>OY856409.1:132707721-133207721 GCA_963693085.1 Alisma plantago-aquatica | reverse complement strand
ATGAATGGTTGAAATTTTTTCCTAATGTGCAGGTGAAGGCTGAAGGTTCAAATATTAGTGATCATGCTCCAATTGCTGTCCAGATTACCGAGAAAAAACATAAAAGAAGACCTTTCAGATTTCTAAACTACTGGGCAAACTGGAAAGGTTTTGATGAGGTCATAAAGCAAATTTGGAGTATCCAGGTGACAGGCAACCCCATGTATGTTTTTGCAAAGAAGCTGTCAAATACCAAGGTGACTATCAAAAAATGGGCGGAAGAAAAGGTGAACATTTCAAAGATGTTGAAGGAGACCAAGCAGGAGTGCAAAGTCATTCGTGAAAGACTGTTAATTGATCTACTAAACCCTATTTTGATAGAGAAAGAAAGGGAATTAAAAATGATGCTTGAAGATCTAGAGAAGGCAGAGGAAAAAAAATTTCTGGCAGAGAAGCAAGGAGAAGTGGATGGATGATGGAGATAGAAACACAAAGCTATATCATTCTGCGGTTAGAAGGAGAGAGGTAGGTAATATTATTTCTGAACTCATTAATGCTGATGGGATGGTTGTCAACAAACAGGAAGATCTTGAAGAATAGCCGATTGGGTTCTACAAGTCTCTGTACAACAAGGCATTTTCTGACAATATTGATGGACAGGAGGAAATTGATTGGAAATTCAAACTCACTAGCACTCACAATAATATTCTTACCAGAAAAACTAATGAACAGGAGGTCAAGGATGTTGTTTGGAGCATTGGAAGCAATAAGTCGCCGGGGTCTGATGGCTTTAATGCTTTCTTTTACAAGAAAAATTGGTATGTTATTAAAGGTGACTTGCTTGCTTATGTGGACTGGTTTCTTCAAGGAGGGAATATGGTGAGATAGGTTAATCACTCTTTTCTTGTTCTTATTCCGAAGAAGAAAGTTACATCTTCTCTTCCTGATTTCCGGCCCATTGCCTGTTGCTCGGTACAATATAAAATAATTGCAAAAATCCTAGCTGCCCGACTGAAAATGGTTCTGCCTTTTCTGGTTTTTGCAAATCAAGGAGCTTTTGTTACAGATAGAAGCATTAGTGATTGTGCCCTTCTTGCTGGTGAATTTCTCCTAGACTACAATGTTATGAGAGGTAGTAGGAAGGCTTGCTTAAAGCTTGACATCTCCAAAGCTTACGGCAGTGTACGGTGGGATAAACTTTGGTGGATTCTACAACAGATGGGTTTGAACGAGCAATGGATTGGATGGATGAAACAATGCGTTGGGACTACCAGTTACTCAGTTCTGGTAAATGGCACATCAGCTAGCCTCTTTAGGGGCAGCAATGGGTTGCGCCAGGGTGACCCCCTATCCCCCCTTCTTTTTGTAATTGTCATGGAATACTTTACAAGGAGGATGCAGCGAGCTGAAGAAGCAAAGGAAATAAAGCCTTACACTGTACATGGAACAAAGGTAATGACACATTTAATATTTGCTGATGATGTCCTGGTGTTCATTGAAGCTAAGCAGCATTACCTGGAAAATCTAAAAGGCTTACTGAGGGACTTCGGGAATGAAATAGGGTTGTGCATAAATGCAAATAAAATACACATCTTCTTGTCAAAGAATTGCCATCAGGTGGAAGCCAGACTTACGCAGGCAATGGGGGTTGAAAAAGGAATATTCCCAACCAAATACTTGGGATTTCCGCTTGCAGGTGGCAACCTTCAAGTCAAGGACTTTACATACTGCATTGATAAAGTGGAGGAGATGATAAATAGATGGCCTACACAAAGGACTTCTATGGCTGGGCGTAGTACCTTGATCAAAGCTTCTATTGAAGGTCTCCTCATTTTTTGGGCAGAACAAGGTGAAATTCCTATCTCTATTCTGGATAGAATTGAAATGAAGATTGCTAATTTTCTGTGGGGAAGCGAGCACCACCCTATGAAGTATTCCAAGCTAGCTTTTCCTAAGGATGAAGGAGGATTGAATTTGAAGACTCCCAGAGATATTGCAAGATGGGGTTCCATGAGAAGGCTGATTGCATATCAAGAAGGCACGTCTACATGGGGCAAATGGATGAGAGATAGATATCCTAGAGGTTTGGACTTTATTCTGAACACAAGAGAAGGGTATTCAAGATCCATCAATGTCATGAGAGAAATATGGCCGCAAATTAAGCACATGTTTATTGTTAATAATTTTGGTGGATGGCAGCTCATAGATAAGAAGATAAGCTTATGGGAAATGTCCCGTAACAGGAGAGAGAAGGATGTCATGGGAGAACAAATATGGATGGATAGGTATGTGCCTAAATGGAGCATGTGTGTATATAAATTTCAGCACCATATTCTCTCTACTCATGATAGAATTAAGAGCTGGAATTATGATATATCTACTGTATGCCTGCTATGTGAGGATAAGGAAGAAAGCCACAATCATCTTGTAGGGGAATGTAATTTCACAAGGGATGTTTGGGACCATTTTCGCAAGGAGTTTAGACTTCATCTTCAACTCATTGCTGATCCGAGAAGAATTCTTGCTAGGTGCGGAAGAGATGTGAAGAAAAATCTTTTGTTTGCTGCCCTATGCTACCATATCTGGGAGGAGATAAATGCTAGAAGACACCAAGGGAAGTCTAAGAATGCCTGTAATATTGCTGTAAAAATATGTAAATGCATTATACGTAGACTACGTATTGATTAAATGTTTGAGTTGTAATGTTGTTTTGGGTGTATGGCATTGGGCCTACATGTAATCTTGATCCCTCTAATATTTTGTATGGGGGATGTCAGAATATATTTACCTAATTCTGATATATATATATATATATATATATATATATATATATATATATATATATATGCGTGTATGTGTTTATATATATAAAAAGTAACTTTGTAAATAAAAAAGTTATTATGTCGATAAAAAAGTAAATATACGACTAAAAGAGTAAATCTGGGAATAATACACAACAAATATATATATATATAGAATAATATTTTTATATAGTTGTTGTAAGTCTAACTATCTATGCATGGAATGTAATTGTTTGTAAGGTAAAGTAACCCTCTACATGCCAAAAGTAAGAAACTCCAAAAATAGATGCGAAATAGTGGGCGGGTAGCTACCCGCACTGGTATTGAATATGTTCATATGTATATATATATATATATATATATATATATATATATATATATATATATATATATATACATGTTTGTGTGTTTGTGTCATGTCACATTCCAGATTATCCAGATGCTTACGCCGAATGGAATGCTTTGAACAGTTTTGACTCATATATATCCGTGTTGTGTGTGTGTGTGGCATTATCTGTAATAAAATTAAAATCAATTACGTTTGCATGGTGGCAGTGCCATCTGTTGTAATTATGTAGAATTCATTCACATATGCATGGAGTAGCGGTGGCTGCTATTTGTAATTATACAAAATTCTTATACGTATGCATGGAACAATGGTGGCATAATTTTTTTAATTCCAAATTTGTTACTGGTGCATGGGTGTGATGCCACTATTGTAGCTAGACGGCAATTAATTATGAATGCATGCACTAGTGGGAAAGATAGTGGACATTGAGACATCCATGTTAAATGAATAAAAAAGTGAATGAGGACAAAAACTTTAAACAATGTTCACTCCAAACACATATTCACCGTTGACTCATAACTAGGATGTAACATACTCACTTCGGGACACATAGGCTAATCCTCCGTTCTTCTAGGCCCCTACTCGATTATATTGTTATCCAATATCCCTCTTTCCTTCCTCTTGAATTTTTTTTCAAATAGGTACTTTTTAGTGTGCTTAATTCCGTAAATTTATGATAGATTAGACCTTGTTGGGACCTAATAGCCTAATTGATTCAATTGTATCCCATGGACATAAATCTTAGGATGTTATAACCCTAATAATGGAATTATAGGGAATTGGTGAATAGTGATACCACACTCTTGTCCTAATATTAATTTAATACCTAGTATGGCCCTAGGAACCTAGAGGGAGATAATTGTAGGTAAATAAAGAGCATTTACCCTATTTGATCATTAGGATGAACTTAAAAACCTTAATTTAATGATTAAGTGAATTATGGGGATAATATAGAGCAATTAATCTCGAAATGAAAATCTAAGTCCAAATTAGTATTCCTCACACCTAAATTAGCTAGCATACATATTTTGAGCTTAATCATATATCATATACACCCTTAATGGTGGTTTAAATGGTAGGATATAAGTTTAGTTGATTTATTTCATTTCGAATCATATAAACCTTTGATTTCATCTAAGTTCCGGCTTATTTGCTTGTCACACGAGTCAGGAAGACTGTTTCGGGTCGGGTATTCAGGAGGTGGACTCCGTCCCCTTCCCCTGACTTCCTCGCGCGTGTGACTGGTTCAACACCCCATCTCCCTCATTGTCATTCTCTCACCACAACTAATGAATTTTGGCAATTTCTTCGCCCTTCGATCTGCCTTGCCATGTCGGTTCCCGTGATCCTTAAGTTTCTACCTCTCGAGCCTTGGGTACAAAAGCCCCAATACTACTGATCACCTCCCTTTCCCTTTTTCGTTGAATCTCCACCTCAAAACCACCACACCTTCCCTTTCGCTCTAGAATTGGTCCACGACACCACCGTACAAGTTCTCTTCAACCAATTGCTCGCGTGGGTGCTTTGGATCTGCTGCCAGCGACCTTCTTCTCTGACGAGAATGACCAGCAGCTGATGTGCTCTTCACCTCAGTCCAATCAGTCGTGAGGTAACCATCTTGGACACCTGCTATTCTTTCCCGTGCACTCATTTTGCCCTAGAGTCGTCTAGTTTGCCCGGTCGACAAAACGCCTCTGTCTCCCCTGTTCTGTTTCACAATAATAGGGAAGCTTCTTCCTGAATGATAGTTGTAATCCTCATCGGTGCTAGTTTTGGATAACTCTTTTGCCGCTTTCGATGTTTCCAAACCCAGCGGCCTCACACCCATACCAAGAATTATCCTAGTGTTGTGTTTTCTCTTCGGGAGGGCTTACATGTTACCCCAACGGTGCCATTGTTACTATCGTGGCAATGAGGGAGATTTGGGGTTGTTGTCTTCGTCTGCGTCGAGCCAGGGATGACTGGTACAGGGCCGTTTCAAGATATTTGTGTCTGCGCAGGGGTCTTTGTGATGGGTTCTTTGGTGCTTGCTGTCTTGGAATGCAAGGGAGAGGCCAGGCGACCACCTGCATTTTCAGGTCATCGTAGGTGGGAAGGACCCTGTGTGGGCATCCTTCCTCCTTCCACCACAGCCCAATCGACATCTCAATTAGCATCTACTATGGTTCCACATGAACTGGAACCTAGAGCCAAGCTCCTGAGTCCCGTTCATGACGCGAGACGAGGGGAAACAATCCCTGGTGCAGATGTCGGTCTCGCCCATGGTACTGGTGACATTCATGTCACGCCCCCATGGGCAAAATAGAGAATTTCAAATTTGTATGACGAACCATGGTTTCAAATTATTTTCCTAAAGTTCACGTGACACCATGTCACATGTATTCACATTTGATTCATGGGAAGGACGGTCATTTTGCAATTCATTTTCCTTTTTATCAGTAATTGATTTTATCTTATAAAAATCATAACTAATTATTGGTTCAGTATAAAAATACAAATGAATATGTTTTTGAGATTAGAAAAATGTGACTGATTTATTGGGACAGGTTTCACAACCATATTTCCAACTGATAGTAGGGTTGATTTCTAAGTAGGGGATTTAATGTATATTATATTAATCGAATGCACATATATTGTGAATAGGTTGAGACAACCTTGACCTTGGGCTTAGGAGATGTTACTGAATATCTAGGTCTGATCATAAGGTATGTACATTCTCTATTTTATTTTGGGAATTATTTGATTGAAACCTACATTCTTTTAATGAGGCATCTCTTGTACCGTTATTCTACTTGAAAATCACTTGTTTGGACAATTATAATTTTCCTTCTCTCAATTCATGATAATAATTTGATTATTGTGATACCCTGTTTATAATGGGTTTTTGGACCCCTCCTGCTATGCATTCCTTTTTATTTGAAATTGACTAAAATGATAGTCTTGCCACTCTATTATTTCATGTTGTGTGTTTGACTAGAATATCTAGAATAGTGGTACTTATGCACAACCATACTTATAAAGGGCGTGCATATTCCACCAGGGGTGTGCGTTTCCACCCTTATTTCTTTTAGGCCATGATCCTCTAGTGTTATGGCCCTGTTTTAGGTATATTTAGTCTACATTATTATGCATGAAAAAGTTTAATATTTTATATTATGATTGTGGTTCAATGGTATGGCAAGACATTTTATTCTGATGCTTCTAATCTAAACTATATTATGCCTCATTTCTTTTGTTAAATTTCTTTCAGAACATACCTAATTGCGAATAGCCCCTTCTTGTAGGAACATCTCTTTTTGTACTTATAACCCAATATAATGCCCAAAGTGTTTAATATTTTTACATACTCAGCCTTTGCTGACCTCTTTGTTATCTCCTATGTTCTGGGTGATATTCCCTTCTACCCAGGTTTAGGTGCATTAAAAGATCAAGGATGCTCGGAGATCATATAAAGGGAATTATACCTAAGGACAGCTTGGAATGTCTAGGTTACTCTCTGATACTGGCCTTGATTGTAGTTAGTTCAAGTTTTTTTTGTAATATCACCTTTTATGGTGATGAACAATTGTATAATGATACACATTGTAACTTTGTAATAGTTTTGTTTCCGCTGCTTATTCATTATCATGCTTTGTAATATGTACCATTTGAGAAATGAATGAAATTCCTCCTTTCCTTCTTACCCTTTTGGTATGTTTGGGATTGGATGGACTTATTCTTCAATTCTGTGAAGAGTGGATCCCCTATCAGATCCCACTCTTTACATAGGAGATGTTCCACATAGTTTCCATGTACATAGTTCAAACTACATGTCAGATATAATGGTTGTAATCAAGCAACCCAGAATGGATCTGGGCGTACATAATCTGGATACAGTATGTGATACCGTCAGGTTGTATTACAAGACGCCATCTTATGTTATATTTTTTTCATCCTAATTACAATTATTTTATTCGTATTACATAATGTTCCTTCTTATTACAATTTATTTTGTATTAAAGTTCATTCTCTTAGATTAAAAAATTGATTGTTGCGGATTGTAATATCGGTTGTCAACCTTAATTATAACTTTCTCATTTTCATTATGAATTCTTAGTTCTTATTATAGAATGCTCTTTCTTACTATAATTTTTATGTATTGAAGTTTATTCTCATAGATAATAAAATTTCATATACCCAAGTTGTATTACAAAATGTCATCACTAGTTAAAACTTTCTCATTTTCATTATGAAATATCTATTCTCATGACAAAATGTTCCTTAGTATTACAAATTTTGATGTACTGAGGTTCATTCTCCGGGATGTTCGAATTTGATACATAGAGATTGTATTACAAAAAGTTTTCCTTGGTTACAATTTTTTCCTTTCCATTACAAATTCTCTATTCTGATTATAAATAATTCCTTTCTATTATATAACCACATCTTTCTTTAGTTGTTATTATAACTCATGTATGATGCCAGAATATAACTTGTTTACTTGCTTCTATTTCTTATTTTGTTCTAATTATAAAATCTCAGTTTTAGTTACAATGTGCTCTTTTTTATTATATATTTTTTGTACATGTTATAATTTCTCTTTGCTATTTACAATGCGTCATCTCTCCTTATAGAGCGGTCTCTTGAACACAAAATACATACTGAGGTTCATTCTCCTGGATATTAGAATTTGATAATCGAGATTGTATTAAAATAGTTATCCTTGGTTACAATTTTTTCCTTTCCATTACAAAATTCTCTATTCTGATTACAAATAGTTCCTTTCTATTACATAATGATACCTTTCTTTACTTGTTATTACAACTCTTGTACGATGCCAAAATAACACTTGTTGAGTTTATGCTATTTCTTATTTTGTTTTGATTTACAAAATGCCAATTTTAGTTACAATGTACTCTTTAGTATTATGTTTTTTCCATACATGTTACAATTTCTCTTTGCTATTTACAATGTGTCATCTCTCGTGACATAGGTCTCTTGAATACAAAATATATAGACACAAATTTTAAATATAAATAGCAATTAATTAATTTTGAAAAGATTACAAATTATATACACATATTGTGCACATACATGCCGCATCTATATTTTGTATTAGTATACTATGCACATGCATAAATAGAATGAACTATCATTAGTTTTATTGTGATTTTAAAGATATTTAGAGACACCCATTTTTGTCCAATGTGCATGTCAGATAGTATGTATCCATCATTAACAAGGTTGCAAGCGCTATGTGTACTCTTAGATAAGGCTTGCATTGCTTCTCCATACACGTTCAATTATTTAATATAATTACTAATAGTGCCACTGCTACTCCATGCACGTAAAGCAGCTAGCTATATACATAATTACAAAGACTGCCACTGCTTCTATATCAGCACTTCACATCTTTAATTTGGGAGCCGGGTAACTTCAGTTATCTACCCGCGCGGGCAGTGAGTGAATATATATATATATATATATATATTTATATATATATATATATATATATATATATATATAGAGAGAGAGAGAGAGAGAGAGAGAGGCTAGAATACACTCAAGTAGTTTTTCATGATGCAATACTGATTTTCAAAAATCTAATCCATTGATCTTCTAAAATGTCTTGTGAATAGCTCATACGCAAAATTTGATCACATTTGAACATTCACAGGTCATGTTATAAAGACCGCAAAAATTATACATTTCAAATTAGTTTCGCGCGTCGATTTTGTTGTCATTGGATGAGTGACTTACACTCATCCAAATAGGCTCAAAATTTGTATGTAGCCTAGTTATTGTATGATGGTGAAGATCAATAATTTATATTTTATAAAAAATAGTATTGATATACAAACACACTTGAGTGTATTGCGATCTGTACTCTTGAGTGTATTCTATCATATATATATATATATATATATATATATATATATATATGAGTTAGAATTCGTTGCCCGGCAGGTAGATTTGGGCTATGTTACCCGGCAGAACATGCGGTGGCATTGCCCCGTAAATACTTCAAAAAATAAAAATAGCGCAAAGCGTTCGAACGCGACCTGCCAAAAACCCTCGCTCAGACCGTCACTCTGCCTTCCCTCTGCCATCACTCTGCCTGTTGTGCAAAAATCACCGGCGACCCGAACTCCTCCGTCACTACTTGCTCCTCCATCTCCATCATCTTCGATTCCATGTCTTGCTCCATCTCAATTCCGAATCAGTTACCTCTTCCAAGATGACGAGAACAAAGAAAGCGTCAAGGAAGACCTCGAAAATGCCACCATGGAGAAGGAGTCTATTGATTGAAGAAGACGATGACTTCGAAATGCAGCCCCATCAAGCCGAGGAGAAGATGGCCAAAGAACCCGAAGAAGTGGCGGTCGCAAAATCACATACTACCCAGAAAGGGGATGCGAACACCGGTGAAACGGGACAAGAGGAAGCTGCTACCCTGAAAGGGGATACCGAATGGGCTACGATGCCCAAGACAACAGATGTAGCGGAGAAAGGGACATCGGTTGCTTCTGCGAAAGGGGATGCGAACACTGGTGAAATGGGACAAGAGGAAGCTGCGAAAGGGGAGGAGGTTGCTTCTGCGAATCCTCTGTCAGAAATGAAAAAGAAGAAAAGAGGGGCTGCAGACCCCCTGACGAGTAAACCGTCCGAGAAAAGAGCAAAACGAAGTAAGCCAGTTACGGCTGAGAAAGAAGGCAAAGGATCTACCGAGACTGGAAAACCTCGGAGTGATAAAGCGGAGAGCAAAGAACGACAAGGTAATTTATGATAGCATGTACATTACAAACGATAAATAGAAAGATATCGTATAGACAGTAACAACGCAAGTAAAAGGAGTAATTGTTATAAGAAGTAGAGTAACTGATATAGAACATTAGAGTAACTGTACGATAGCCTAGAGTAACTAGAGTAAATGCTGGAGTAATTGTACATGATACCAAGAGTAACTGTACGATAGCCTAGAGTAACTAGAGTAAATGCTAGAGTAACTGTACATGATACCAAGAGTAACTACATGATACCAAGAGTAACTGATATAGAACATTAGAGTAACTATACGATAGCCTAGAGTAACAAGAGTAAATGCTGGAGTAACTGTACATGATACCAAGAGTAACTGTACGATAGCCTAGAGTAACTAGAGTAAATGCTGGAGTAACTGTACATTATACCAAGAGTAACTACATGATACCAAGAGTAACTGATATAGAACATTAGAGTAACTGTACGATAGCCTAGAGTAACTAGAGTAAATGTTGGGGTAACTACTATATAACAAAGAGTAATTTGCACACTTTACATATCAGTTTGACATATGAAAACCATATTGTTAAGCTAAAAAAGACTAAAAATATAGAGTAACTTCATTCCTATGCAGGAAAAGAAATTGAAAGGAAAGGGAAGGCCGAAGAAACTAATGATAAAGATAAGGCTACTGACGAGATAGAAGAAGAGGAAATAAGGAGGAAGAAAGAAAAGGGAAAGGAAAAGGCAGTTGAAGGTAATATTGAATGGATTTGTAAACTTATTAAATTGATGTTACTATCATATGACACTTTTCATATGTTTGCAGTGGGGATAAAGAGGTTGTACCACAGGTGTTACCTAAAGAGCTACATCACAGCCAGCAAGGGCGTGGTGTATACAAGTAATCAGATAAGAATGATGAGGGCGACGACATTTGCAAACATGATAAAGATGCCGAATCTTATGGTTGATGTATACCTCCTGGAAGATTTGATAGACAGATATATAGATGATGACAGGTTTTTGCTGGCCAGAGGGGTGGAAAGAAGGATGACGGTTGAGGATGTAGGGGTAATTCTAGGTATCCCAAGCAAAGGTATGGACATCATACCTAGGAAAAATTCTGAGATTGTGAGATCAATATGGCAACAATATGCCAGCGCAACAGGTAAAAAAGGAAATGAAGAGGACACCGGTAAGAGGTTAAGGGAAAAGGATGTCCTGCACAAGGACAACTTAGCAAAGCTTTGGCAACAATTTGCAAGTACCGACGATCCATCGGACTACCAGAACATGTGTCGTGCATGGATGTTATACCTGCTGGCAATATTCCTACTCCCAGACACCAGCTATTGCACACCAATCTACATACTGCACTACCTAGACGATGTTACTGAAATGACGCAGATGAATTGGGCAAAGCTGGTGCATGGGAGCATCTTCAGGAATATGAAGATGCTGAAGCAAAATGTCCAGCTGAGGAGGAAAGGGGAGAAAGGGAAAACCACCCTCTACACAACAGGGTGTGTGATGTGCCTATGTGTAAGTGAACGAAATTATCTTCATCTACAAAATTGTTACAATAATGACTATGGGGGGAAGTTACATATGCATTGAATTTTCACTCTATTTAAATGTAGGTTTGGGCATATGAGATGACAAACATGGCAAAGCCAACATTCCTTGATGCAAAACCAAGGATAAAGAAGTGGGCTGCGCCGGTCGAGAAGTTGATGGATTTAGGGGCTGTGAACCCTAAGGATGTAAGAATATTTCTTATTTGTTAAAAAAACTAATATATAACATAATCTTGCAAGTTTGCATTGTTAAATACAATTTTTGATTTTTTTATGGACAGGTTTGTGAAGGTATGAATATAGACCAGGGGATAACTGGCAAGCTGCAAGAACAATGAAAAACATGCCCTACTACCTTGCGGATAAAAGGGAGAAAAGTAAACAAAAGCCAGACAAGGCGCCAGCAAAGCCAGTCATCCAAAAAGGAGTGCCTTTTGATGACTCCAACCTGGCGAGAAGAATTGAAATACTCGAGGACGAGCTAAAGATGTAGAAGGAGATATGCACGAAAATTGCTGTTGAAGCATTCACTGAGTTGCAGAGAGAGAATAAACGGCTAGAAAACAGAATAGCCGAGCTGGAAGAGGAGAATAGAAAACTGAGGAGAAAATTCGGAGATGAAGGTGACAAATCACAGTCACCTGTCAGTGGATTAGAACAATCTGCTGAAAGGTTCTCATCGGGGAATGTTCAAGAACCCAATAAGGATGTTGCTTCGATAAGCAAAGTAGATAATGAGGGTATGGTTAAGGGCGACAAGCCGATGAAGCGAGGCAGGATGAGCCTCAGAAGAAAATATGTGCAACAGAATGACTCAGAAGATGAGAATGATGGGAAGAAAAATGATGAGGAGGAGGAGAAGAAAGAAAAATCAGCTGAAGGTTTGGACCAGCAGAAGAATATAATCGATGAAGAAGGGTAGAAGAAGCAGCCCAGAAAAAAATTGTCAAAGATAGAACAGAAAATCATAGGCAGCATCGAGAAAAATGTGAAGAAGAGGAGGGAGGAAAAGGTAAGGTTGCATCTCCTTTAAATTATATCAATACTTGAGTAACTGTGTAAATACAGTAGAGTAATTGTGTAATAGAAGTAGAGTAACTGTAGTAATATAAAGAGTAACACTAAGAGTAACTCAGATAGCACTGAGAGTAACTCTGATAGCACCGAGAGTAACTGGTAGAACACTGAGAGTAACTCAAATAGCACTGAGAGTAACTCTGATAGCACTGAGAGTAACTGATAGAACACTAAGATTGATTCTAACATGAAGTGCTCTTTTGTTGTTGACAGCACAAGTTGTCAAACTTTATTGGTTTTGAGCATTTCAAAACAAAACAATCCAGGGAAATTGTCCACCACTTCATGGACAATATAGAAGAAATGTAAGAGAATTTGTTATTTTGCCAAGTGTACACATATAAAACATCGCTTATTCAATATCCAAAACTAATATGTATAACATCTATACAAACGATTGACAGGTCAAAACAAGAATGGAGATTCAGTGATGACACTTGGTGCACGGGGAAGGACCTCGCCACCCTACTGTACAAAGATCAAATGATGCAATCACCAGTAAGAAACTAATAAATAGTAGTGTAACTCTTTGAGAACTTGTCATTTTTTTCTAAACAAACAAATCTTGTGGTTATTTTTTCAGGTTATGGACTATTTTGTACAGATGCTCAAAGCTACCACAAGTAAAAGGAGAAAGAAGGGTCTATCATGGCACTGCTTGAGCACATATGCTCCGGTAAGAAGAACAAAATTGGTATACAAAATTACATCAAAAATACAAAAATATATACACAAAACTGAAACTTATAGATGTGAATTTGCATTTGCAGCAGAAGCTGTCGTTTGATGTTGAAAAAATAACCTTGGAGCAGATCGACATGCTATCTCCACTATTCAATGTCCCGATGAAAGATTGGGACACAATGGACTCGGTGTTCACCATATTGAACAATGACAACCACTGGCACTTGTACGAGGCAAGTTTTAGGGAAGGAGTACATCGGTCTTATAACTCAATGAGTGGAAATAGCAAGTCGAAAAAGGAATTCCTTAGATGGGTAAGCAATCTATAAAAAGAAACTCTATTTGTAGTGGATTGATAGGATTAATTTTTATTGATAGATGATTAATAAGAGTTGTCAATTTTTAATGCAGGTGGGCATTGTCCATGAATTCTTCAGGGGGGCAGAAAAAGGTGACCAACTGTCACAATGGGGATAGGAGTACTCACTATGTCCACAACAGGAAGAATACTCACTTGACTGTGGGATCTTCGTCATGAAGTACATAGAATGTCTGGTAAATGGAAAACCCATGGACTTCACATGCAAGGACATGCCGGCCATAAGGGCTGATATTTTTTAGAGAATGATGGTGAGGGGGGAGTTGCAACCTGTACAAGCACATCAAAAAGATAACAATGAAGTCATCAAAGAAGGTCCATCTGAGCAGAACAAGGGAGGAATAGATGAATTTCAAAAGCAACAAGAAGAAGAGAAGACAGAAGCACCAGCTGAAGAGAAGAAAACGGAGGAAGAAGCTATTTCAAGCCTAGATAAATGGCTAGATTTTAGCTGAAAGAGTGAATTATTAATTGAAATGTAAAATTTGAACATTTGCTTCTGGAATTTTGATGTGTAACCCCTATGAGATACATTACTTGTGTGCTGTGAAAATCTTATTGCAAATATGAGTATTTCTGGGTATAATATATAGCGTTTTGTGCTTTGAATGTTGTGTTCTTGAATGTAAATTTGTTGTGGTTTTGTATGGAGATATATACTTTGAGTTAGACTGTTGTGGTTTTTCATATCATAGTTACTCTCAGTGCTAACATACCTGTATCAAGATATGTCTGCTTCTAAGAGTATCTGTGACAACACTAGGGAGTAACTGAGACTCCACTAAGAGTAAATCTAATACGCACTCAGAGTAACTGAGAGAACACTAATAGTAACTCTGATACGCACTCAGAGTAACTCTGATACGCACTGAGAGTAACTATGATAACACTGAGAGTAACTGTGACAACACTAAGGAGTAACTGAGAGAACACTAAGAGTAACTCTGATAGCACTGAGAGTAACTATGATAACACTGAGAGTAACTCTGACAACACTAAGGAGTAACTGAGAGAACAAAAAGAGTAACTCTGATAGCACTGAGAGTAACTATGAGAACACTGAGAGTAACTGTGACAGCACTAAGGAGTAACTGAGAGAACACTAAGAGTAACTCTGATACGCACTCAGAGTAACTCTGATACACACCAATAGTAACTGCGAGGACACTGAGACTAACTGTGATAGCACTAAGGAGTAACTGAGAGAACACTAAGAGTAACTATGATACGCACTCAGAGTAACTATGATACGCACCAAGAGTAACTACGAGGACACTGAGAGTAACTGTGATAGCACTAAGGAGTAACTGATAGAACACTAAGAGTAACTCTGATACGCACTGAGAGTAACTGTGAGGACACTGAGAGTAACTGCGATAGCACTAAGGAGTAACTGTGATAAACCAAAAATTAACTCTAACATTCAGGAGTCTGTTGTACACGATTCTTTATTAAAGAAGGAACCAGAAAAGTGAAGAAAAGAGAGCAAAGAGCTATAAGGATATGTACAAGAGTCTGTTGTACGATTTAAATGCACATACACATAGCACAGTGCACTGCTGTGTCGTCAAAACAACATAGTACTGTTGGCATCTTTGCAACCCAATAGGACAGAGCACTGCTGTCAATAATTGCAGCACCAACTGCACAAAACATTACTCTCACTGCTGAACATATTTGCAGCACCAACAATACAACGGGGGGCTTTCCGATCTTCAACATCTCCATCCTCCACGGCACCCTCTACGTCCATCTCTTCTTCATCCGCGACTGCTACGGTTTCCAACACAGCGGGGGGCTTTCAGATCTTCAACATCTCCATCCTCCATGGCACCCTCGACATCCATCTCTTCTTCATCCGCGACTGCTACGGTTTACAACACAGCGGGGGGCTTTCAGATCTTCAACATCTCCATCCTCAACAGCACCCTCGACGTCCACTTCTTCTTCATCTGCGACTGCTACGGTTTACATAAGGTACAATTTTACAGAAGAAATACATACAACCCACTTAACATTTCAGTAGCACCCCCTTTGACCATCTCCTCAGATCCCCTTTAACATTTCTTCACAGCCTACCATGGAGCCATTCATCCAGCCAATCAACTACACCATTGACGACAAGACAGTGGAATCCATTCTACTTCCTATAGAATGGAACCATCTCCATTTTCACATCAAACCAGGCAAGACCACCTTCCTAATCGGAAACCAGTCTTTCCAGATAACCCTTATGCAGACTAAAAACGGGTCGCTTTCAACTGCTAAGGGCTGGAAAAGGATGATCGCACAGCTCAGTCTTCGCAAAGGTTGGATCATCTACCTCAAGCCAACTGATCACCAGACCATCACAGCATGGATCACAGATCAGTTCTTAGAAACACCAACTGAGCTTATTCCGCTCTTCAGAATGCCTGGCGACGAAGTATACTCTGGATCGGAGGACTCTGCAGATGAGCACTTCATTAGGGACATATACCAAGCAACACCGGGATCAGCTGTAAATCCCGTTCAGGTTGACTCATCCACAACAGCGGACACCTCAACATCTGCAGAAGACACTACTTCTTCGTCTGTCCAGCGTTCCTTTCACAAATAGGTATCGCCAGGGATGGATCCGCCCCCCTGAGGTATTTGATTTTTATGTTCAGTTGATGGACCTACTTTATAGCTGATCTGGCTGTATTTTTCTGTATTTTTATGTTCAGTTGAAGGACCTTCTTTATATTTGATCTGGTTGTATAATATATAACATTTTATGCTCTGAATGTTGTAATCTTGAATGTTTAGCTATAGTGTTTTTGTCTGATTATATATACTTTCAATTAGCACTAAGAGTTACTGAGAAAACACTAAGAGTAACTCAGATAGCATTGAGAATAACTCTGATAGCACCGAGAGTAACTCTGATAGCACTGAGAGTAACTCTGATAGCACCGAGAGTAACTGCGAGGACACTGAGAGTAATTTTGACAGCACTAAGGAGTAACTGAGAGAAAACTAAGAGTAAGTCTGATACGCACTGAGAGTAACTCTGATACGCACTGAGAGTAACTATGATAACACTGAGAGTAACTGTGACTACACTAAGGAGTAATTGAGAGAACACTAAGAGTAACTCTGATAGCACTGAGAGTAACTATGATAACACTGAGAGTAACTCTGACAGCACTGAGAGTAACTGTGACAATATAGAAAATAACTCCAGCAACCAGAAAGTAACTCTACCAGTGTATGGCATAGTAGCAAAAACTGACATTTCGTGAGTACACTGAACAAACCATGAAAAAAATTGTACTAAACCAAAAATGTATGTATTCCAAAAGAAAAGAGTATTCAATGCACACTAAGATAAAACAAAAAATATCCTGCAAAAGAGTAATATCTGATCAAAACAGATTCTTTGAAGCATAATCAAAGTATACATATAGCTGGTGGAGTTCAACGCAACACATAAAATACATTACAAAACACAAAAGTAAAAATACATGGATGGTTACAAAATCACTTTCACAAAAACTGTAGACAAAAAGAACAACCCATTACATGTTTGAATATCCCTCACTCACGCGCTAATCAACTACAAACTCCACTAAAAAACGTCCAGCATCAACAGACCACACGATCAGCAATAGGGATAATCATTGAATAGCAAACAACAACAACACATAGTCCATAATAGGAATGGACTACTTCTTCATAGGGCAGTTCCTGCTATCATGGTTGACCCCAAACTCTAAGCAGTTCTTGCACTGCCTCTCTCTTTTAGACTGTGCAATCTCAACTCCAGATTTAAACCTCACATCGGTCGATCTAGGTCTTCCCTTAGTTTTGCAAATACTAGGTATATGGACCTTGACAGTAGAAGAGGAAGCTGTATTAGAAGCGGTTGCACCAGCACCTGCACCAGGATCAGGGAGATCCAAATCTAAGAGCTCTTTCGCAAAGCTAACAGTTTTTCATGGCAAAGATCTACAACATTGTTCCTAAATGCTATGTTGACAATAGAATTGCAGGCAGAAACAAGATGAAGTGTCCTCCCAGTGGATGGGTGCTTAACTGACGCTTTCCCAAAAATCAAAGGGTGTTCTCTGTACCCTTTAGTCCACCTCTTCAGAATGTAAGGCTCGGGAAGAGTGCAATAGTCACAGCTCTTCAAATAAGAGAGGATGTGCCTGCAAGGGATGCCTTTGAATTCCAACATGAAGCAACTGCAGGAAACAATGTCACTAGATAACTCTTTCTTCAATATACGGGGAGTTCCAAGTCCACCGATGTGATACACCTCAAAGACACCTTCTGAAGCTTGCTTTACATTGTAGACCATACTTTGGTAAACCTCGGACTGGAATATCTTAAATATGGACTTGGTGTATATACCTCTCATCTGCTCCTCTAGGGGCCACAGTGATGACAAAGGGAGGTTACTGTACTCGTCATCAAAATCTTTGAAATTTTCAATCTCTCGCACATGAGAGTACGCAGTCTCCAACGAACATACAAGTTCAAATAGAGTCTTCCTACTATTCACATGGCTCCTAATGAACGCATTCAGGCTCTCGCTCCTTTGAGTCGTCCTCATGCCCGCAAAGAAGGAGGACTGCATATAGCACGGAACCCAATCACAACGCATCACATACATATCAGAAAGCCATGTGATGGACAAAAAATCATGCTCCTGAATTACAAAATCCCACCTCTCTTCAAAAATGTCGACATCATCCACATTCCAGACACAATCATTCAACAAGCTTATGATCTGGTCCTTGTTAGGAATGCCACCAAGCTTGGAGGGAAGCTTTTGTAGGATGTGCCAGCTGCAGAAGCGATGCTTGCAATTGGGAAAAACAGAGATGATAGCAGCATTCATAGCAGGGTCCTGATCGGTTATGATGGGAACCGACTCTTTGCCAAGACAAAGTAAGTATTGCTTGAAAACCCAAACAAATGAGTCATACCTCTCATCGACCAGCAGAGCAGATGCGAACAACACTGTCTTGTGATGGTGATCAACTCCACCAAACATTCCAAAAACCATCGAATACTTGTTGGTGCGGTAGGTGGTGTCAAACACAATCGCATCCCCGAACAGCCCGCAGTCTTCAACAGAGACGGGATTAGCCCAAAACAGATGAGTAAGGCAACAATTGGGGTCTTTTTGGTAGCTATAGAAGAATTTCATATCGATGGCTTTGAAACTAGAAAAGCGATCTAAAACCATGTCGACGTCGTATTTGGCCAACTCTTTCCTCTTGCTACTGATGTGTCCATGAGCTTGTCTACTAGTAAATGTCATATTTTCATAGCCACCAGACTCGGATGCTATCAATGCAATTTGTCTCGATACAGGTATGTTAGCTTGGCTCATGGAAGAAAGGATCTCTTTTTGAGTTTCATCAAGAGATGATTTACACTTGAGGTAACGGAGATGAGCAACATCAACAAGTTCATGGTTGTGTTCCTCAACAAATGCAGTCACGACCCACATGGATGAGGACTTGTCCAGTGTGAAACGTATCATGGCTTCACAACCACACCTCTTCACAGAATGCATGTGCTTCTTTGACAACTTATCCTGCAAGTTACCCATTTCATCACAAACGGGGCTCAGAAGCCCTCTAGACCTCTTAGAACGACCAATCTTACCCTGCTTATCACAAACCAGATCTTTAGCAACCAGAATCTTACTTCCCCGTTCATATCTATTGTCGTCTTTCCTGATGTTAAACCCACTCATTCCAGCATAGCTTGAATAGAAGGATATACCTTCATCTAGACTTCCAAACTGAAGGCCAACTCTAGGGACTGCAGCTGGGGACGGAGAAGAAACACCAATAGAATGAGAAGACTGAGGATTATCATCATCACGGCCGACACTTGCATTAGCAGCATCCGTATCAAGGCTGGGATCCATGACAGTGTGTTGGAGTAACTCGGAAGATCAGAAGAGTAACTCTGTAACACAACAAGAGTAACTCGGTAAGGTAAAAGAGTAACCAATTATAACAAGAGAGTAACTCGGAAAATTAGAAGAGTAACTCTGTAACACAACAAGAGTAACTCGGTAAGGCAGAAGAGTAACCAATTATAACAAGAGAGTAACTCGGTAAGGCAAAAGAGTAACCAATTATAAAAAGAGAGTAACTACGCAAAATATAAAAACATGAATGCCAGTTACTACTTCAAAAATGACAATGCAGAAACAAAAATTGGGTTTCTTTCCCACACAAGATAAAGGGATGAATAAACATTGAAATGATAAGAAAAAATAAAAAAATGAGTATAACTGAATGAATTTACAAAGAGAAATACAAAATCTACCTGAATGTAGCTTGAAAAAACTGTTGCTCGTACAAATGCAGATAGAACAGTGAATTCTCCCACCACCTCCACTCCCTCCACAACAATTTTCTCCTGTATATTCAAATAGAGCAGGGAATTCTCCAACCACACCCACTCCCTCCTCCTCAGCGGCGTGAGCTTCAGAACAACAGGTCTAAAAGGTGGAATCAACTTGGTGAAAATCGATACCGTCACGGGATACACAAACGACAGTGGGAGACACCTTAGTCGTCCTGCTCTGCAAGATTGATAAAAGGGAAAACCGTTATCAGAGATATTTATGAGGAAATGAATGTAGGTATTTCTGAGGAAGAAATGTAAAATGGAGATTGAAATACGCCAAGGAAGTTGGAATCAGAGGCGGAATTACAAATGCAGGGCGTTAAGCGGCAGATGGGGGTAGATGATCGACAGATGGGAGGAAGACCGGATGTATCAGCCTGGCGGCAACACAGACGACCGCGAATGACGTAGATGATCGGCAGATGGGGGTAGACCGGATGTATCAGCCTGGCGGCGGCACAGACGATCGCGGATGACGAAGATGATCGGCAAATGGGGGGAAGACCGGATGTATCAGACTGGCGGCGGCACAGACGATCGCGAATGGGGGTAGACCGGATGTATCAGCCTGGCGGCGGCACAGACGATCGGGTTTTTTCTTTGCTGAACGCGTGCTACAGTAACTTGGACTTAATTACATGCGCCTGCCACCGTGAACATGCTGCCGGGTAACTTAATCAAAACTATCCGCCGGGTAACAAATAAATAGCATATATATATATATATATATATATATATATATATATATATATATATATATATATATATATATATATATATATATTTATTCTACTCTTCTAAGCGTCAAGTCAATCACGTGGAACGCTTGGGCTCTTAGTTCGTGGTTCCAGTTCCCCGAAAGGCCTGGGAATTTTCTACTTCTAATTTTCTCTCAATCTCTTATTATAAGGTGCGGTTTTTACCCATGCTTTCGATTGTAGGGTTTTGCTACTTCATAGTTACGGTTTGCTACAAGTTTCTAAGTGGTTGCTCATATTGGGTATGCTGAGTAGACCAAAGCGGTAGCCGGAAGCGCATGCTGCCGTGAAAGACGCAACCTAGGTGGGAGTTCACGCAAACAAGATAGAGACATTCATGCCCGACGATTCCTGCGGGGCTGCTGCTGGTGCACAAGGTGCAGTCTTCCGGCGCACCAACAAGGGTAATTAGTATGCAGCGCTCTAGACGTGGCAATTGAAGTGCTCCACAATGGGAGGTACACAACAGCGAAGCAAGCAATATGCGGATGGCCAGGCTACAAACAAAGCTTGGGAGTTTGAATATTTGTCACAGTTCAGTAGGCTCACATCATTGAATCGTTTCGCATGCAGAAATTGCATGGTCGTGTGCTGCATCGCTCGGTCAAACAATCATGCCTTCAGTGTCCATAATTATTAGTTTTGGAGGGGTTGTCACGGATGGTACTTACTAGGCATTGAGCTACTCTGATCCTTGCAATTCTTAATCCTTTGCTTCCTAATCCTTTACTCTGTTGAATGCAGTTCGTACTCCTTAACCTAGGAATTCTTAATACTTGCTCTGTTAACTGCTCATATGCCTCAGCGTTGACTCTCAAAGGTATAACGGATGCAGGAGACCGCCATTAACAATCATGGTCATATCCAACTTCTCAGCCAACAGTATAAGACGCGTCCTATAGACACCAATCACAATGTAATGTTTCCTTCTCACTCATCTTTAAAACCCAACCCCTTAAAAAAAAAGGAGAGAAAAATGTAAAAGATGTTCTATAACGCGTTCTAAAGAACAGACTTTGTTGGACTTCCAATCCTCGTTTAGTTTTACAAGCGTTGGGCTTGACCTCTCCGGAGATGACTTCTCTGGGAAATCTCCAGGACACTGGCCACAATAATTCCTAAATAGTTGCAGCAGATCAAAGAACCCCGAGGGTGGGTCATTCACTAGGACGACACTAGGGTTCTGGCTAGGATACTGCTTGACGTATAAAGAGAAATAGGTAAACATAGATAAAACCATGTGACCGTGCATGGAAATTGCAGGCGACCGCCACCTGAAGTCTGAAGCCCTTGTCATGAAACTGTATGCGTACCTCTAGGGCTCTCCAGGATCTTGCTACCTCTGGTTCTCGCATCTGCACTTCTCCACTTTGTTGTAAGAGGTTTACATATGAAATTGAATGTATTTTTGGATTTTCTGTTTTTGATGGTTTTCTTGAGCTATTACTCGAACTTCTGTACTTCAATTTTTATAATAATTACTACCTATTCTGTAGAGAACGAGACCATGGTCAAGAAGCCATCCCAGCAATTACATTAGCAATTTAGGGCTAGTTTGGTTCCACGTAAAATCAACCCGCAGCAAGAATTTAAAAATAGGAAATCTAACTCTATGTGTTGAAACTCCAACTACTTTATTTGGTTTGAATAAAATATAACCTGTTGATTTTGTACTTTTCTATTTGGTTGGACGGGGTTCGTCCGTGGAGATGGAAGCAGAACATGCAGCTAGGCACGTCCATGCATGCGATCTTTGTAGCTTTTTGTCTCTCCACGTCCATCTCCCATGAAGAAACAAAGCCACTTCAGATCCGTGTAGACAAATACCAGAAGTGGTGATTACCTACAGCACCGACGAGGTCCCTGTATGGCGGTGGGTAGCTGCTCATGAAGAGGACCGGTGGCTCTGGAAAACCTCAATGGAGATAGCAGAACATCTAGGAAGAGTTCAGGAGGGGAAATGGGTCCATTCTTCCGGCGAGTACCTCAACTTGTTACCCGACAGATCCCAGAACGCCGATCACTACCTTTCGAGGAGGGGAAATGTCTCAATCTGCCATCTCATACTACAGCAAGTACATCTCAGGCGGGAGACAACCAATGTCCGTTCATGGTATGGCGACCAGGGATGTGGCGGCGGAGAACTGAGTACCACGAACTTTGTAAATAGTGTTGTGCACTCCCCGTCACAAAGTTGTCGTTGTGCGTCAGCCGGCTGCCAGCATCACGCGGAAATGAACCGCGCCGAAAAATGACGCAGTTCGAGTTACCTATATTTCTACATGACTCGACGAACTTGGGTAGTTCGTTTACGCACCGCGGGTTCAACCTGCGTCGAACCAAACAAATGTAGTCGAAAAACATACGCGGTTGCAACTCACGTGTTGATTTTCGTTGCTACCAAACGAGCCCTACATGCAGACAACGACGATCCCGTCCCTTTAGGGCACGTTTGATTTATAGGATTAGGATGGATTTACATAAATGCGGGGTTTACGTAATCCCTGATATCGGATATTCTTGGTTTTTAAAAAATTCTGCAGATTGGTGTTTAGGTTTGGTTGCGGTGTACATATGCCACGGACTTTTCCTCAGTTGGGTGCCCCGTTCCCTGAAATTTCTCGCGCAAGTGGCACTCCGAACGCGGGCCGTCAAAAGAGAAGCAGGGCTCACAAACTGGACGACGGCGTCCGGCCCTTTTGAAATGGAAAGCTCCGTCCAGCATTAAACACAGTCTGAAAAATGCAGGATAACATCAACTTTTCCAATCCTGCTAACCAAACTTGATATTTTCATTGCTGGATCATCAAATACAATCCAATCCAACGGAATACAACTAATCAAACATGCCCTTAGTACTAAAGCCTACAGAAGTATTTAGGTTATCATGTCTCAATGATGCTTGTATCATGATTGGTCACAGAGGTAATTCCCTTTAGTTATAATCACAAACAAATGAATTGTAGAATAAATTAAAACATCAAGAACCTTTCTTTTACCAAAATAAAGTAACAGTTATAGGGCTCCGTGGAGTTCATGAGGTAATCTGCCAATGGAGGGAGCAACGAGCTACGTCTAACAAGAGGTGAACTTTTATTTTTTTAGCATGTGTTGCTGTAAAAGGATCATGATTTCTTATGTACCTGTTAATGCCATTGAATGGGATTGAAAACTCTAACCTAGTATTTCATTCTAAAACTGGAGCATATAAATATTTTCTTTTATGAAAAATGAGTTGTGTAAGTAATATGAATTACTTTATGATATTATCTTTTTGAGTTTTAATGGCATGCTCGATTCATTGTAAAGCCTATCTATAGGAGAGGAATATTGCAGCCATCAAAGAACATGGAAACTTATATATATAGAGCACATATTATTGTGTTGTATAAGATAGATTTTTGCATGATTTACATATACGATCCTTATGGACTATATACTTTTGTTGTGCTTTAAAGTAACGGGAAAAGTAATTGACTGATAATTACATTATTTTTAGTTTTATATGAGTATTTTTTTTTTCAAATTCATTACGGTCCACTAGCGTGACAAAGATAATACTATATTTCTTGCCACTCAAGTGTGCAAGAGTTCAAATATATATTTTTCTGGTCTGTACCTGTTGTTTCATGTCTTTCAGAATTTTGTACTTCGAATACTACAAGAAAAGGAATAAAATACAACAAGTATATCATTCTTAATTAGACTATGTCGTACAGTGTTGCAATGTTAAACACCAATTTGTTAGGTCTTGAAAAATTCCTTAGACGTTTCCTAAAATGTCTTACGTGTATGATTTATTTTCTAGAAAATTTGAATGCAAAAATCAAGATGAGAAAAATTAGTTATATTTACCAAGTCATTTTCCAAGGTGCTCTAGATACTTATATTTAAATATTGTAACTGATTTCAAAATTTAACAATGTTTTGTTCATCAATTTTTAATACTTTAGGAATTGTAACTATCACGAGTTCAATTTGTATATATTTTAGTTAAGATATATAATCTAAAAAAAACAACAATAGTGAATTAGTTTTAGATAATTTTACACAAAATAATGTGTATAATTTATCGATACATATAATTTTATTTTTTCAAAGTATTCAAAGTTGTCAAAACTATTTTTGGTTGTAGTTTTGAGTAAACTTGAAAACATCACATATGCATCTTTACCATTTTAAAAAGAAATGACACACTTCCAGAAGACACCAAGAAGGTTAGACATTCGGTTTGTTAGTGAGAGATCCCAGGATCGAGCCCAGGCCACGGGATGAATAGAATGGCCAATTCTTTTTAAAAAAATGACACACTTCCAGAAAAAAAATGTTACATTTTAAATGAGTTCTTAACAATAATAAATTATGCTAACGTGGTCCCTAATGTTAACATCCACACTTTACTATAACATTATGATAAGTAGGTTCTATCTAAAATATAATTTGTACACATTTTGTTACAATGACTAGGTATGTAACCAAACTTCATTACATGTTATTGAAAAGACTAGATATACACAATTTTTTACGATGACTAAATGCATTACAAAACATCACTATATATAATTGACATGGATCAAAAAATATAATACTACTATGTTATATAAATGTTCTCCAACATGTTGGTGATGTTTCTTTATGATTACACCAATTTTGCATCATGTCATTTAAAAATTAATACAATGTTAGGAAACCTTTTTGGTGGGTTATCATAGAATACTATGAAACAAGCCATCATATAGGATTTAGAAAGTGGGTTCTTGATACGATCTCCAGTTAGATTACTATTTAGAAGTTTCTTAATTTTTTTTTCCATAAACCGTATTTTTTACTAGATTTCATCTTCAAAATTTATTATAGATATAAATAAAGTTAACATGGTGTACGACTATCAAAATTTGTTCAAAACTATGAACCTCATTGCGTATGACCCATAGAAAATAGGGTCAGGCTATGACATTCTTAGTCGGTTATGAGTTTAAGACAACATGTCTGAACCTCAATTGGGTCTTATACATGTTTAGAAACCAGACACGATCATATTTTTAATACCTATTGACATGCATATATTTGTGGGATGTAGGCTATGTTTTGAAGGGATACATGTGTTGTTTTGATATAATATAAATACTATTTTGACATATTTTAATTATTTAGCATGCTAATGGTATTGTGATTTTCATATTGTGTTAGAGTTTACTTGTGTTGTGTGACACTGATGATGCCTTCTAGTGTGGTATAAATGTTGTTGTCATATGTATAGTCATTCAAAATATGCTTGATAAGCTATATTTTTATGAGATATATGTGTTGTTTTAGTATAATATAGGTGATGTTTGAACTTATATTTGTGTGACATCTATGTTATTTTGGTACGATATATAGGATGTTCAAACTAGGATAAATTTCTTGATGTTTATTTTCTATTGATGTTTTTATATTGGTCTATTTTCTCTAATTAAATAAAAGTCAAATAATAATACAACTATGTAATATTACATAGTCATAATCACTTTTAGACTTTTATTTATATAATGAAATAATTTTCAATCATATGGATAATTCTACTATGGAATTGATATTTAAAACAAAATCATATTTGGGTTCAGATTTGGTTTCGATTTTATATTTTTTAAATTTACATCAATTCCAGGATGATAGGTTTGAATAAAATTTAGGACTTGAGTTGATAGTCAAACATTCCATATTGAACTTTTGACATGGAATCAATGTGGGCTTGATTTTTTGACACCCCAAACATGATGATAGGAATAATTCTTAAATAGTATTCTACATACCTTTGACTTTTAATCTTATATATATATATATAACTAACATTAAACATATGTTGTGAGTAATATGATATCATTTAATTTCACTAGGGCATCTATTGTATAGATCTATGTCATCCAATAGCTAAAAACTACATTAGTTTTTTTAGTCTAACAACTTCTTGGGGTACCTACCTCTCCCCCTAATATTTTTATCCAAATATTTTCTATCAGTTATCAAAATCATTTTATCTCAATTTATTCATAGTATCTTTTCATTGTCACTTCAGATTTAGTAACTTCATGTTATCAAATTTGCTATAATCACACATTCCTACTCAAAGATTTTTCAACAACTTTTACAAAGAGAGGGAGTACTATAAGGGTAGAAGGAAATTGGACTATCAAAATGTGAATAGATGTGCAAGTTGGTTAATAAAATTGTCAGCATGACCTTATGAAAAAACAAAATGAAGAGTAATATAACATCAAAATTTTAATAACTACTAGCATGTAATTGGTGATGAAATTGATAAAATTAGGAACATAGGATTCTTTTGTATCTTCTATTTCTACAATTCAAGTATAAATTTGGTGTAAATAATTTTTAATATGGTTGGTGGTGAGAACTAACAAGTTGAATATAACATGTTCATATTTCATAAAGATATTTGCAAAAGTTGTTTATTGAAGTTTCATAAAATTATTATATTAGTATCGATATTGTCAATTTCTTAAACTACCAATTGCTCATCACCTGGAAAAAGATCCATGGAACGGGTAACACAAGATGGTGATGACACACTGAGAATATTATGGCTTCGTAAATCCAAACTTTAAGAAGATTTTTTAGAAAGCATAGATATCAGAAAATACATCCTTTTCAATAAGTTTAATAGCATAATAAAATGATTTAACATCCATCACATATGAATTTGGACTAAAAATAGGAAAATTTATCTCTAGGATTTATAGCTAAAAAGAATTAATGAAAGAACATATAAGTTGGTTGTATGCACATCTATCTTTGATGTCTTTATATGTAATTTATTTTTGTTAAACAATTAAAACATTGAAAGTATTAAGACTAATATACTAATTTTTTGTTGCTTGTAAGAACATGATAAGAAGAAAAAATAACACTATTTGAGTTCTCCTACTTGAAGAGTATGATATATTTAACATGTACATTAATCAAGACTAATTCACATAGAATTAAGGTATATAAATATACATTTCTCTTATGGCATAATTGTCACTATATAATTCAAGAAAATATCATTCTAATAGATAAAATCCATGGCATTTAGTTCATATCGTTATCTCATTATTAACATAAAATTATACAAGAAACCATTCTTCAAGTGTGAACATTCTCAAAGAAGATTTAGCTTAAGTAATAATGTAGTGAGAACTTTGATGTTACAAATGAAGCACACTTTATTTGGTTGAACAATTATGTCATTTATGTGTTTATGTGATAGTAATACTAATTGTACATTATAATGACTAACATGAAATAGATGCTTGATGTATGCACAAATTTTTGTTATTTTGAAATCTAATTTGGTTATTTTCTTTATCATTTGTGCTTAATTGAATGTCTTTTTAAAACATTTTTACCAAATTAGTCAAAATCACTTGTGCATCATTTCTTATATTTTTATATGCATTTTACATGTTTTCATTATTATAATAATTATTTGATTTTATTCATTGATTATTTTATTGCATATAATTATTATTTACCACTGACTTGCAACTCGGTGGCACCGACACGACATCAGAGTCGACATATAATTTTGTTCCAGATCGAGAAGGAAATAGCAAAAAGTCAGTGGTACCAACACAGAGACATACGAACAAGATTAAACACACTTCATTAATGAATTTAACATTGTACAAAATGTTTATATATATATATATATATATATATATATATATATATATATATATATATATATATATATATATAAAACTTATGACCTAAAGTACGGATGCCGGCCGAAAACCACACCATTAGATAGAGAATCTCATTCTCTATCGGGAGGGTATGAAAACCTAGGTGAAAGAAAGAAGAAAAGTGGAGGAACCCTATCTGGTGGACCTTGGAGACGTTTTTGTGGCAGAGACGACGGCAGAACGGCTTCATCTTCACCAGATTCCTTCCTCTACTCTTTCTCCTATTTACTATATCTCAAAATCCATGTTTTGCATAGTGATACCATGAAAATAATGTCCGGCTTATTTCCATTATTCCTTAGGACCCGAGAGTAGCTCGAGTATGCATTATATTATACTTTTGCACATTAATATAGTTTCTACTTCTATTTTCTGGATATAAATTTGTGGAACCTTATGATCTATTTGTGCTTGGCCGACATGGATAGATAGACATATCTTTAATTACTTTGGAAGAAGGATTAAAGATTAGAAAACCATTAATTTACACTATTTTAAGTGTCCTTTTTGGAATGGTGGCGTACGAATAGTGGGAAGAAACCTAGTGGTATAACTAATGCATCTAAACTAAGGTATAAACTACTATGGGAGTGGAGTTAACTTAGTATTAGATAGTGAATTACACCGCGGAAGCGGGTGATTCTTACTATAGGCTTTCTATCCAGGGTTAGGAGTGATACATATTGATGTGTAGAGGTTAAATATAGTGTATTCCCTGGTGAAACCATCTTTCTAAGGAATTCACCTTTAATTCATTCTTCAAACTGTTAAATTTCATTTTCTTTCTACTTTCTTTTAATTCAAACAATCAATTTCAATCTTTCTTTAAGTCTAGCTGATTGAGTCATAATTAGTAGTAGTCTTTGGAAAACGATTCCCTGAGTTCGACTTGGGCCTCACTGGCCTTTATTACTTCGATACGTACACTTGTGTTTGCACTCATGGTTTACATGTGTCACGTTTTTGCCGCCGTTGCCGGGGAATCGGTAACACCAGTACTATGAGTGTTGTGATCGACCACTGTAAGCCATTTTTTTGTATTGTTTTCTTTTAAATTTTACTATTGAAATTTGTATGCTTAATTTTTATTAATCAGTACCTTTGATCTGCATAATTTCTTTTATCATGTGTAGGTACTTTAGCAATATGGACTCACAAGGTATGAATGGATTGATGATGGTGTTAATTGCGCTAGTGAGAGACTTGACACAAAAGGTTGGAGCCTTGATTCCCTATGAAGAAGATGACAAGTACTTAGGGTAGAAGAGAGTCTACAAGTGCAATGAGTGGACATGGCATGGTAATCCCTATTCGTGTTGGAGGGGTCCAACTTCTTTTGTGCAGGATGAGTATCAATACATGCAACCACAACCACAACACCAAGATGATGATGATGGACATTTAAACATGAATGTTCAACTTCACATGATGATATCAAGGAATGAATCTTTTGTTAATCAAAATAGACAAGTTTTGGAATAAAGAGGTTGTCATCTCTATAGTTTATAAGCCAAATTAGCACTACTAGCTTCAGACATGGTAGATCTCAGGAAGTCAGCACAACAAAGTCATATGGGGTCAATTGAGCCAACCCACTGTCACCAACAAGTCTTCAATGTTTCTATTTTCAAGGAGGAGTGTGCCATTGAGGAGATACCAGATCAACCTATACCTTGGCCAGAGCCTATATATGTGCCACAAGTTCCTTTTCCTAACACTTTATATTGAAGACCAGGGGATACAAAAATCCCACAAAGAGCACAAAGGTGAGTGCTCTGAATAAGAAGAAGGCACATGTAGTAAAGGAGAAATCTCATGTCACTTCAGCTAGGATAGATGCTATTACAGAGTGTGTCTATGATTCAACCTTGGGGGGACATCCCCTAAGGATATATACAAGACAAATGGCGTCAATTCAAGCTTAGTGGAGGAGATGCCCATGTTGTTGTACATTCCTCCACATAGACGTTTATGACATACATATGTTCCATCCCTGACTAGTCTGAAGTTAGGAATGAAGGACAAATTTTAGAAGTTTCATGGATGCTTGAAGTTGGGTATTGATGATGACAAGGTGAGGTGTAAATTACCAGATTTTTCATCACCACCTTACCATGACAACCCAGGTTAGTGGTAAACATGATGTCGAGCCTAAGATTTTAAACAAGGGCGCTTTGTGGGAGGCAACCCACCAATTAGGATTTTTTTTAAATTTTCTCTTGCTGATTTTTTTTGTTAGGATTAGTTCATTTTATTTTGTAGTTGTTGATATTAAGTTTCGATGCATGTAAATAAGATACCTTGATATGTTTATTCAGTGTGAAGGAACGAATTGACCTTGACTCGGTGGTACCGACCCCACAGTCGATGCTACTAACTTTATATCAGTAGCGGACTAGAAGATGTAGCTTCATCTCGGTGCCACCGACAGCCGCGTCGGTAGTACCGACTCAGGAAGTAATTTGTAGATCATGGAAGGAGAGTTTGAGGAGATTTTTTCTTGTACTTCCTCCTCAAACAGAAGCTCATAGATGATACCAGACACTCCATTGAGCTTGAGTGAATATTGGAGGGCAGATTATCATGTGGATCACATCTACTCATCTTTGACCCTAGAGTTAACCGCCCATATTGGTACAGTCCTTCCATGTATCTTCCTTTGCTTTTGACATTGAGGACAATGTCATATTCAAGCTTAGGGGGAGGAATTGAATGACACTTCTATCTTTATCTTGTATCTATACTTTTTTATCATATCTCTACATGTTTTGCTTTTGTTGTTTGATTTTTTTTTCTTAGGATCCACTTCTATCTAGTGTATTTTTGGATGAAATATAAAATTTTGGTTAGGATTAGCTGTTTGTTGATGATGTGGTATCAATTCTGAAAATTCTAAAAAAAATCTAAATGTGCTTTTATGCTTTGCTCTTTAAGCTAAATTTGTTATGTTTAAGAGTACATAACTGGAGGAATTGTTTGGATTAGTCATCTTGAAGACATACTAATTGAATGAAAAACCTAACTTAATCCTATGGCTTGTATTATGATGATGATGTTTGAGTCCAAACCAACCAAATAGTAATGTGATCTTTAATGTGAATTCTAAAAATAAACTCTAAGGTTACCCTGTTATAGAAGTTGATAGAAGAGCGACATATCATGGTTGGGAAAGACATTGTCTCTTAGTCATGTGATCTCATCCACCTTCCATTCATCTTCATTCACCACCATAGGATGACCAAGTTTAATCCAAGTTATTTTCCTCTTGTATGCATTACATGGCATGATAGGCAGCATATAGTTAGTTCATTTTATTATGCATTAAAAAAAGAAAAAAAAATCATATTATCTTTTGAGCATTTGTAGTTTGCATAACAAAATTGCATATAGTTTCATTTGCATTGCATATTTCATAAGGTGTTATATATTTGTTATCTTCTACGATCTTCTGTCATGAAAGAGTGAAAAAAAAGTTGTATCTCCTTACTCTTTCTCCAAATAAAAAAAGGTAAAGTAAAAAAAAGCCCAAGCATGAACTGTTCATCTTGCTAAAAATAGGGTAAGAAAAAAAGAGTTATTGAAAATGAAAAAGAAAAAAATAGGAGAAAAGAAGGAAAAGGATTTTAAGTTCAATGCCATATTCTCTCTAAGCTACAAAGGAGGGGAATATTGTAGATCTTTTTATAAACACCTTTCTACTTATACTCATCATTAGGATGAGACATCCATTGCATGCATCATTCCACCAAAATAAAAAATAGTCATCAGAAGTCATACATTAACATTTTATCCATCATACAAGTGTATCATATTTTTACTTTTTTTGCATAAATAATTTGGATGGTTCTTGTGAATCCTATTTTCATAGCCACCCATCTTTTCCACCCATGGCTCTGCATGGTAGGCCACCATCATAATTAATCCCCTCATCCATGTTTATTTGGGGATCTACTTCCAAGTAGGTTATTTAGGTTGATCAGAGCAATGCAGATAGGGAGATCACATGGTGCATCAAACATGTGTCCTACTGGCCATGATATTAACTGCTTCATATTGATAGTGTTTTTCATTAATCTTATTGTGGACATCTATTATGGACATTATTGATTGCTTTGGAGTAGTTACTTGTTTAGTGGTTGGCAAGAACCGGTTTGGGACCGACTGGTGGAGGGTGGTTAGGAAAATTAATTCATAGGTACCTGTCTTCTTGCTGACTATTTCAAACAAATCTAAGAGTAGTGTTGCTCGAAGATGAGTAATATTCAAGCTTAGGGGTGTGATGTATGTACATATTGTCATTATTTTGATATCTAATTTGGTTATTTTCTTTGTCATTTGTGCTTCATTAAATATCTTTTTAATACATTTTTACTGAATTAGTAAAAATCACTTGTGCATCATTTCTTATATTTTTACATGTATTTTACATGTTTTAATTATTATAATAATTATTTGATTTTATTCATTGATTATTTTATTGTAGATAATTATTATTTACTAGAGCAAAGTCGATACCACCGGTTTGCAACTCGGTGGCACTCACATGGCATCAGAGTCGACATATAATTTTGTTCCAGATCGAGAAGGAAACAGTAAAAAGTCGGTGGCACCGACTTCCAAGTCGGTGGTACCGACACAAAGACATACGACCTAGATTAAACACACTTCATTAATGAATTTAATATTGTATAAAATGTTATATATATAACTTTTAACCTAAAGTGCAGACGCCAGCCGAAAACCACACCATTAGATAGAGAATCTCATTCTCTATCGGGAGGGTGTGAAAACCTAGGAGAAAGGAAGAAGAAAAGTGGAAGAACCCTATCTGGTGGAACTTGGAGACATTTTTGCAGCGGAGACGACGGTGGAACGACTTCATTTTCTCTACATCCTTTCCTCTACTCTTTCTCCTATTTACTATATCTCAAAATCTATATTTTGCATATTCTCGAGTTTCTGTGATACCATGAAAATAATGTTCGGCTAAATTCCATAATTTCTTAGGACCCGGGAGTAGCGCGGGTATGCATTGTGTTTGACTTTTACACATTAATATAGTTTTTACTTCTATTTTCTGGATATAAATTTGTGGAACCTTATTTGTGATTGGCCGACAGAGATAGATAGATATATCTTTATTTACTTTGGAAGAAGAATTAAACATTGGAAAACCATTAATTTACACTATTTTAAGCATCCTTTGGAAAAGGTGGAGTACGAATAGTGGGAAGAAACCTAGAGGTATCGCTAATGCACCTAAAATAAGCTATAAACTACTACAAGAGTGGAGTTGACTGAGTATTAGGTAGTGAATTACACCGTAGAAGCGGGTGATTCTTACTACATGCTTTCTATTCAGGGTTAAGAGTGATATATATTGATGTGTAGAGGTTAAATATAGTGTATTCTGTGGTGAATCCATCATTCTAAGGAATTCACCTTTAATTCATTCTTCAAACTGTTAAATTTGTTTGTTTTTTACATTCTTTTAATTCAAACAATGAATTTTAATATTTCTTTAGGTCTAGCTGATTGAGTCATAATTAGCAGTAGTCTCTGGAAAACGATTTCATAAGTTTGACTTGGGCCTCACTGGCCTTTATTACTTCGATACGTACACTTGCGTTTGCACACATGGTTTACACGTGTCAATACCATACGAAAACATCTCTTTAAAAATAGGAATAATTTTTATATTGTTAATGGTGATTGTAAAAACAAAAATAAAATTTGACACCCTTAACAATATTTGTAAAGTATGCTTATAGTAAACATAATATTTTGTTAAATTTTGCAATGAGTCATACATCTTTGAGGAACAAATTCTAACAATATTCTAATGCAAAGCCAAGTATTCTACTAAATTTTCAAATTAATCTAGACATGAAACAAGCAGGGAGAACTATGCCTCAAGGAGAATAGAAATGTTGATGACATACTTACGGAAGCACCTGAGATCTATTAGGTACAAAATATGTTCAAATTAAGTTACAATTGTAGAACATATGGAAAACAATCATGTACTCAGATACATAGTGGTTTTACATATTAGAGTGGAAATATGTTATATCCAAACAACCCAAATAGTAAACATGTTATTCTTACATCAAAGTTTGTATAATATATGCTGTGTGAATAGAGACTGCATGACAACGTAGACCTATTTCATTTCAATTTAAGGGGACACAACATACATCTATTACACTCTATTAATAAAAATATAATAGTGAATTATATTATTAATACATGGCATTTGAAGGCAACTAGGGAGGAACAACAAAAATATTAATTAAATAGAATGTCATTAAAATAATAATTATCATATACAATATCAATGATATCCTTATTCATGGATTTTTTTGGTCAGGTAAGGTTATAGTAGAAGTCGTGCAAAGCACATGCATCTAGTAGTGTGTCTGTGTGTCTGTGTGTGTATGTATATGTATATGTATATATACATAGGGCCCATCTTTATTGCCCACGCGGGTAGCTACCCGCCCACCCTTTCGAACATTTTTTTTCAAAAAAAAAATTTGTAATTGTAGAGGACTATTTTGTCTAGCTCTCCAAAAAATTTTAGCCAAAAATAATATCATTTGCCCCTCCAAAATAAAAAAAATTGTCCTTATATATATCTGTTGTATATTTTGTACAGAGTTACCTTTTTGGCCAGTAGAGTTACTTTTTTGACACCATAGTTACTTTTTTTACAGTAGAGTTACTTTCTTAGCTAGGAGAGTTACTTTTTTGGCTGTAGGGTAGCGAAAATTCATTCTACCCGCGCGGGCAATGAATGAACACCCATATATATATATATATACAAAGATATATATATATACAAAGATATATATATATATATATATTATAATTCCCCAAATTTGAGGATATTACATTCACCCTCCTTCGAAGGAAACTTGTCCCCAAAGTTCAAATTGGGTAAGGTTATGGTGAATGATAACTCAACTTAGTTTCAAACCTTAAGTTAACATCCCTTCCTCGATTATCTTTAACAACTTCTATTCATGTGAAAATTCCTCACACTATTACTAAGATTGAAATTTGAATTCAATTTAGATTATTTCAACCTCCTTAGTATTTACATGATTTAATCTCTTTCATTTATGATATCAAATTTAGCTTGGTGATTACCTTTACACCTAGGTTTCCAACCCATTTTTTTTTCCACAGAAGGCTGAGTAACGCCTCAAACCCCAGATCATATCATTAACATCAACATAGGGTATTCATTCTCATATATAAATTGTATGCATAACCAATGTCTACCCAATCTCTCTCTCACACACATAATAAGATGAAATAAGCACTTGACTGCAACACAAATACAAAGTTTGTCCCATTCCAAGAGTACATATGGCGTATCCACACATTATCTCACAATTTCTCATTTTAGGTTGAATCACTTTTAGTAATGAGTTCAAACCATAATTACTTTTTACTACCACAATATTCTTATATGTCATGAAGTCATGGAGTACTGCCTTTCTCACTCTTAAATTTGTGCACACTCATTTAAGATTTCATTATATCAGCCTTCCTGTGACACAATGAGTTTTTATAAATATTTACCTCTCTTATAATTTTTCTAATTGCAATAATATCCTCAACCATCTCTCTCACTAAGTTGACTCAATGACTTATCAATGTCAAATAATGCAAACCCTTGTATTATATGATGGTGAATTATAGGTATTAATGTATTTAGTCAATAACCATGTTTAACCTTCAAATTTTGACCCCAACGTTATACCATAGTTACTTGATGATGTCATGAAGCCCGCCTTAAAATTTCAATTTAATTAGATTAAACGTTTAGGAATTATAAGCAATTGAATTCAATGTGCATAATAGTTATTAAACCATAATGGATCCAGACCCTGACCCGGATCCAGATCTGGTGGAAGAGATGACTGAGTCATCCTCCTCACCCGCCTCTCATGGAACCAGGCCTAATAGTAGCACCATTTTTCAAACCCCCATCTCTCACTCTCATCCCTTGATCATATCTTGTTAAAGATAGTTCTTCAGATCCAGTTTTGCCTCCTCTTTCCAATGAGCCCAACAAATATCCCTAACGATCAGGGATTTGAAAATGCCCAAAACGGCGGCGCCATGGACCGTCGGCCGTGTTAGGGGATGCAACCCTAGGCCTCGTGGTTCCGATTTAAGGAGTCTAGTAGCTCCACAACATTTCCTTTAGCTGTAAAAACCCCTCAATTTCTCATCATCACTCCCCCTCTTCTCCACCCAACCCCAACTCCACTGGCTGAACCTATGCAACCGGCTTGCACCTCAAAGCTACTCACTCCAATCACTCACATCTGTAACATCTCTTGTCCTAGGTGTAGACTTCCCAACTCTCGTGTGAAGGTGTAGTGGTATAGGGGGTGCCATCGACGAAGAACCTCCCCAGCGTTACCTGACCTGGCTCTGACCACCTTCACAGGCACCATTCATCACCTCCGCGTAGATCTAAAGCTCATGCACAACTCCAGGAAGGGCCACAGAGAGTCCCTGACTCTCAATAGATCTCCATTTGAGTTATAACCTTTGAACTGAGTTTTTCCTCCATTTATGCTCCTTCATTAGTAGCTTGATCAACCATCCCTAGTTCCTTCTATGTACCTTAACCACATAATAGCTTCACGAGGTCAGAAAGTCTCTACCTAGGCAGCAGTACCATCACCTTGCAACCTACACAAACCCCTCTTCTTCTCCCCGTCCAACCTCCCTGCTCATGGGAGAAATGGCACAAATAGGGACCAGGTCCCCTATTCAGAGCGAGCAATCAAGGGCCCAATTTGACATAAATGCCCATACACAGTCACGCTTAGTTATCTTTTGAGAATGGGCATTTTCACCTTTTTGGTCCCCCATTCTGACCCTCTGAGCCGAGCTATGGTTTGTGGGTTAGTGGGAGGATCCAGGAAGTCAGATCCTTCACTAGATCTGTGAGACCAAGCCTATAATTAATTTCTATTATTTTCATTTTATTCTTCTAGAAATTACCTAATTGGTCAGTTTTGTTAAACCCTATATAAATAGCTCCAGTATCTAAAAAATCGCCATAAAATACCTATGTTCTCAAAAACATAAGTAGAATCTACATAAATTATCCCTTGTTCCTAAATCCAACTCTATTTTGATGAAACCTTTTATGACCATGTTTTATGTCTTTTTTTTTACTTGTAGGAAATAAGTACGAAAATAAATGTCAGTATACATCTTTTAAGAAATCTCGAAGTATCAATCTGACCCTGAGCCCCTTGATTCAAAACCCTAAGATGATGACCAATAATAGGTTCACACTCATTAATAACACATGGATGGACTTTATCTTCTCTCTCTATCAATAGTGATGATTAAGGGAAGATCAACCATCCTAAATACCTAAATCCACACCCTAAACCCTAACCTAAAAATTCACTCTATTATAATATGGCTTCAAACACAAGGCAGTAAATGAAAACCCTAGTAAGAAAAAACCCTAATATGAGGTGTTGAAATCACATTATGACATTAGGTCTTATTTCTCTTTCAGGGTGATCTAGTCTTTCTTAATCTAGACATGTGGAAATTTAGATCTAAGATCCGAGGTATGTGGATAAAATTATAAGACTAGTTTGATGGATGATATACCTATGAATACTTTCTTGCATTTAGTTGCATAAACTTGCTTGGATGTATATCTATATGTATTGAAATTCTTCCGCTTGGAACATAATAAGCATTAATGGAAGAAAATGAAATGTAGTTACTGATGGTGTTCATAAATCTCCCTATTAGAGAGGGAAAACATGAATGTAGACTAGCACCTCCCTACAGTACATGTTATACAGGGAGATCCCTATTGTATAAGGTACACGGGGAAGGGCCCACTATTAAATGTGAATATGTTCTAATTCCACCATATTAATGCATGTTCATTGAAATATGATTAATAACTTGGGTTTACCTGATTTTTCCCACCTTAAATAATGTTTTCTTCTTCTCTCTTTTTCAACTATTTTGATATGCCAGCATAGTATATTATATTTTGCAACCACGTACCAACTTTCATTGATGATTCTATTTCTCATATTTTGTAGGTACACAGAACAAATAAAGCATCTCGAAGTAACTAAAGCCATCAAATAAATGGACATGGAGGATAGACTAGAAAGATTTCCATTCTTATCACTTTTTTAGTTAGATAGTTGCTTTCCTATTAGAAGATGTATAAGATGTTTTAAATCCTATGTATTTCCTTTCATAGAACTATTCTCTTCTTCCATCTAGAATAATATGTATGACTTTATTATTATCAACAAATGTTGTTTGTGTGGCTATATAATGATGTTGTAAACAATGATCCGGCTCCATTTTATATTCTAGTTGATTACCACAATCTCTTGTATTTTCCCTTCTGACATTTATAGATATGAGTACATGCATATCAGTGAATGTCACTAAGGAAAATATATAGAAATTGGGGTCGTCAAAGTTGGTATCAGAGCCAATGTTCACACATCATGGTCACAGGAACTTCATTCACCCTATTGTGAGTCTAGGGTAGTCTTTGAGTTAGGTATGTGAAGTGTGGAGGTGTCTAGGATAGCATTTGCCATGGGTTTGTCTAAAGTCTTCGAGCCACTTAGCTTGGCAATCACAAGGCTACCTATATGGAAGTATAAGTCTACCTGGCTGATATCCTAAATGTCCCCTACTTCTTGGGCATACCTTAATCAGGACCCCTCTCAGCTATAGATATTCCTTCTCATCTCTTCTTTATGAAAAAAAATCTTCCCCCTCATCTTTTTTTATAAATATTTCTTCTTACCTTTATGATATAAGGTTAGGAAAGAGTCACTCTATTTAGCAATTCCTAAGGACCAACTGATAAGGATTTTTGGGTATCCTCCACAAATCATACCATTAAGATCATTAATAATTATTAAAGGAAAATAATGAAATATGATATGATAAATCTAATATATTCCACCTAATTTCAGGATGCCTCCCAAGACCCGTAACTCCAAGTCTTCCGAAGAGTCATCCTCTAAGAAGAGGAAGGAACATGAAGCCTCTGAGGTACCTAATCCCAATAGTGTGGCCAAAGAAATGTGGGAATAACAAAAGAAAATCTAACTAGACTTCATGGAAACCCTTGCCACGAAAGGAATCCCTAAACCCAAGTCCTCTTGGAAAAAGGAAGTGACAGTGATAGATTTCACCAAACTTAACCCTGACACCTTTTGGGGGGAAGACCAACCTGCAGTCATGGATATGGATGAGGCCCGGATCCTCTCTGTAGAGAATGCTTTCTGTACCCTAGAAGTACCCATTGAAAAGAATGTCAAATTCGCCACCCATATGCTTAAGGGAGGGGAAAAATCTGGTGGGAAAACTATGGTAGGAAGAGGGGAGAAGAAGTAGATAACATGGAGTGGGAAGCCTTCAAAACCCTCTTTACTGGTCATTTTATGCCCATAGATGAGAGGAAGAGGAAGGGAAAGATGTACATGGAACTTAAACATTGCATTCTCTTAGTAGCTGACTACACCTGGAAGTTTAGGCTTCTGGAGCATTATGCACCTTGTAGGATTGATGAACACCTCACCGAACATTATGTTGACTGCCTTGCCGCCCATATGAAAACCCTAGTTATAGCCTCCTATACCTGAAGCATAGATGAAGCCCTAGACATGCCCCTCAAGCAAGAAAAGGAACATGGTTTACAAAAGCTTTCTAGCATGGGGTACTTAGGGTTAACAACCACTGAGGAGGATAAGTCTAGAAAGTTCCACCCTGGCCATAACAACAAGGGATTAGGAAAAGGAGGAGGTTTAGGTAAAGGAGGACAGAAGCACAACCAGAATCAGCAGAAGATATTTCACCCAAATTGTAAGACTTTTGGGCGACACCATGGTGGAGTGTTTCATCATCCCAAGCAGGTCCGCTACAACTACAAGAAGGAGGGTGATTTCATCGCCAAATGTCGTATTTTGTTTATTCTTGGCAACACTCTAGTGGGTGCTCCTCCTCCTCAAGGACACCTCAATTCCCAAGCATTCACAATCACGACATAGGATGCTAGGGCGAACCCCAATCATCTTATTGAAGGTAACTTTAATTTTTTTTAAAATCTTGTTCAATGCCTTCAATACTTATAATATAATTATCATGTGTAGGCATTGTATTCTTAAATGGTTGCCCTGTTAAAGCTTTATTTGACTTGGGATTTACAAATACTTTTATTTCTCAAAATTTGGCATCTATGTTACATCTACATATAAGGGACTTGGGATATATCCTGGATGTGTCGACTCCTAGAGGCAAAATACTCACTACCCTACAGAAAACTGATGTCCTACCTATAAAATTCAAAAATCATGACATGCCCTTTGAATTCTTTCTCTTAACTATGGAAGAATTTGATATTAAACTTGGTATTGATTGGCTATACAAGTATCATGCTCAAATTGATTGTAGAAACAAGATGGTAGTTCTCTCTCAGCCTCATTCTTGACCCGTGGTGATCCCTAGGGAAAGTAGATTCTATAATAATATTATAATTTCCTCTCTTAAAGCTAAAAAGCTCATTTCTAAAGGATGTAAGGTCTTCCTCACATTAGTCTCAGAGACCAGTCCTAGTAGCGGGCTTGTTGAAAGACTAGAGGTGGTACGTGACTTTCTCGACGTATTTCCAAAGGAGCTTCCTGGCCTGCCTCCAAATAGAGACATTGAGTTCTCCATAGATCTTCTTCCTAGAACCAATCTGATTTCTAGGTTACTGTATAGGATGGCTCCTGCTGAGCTTATGGAGTTGAATAAATAGTTGCAATAACTTCTCAATAAGGATTTTATTTTTCCTAGTGTTCCCCCTTGGGGTGCACCCGTCCTCTTTGTCAAAAAGAAAGATGGTTCTATGCAAATGTGTATTGACTATCAAATGTTGAACCAGGCCACTATTAAAAACAAATATCCACTCCCTCACATTGATGACCTCTTTAATAAGCTTTGCACTGCTAAAGTCTTCTAAAAAATTGATCTTCGCTCTTGCTACCATCAACTTAAAGTCAAAGATTTTGATATTTCTACAACTACTTTTCAAACTCATTATGGGCATTATGAATTTCTAGTGATGCCATTCGGGTTGACCAACAAACCTGGTGTATTTATGAACCTGATGAACAAAGTCTTACCACCTTATCTTGATGAGTTCATGGTTGTCTTCACTGATGATATCTTGATCTATTCTGATTCTAGGGAAAAACATCAGGAAAACTTGCGAGCAGTTCCTCACATTCTTCGAATCCAGAAATTTTATGGCAAGCTTTCAAAATGTGAATTCTGGATTGATAAAGTCATGTTTCTTGGACATGTCATTTATGGGGGTAACATATCTGTTGATCTCGACAAAGTCTCTATTTTACTTGATTGGCAACCTCCTCAAAATCCTTCTGAAATCTAGAGCTTCTTGGGCCTATCCAGATATTATCATCACTTTATTCTGACCTTTTTCAAAGTGGCACTTCCTTTGACTAAGCTAACACAAAAGGACGTGCACTTCATCTGCTCAGCTACTTGTGAATCCAGTTTCCAAGAATTAAAGAAGAAATTGACGTCGACTCCTGTTCTTGTTCTACCATCTGGCAATGAAGGGTTTGAGATATTCATTGATGCTTTGAGGAATGGTTTAGGATGTGTCCTGCAGTAGAATGGAGAAGTGGTGGACTTTGAATCCAGACAGCTAAAACCCAATGAACTGAATTATCCCACACATGATTTGGAATTAGTTGCAATCATTCATGCTCTCAAAATCTGGAGGCACTACTTGTACGGGGCAACGTTCGACATCTTCACCGACCACAAAATCCTAAAGTACATTCTGACACAAGGACCTAAATCTGTGATAATGGAAATGGATCGAGTATCTGAAGGACTACAATTGCACTATTGCCTATCATCCGGGTAAGGCAAATGTAGTCGTTGACGCTCTTAGTAGGAAAAGGGCAGTGTGTGCATCCCTATTTGTTCCCAAATGGAGGAATATGGAGGAACTAGTGGGTTGGAAGCAACAGTTTCTATCCTACTTGCATTCTGAACTTCTTGAGGTACAAAAAGCTAGTCCTGATCTTATAGAGCTCTCCTCCCTCTTAGAAAAGCCTCAAACACATATGTTTGTGGGCCTTGATGGTGGACTTCAATACAAGAACCGTATGTGGGTACCTGAGTAGTCAGTTGTGAAGACAAAGATTCTCAGTGAGGCACATGGGTCAAAGTACACATTTCATCTTGGCACAACCAAGATGTACAAAGACTTGCAACGTTAGTTCTAGTGGAGAGGCATGAAGCATGATATTACAGAATTTGTGTCCAGATGTCTGACATGTCAGAGAATCACGGTCTAGCATCAGAGTCCAGGTGGTCTTCTACTACCCCTTGAAATCTCAAAATGGAAATGGGAACACATCACCATGGATTTCATGGTGGGGCTACCCAGGACCAGGAAGGGATACAACCCTGCATGGGTCATAGTGGATCGTCTCACCAAGTCAGCTCATTTTCTCCCTGTGAAAACTACTGTGAAAGTTTCTAAGCTTGCCGACCTTTATATGCGAGAGATAGTATGTCTGCATGGAGTTCCAACATCCATTATATCAGATAGGGACCCAAAGTTCACTTCAAAGCTATGGAAGCAGGTTCAAGAAGATCTAGGCATCAAGTTGGACTTCAGTACTGCATACCATCCACAGCCAGACGGGCAGTCAGAACGCTCAATACAGATTCCAGAGGACCTTCTAAGAGCTTGTGTACTTTATTGGGAAGGCTCGTGGGACTATTACCTACCTTTATCTTAATTCGCATATAATAATAGTTGTCATGAAAGTATTGGGATGCCTCCCTATGAAGCACTATATGACCGCCCCTGTAGGTCTCTATTACACTAGAATGACGTTGGGGAACATACTTTGATGATGTCTAAAGAGATGCAACTATATATAGACAAAGTTGCATTGATCAGGAAGAGGATGAAGTAAGCATAGGATAGGAAGAAATCTTATGCAGATGCTCATAGGCATGAACACCAATTCAAGGAAGGTGATCACATCTTTCTAAAGATCCGACCTACTCGAGCTTTGGCCAAGAATAATGGAAAGCTCAGTCCTCATTATGTTGGACCATTAGAGATTCTAGAAAGGGTTGGTTAATGTGCTTATCATCTTGGTTTGCCACCTCAATATAGTGCCATGCATAATGTCTTCCATGTATCGAATGTGACGCCTTATGTCAAAGATCTGAGTCACATTCTAAATCATGAGCCTCGCATGTTGAAAGATGATCTATCTTATGTTGAATCCCCAGTCAAAATTCTTGATTTCAAGATAAATGAGATTCATAGTAATCACCATATAGATACAGTGTAAGTCCTTTGAAGCCATCACAATCAAACTGATGCCACCTGTGAGCTCAAGTCCGAAGTTGAGTCGAAATATCCACATCTATTTCAAGTTTCTTGAATTTTGAGGACGAAAATCTTAAGAAGGAGGGGAGAATGAGACAGAGTGAGTTTTTATAAATATTTATCTCTCTTATAATTTTTCTAATTGCAATAATATTTTGAACCATCTCTCTCACTAAGTTGACTAAATGACATATCAATTTCAAATAATGCAAACCCTAGTATTATATGATGGTGAATAATAGGTATTAATGTATTTAGTCAATAAACATGGTAAACCTTCGAATTTAGACCCCAAATTTATACCATAGTTACCTTATAATTTCATGAAGCCCTGCATAAAATTTCAATTTAATTGGATTAATAGTTTAGGAATTATAAGCAATTGAATTCAATGTACATAATTGCTATTAAACCTTAATGGATCTAGAGCTTGACCCAGATCTGGATTCGGTGCAAGAGACGAATGAATCATCCTCCTCACCCACCTCTCAAGGAACCAGGCCTACCGCCATTTTTTAAACCCCCATCCTCTCTCATCTCTTGATCACATCTCATCAAAGATAGTTCTTCAGATCTGATTTTGCCTCATCTTTCTAATGAGCCCAAGAAATATCCCTAATGATCAGGGATTTGAAAACGCCCAAAATGGCGGTGCCATGGACCGTTGACAACATTAGGGGATGCAACCCTAGTCATCATGGTGCCTATTTAAGGAGTCCAGTAGCTCCACAACCTTTTCTTTAGCTCCAAAGACCCCTCAATTTCTCATCATCACTCCCCCTCTTCTCTACCTAACTCCAACTCCACCGGCCTAAACTTGTGTGACCTGCTTGCACCTCACTCCAATCGTTCACATATGTACAATCTCTTGTCCTAGGTGGAGACTTCCCAACTCTCGTGTGAAGGTGCAGTGGTCTAGAGGGTGCCATCAATGAAGCAACCCCCCGACGTCACCTGACCTGGCTCTGAAAACCTTCACATGAATCATTCATCACCTCCGCATAGATATGAAGCTCTTGTATGACTCTAGGAAGGGCCACATAGTGTCCCTGACTCTCAGTAGATCTCTATTTGAGGTATAACCTTCAAACTGAGTTTTTCCTCCATTAATTCACCTGCATTAGTATCTATATCAGCCATCCTTTGTTCCTTCTGTGTACCTTAACCACATAATAGCTTCACGAGGTCACAGAGCCTCTACCTAGGCAGCAACACCATCACCTTGCAACCTGCACAGACCCCTCTTCTTCTCCCCGTTGAACCTCCATGCTCATGGGAGCAATGGCACAAATAGGGGCCAGGTCCCCTATTTGGAGCGAACAATCAAGGGCCCAATTTAACATAAATGCCCATACACGGTCATGCTTAGTTATCTTTTGGGCATGGGAGTTTTTTCCTTTTTGGTCCCCCTTTCTCACCCTCTGAGCCGAGTTGTGGTTCATGGGCTAGCAGGATGATTCAAGAAGTCGCATCCTTCACTAGATTTGTGAGACCAAGCATGTATATCCTTTTTTTTCATTTATTCTTCTAGAAATTACCTGATTGGTCAGTTTTGTTAAACCCTTTGTAAATAGCTCCAATATCTAAAAAATTGCCATAAAATACCTATGTTCTTGGAAAAATAAGTAGAATCTACATAAATTATCTCTTTTTCCAAAATCCAACTCTATTTTGACAAACCTTTTATGACCATGTTTTATGTTTTTTACTTGTAGGAAATACGTACGAAAATACATGTCAGTATACTTCTTTTGTGAAATCATGAAGTATCAATCTGACCCTGAGCCCCTTGAATTGAAACCCTAAGATGATGGCTAATAATAGGTTCACATTCATTAATAACACATGGATGTATTTTATCTTCTCTCTCTTTCAATAATGATGATTAAGGGAAGATCAAGCATCCTAAATACCTAAATTCACACCCTAAGCCCTAATCTAAAAATTCACTCTATTACAATCTACTTTAAAACACAAGACACTAAATGAAAACCCTAGTAAGACAAAACCCTAATATGAGGTGTTTAAAACACATTATGACATTAGGTCTTATTTCTCTTTCAGGGTGATCTACTCTTTCTTAATCTAGACTTGTGGAAATCCAGATATGAGTTCTGAGGTATGTGGATATCATTATAAGACTAGTTTTGCTGGATGATATACCTATGAATACTTTCTTACATTTAGTTGCATAAAATTTCTTCGATGTATATCTATATGTACTGAAATTCTTCCGCCTAGAACATAATAAACATTAATGTAAGAAAATGAAATGTAGTTACTAATGGTGTTCATTAATCTCCTTATCAGAGAGGGAAAACATTAATGTAGACTAGCACATCCCTAGAGTACATGGTATATGGGGAGATCCCTAGAGTACAAGGTACACGGGGAAGGGCCCACTAATAAATGTGAATATGTGCTATGTCCACCATAATAATGCATGTTCATTGAAATACAATTAATAACTTTGGTTTACCTAATTTTCCCCGCCTTAAATAATGTTTTCTTCTTCTCTCTTTTTGAACTATTTTGATATTCCAGTATAGTATAGTATAACATATTTTGCAACCACGTACCAACTTTTGTTGATGATTTTGTTTCTCATATTTCCTAGGTACAAGGAACAAATAAAGCATCTCAAAGTACCTGAATCCATCAAATAAATGGACATGGAGGATAGATTAGCTAGATATCCATTCTTATCTCTTTTTCACTTAGATAGTTTCTTTCCTATTAGATGATGTATAAGATGTGTTAAATCCTATGTATTTCCTGTCATAGAACTATTATCTTCTTCCATAAAAAATAATATGTATGACTTTATTATTATCAATGAATGTTGTTTGTGTGGCTATATAACGATGTTGTGAACAACGATCCAGATCCATTTTATATTCTAGCTGATTAGCACAATCTCTTGTATATTTCCCTCTGAAATTTAGAGATATGAGTACACGAATATCTGTGAATGTCACTATGGAAAGTATATAGAAATTGGGGTCGTCACACTTCCATACCTAGCTTGGTTGATTAGTGACCTTTGTATCCCAGCTTGATCACATACTTTCAGCCACTCCCTTAATTACCTTCCTATGTCACTCATAGATGTCATACCTAGGTTAAAAGAATATATTTTCTTTCATATTTTTAATCTAATACACGTTAGGTACATTCAAGATTACCTAAATTCTTAAATTGATTGGTCAACTTACCCTTCTAGGGAATGTCCTAACCTAGGGTGTCTTCTTGACTCACAAAAGCATGTTTTTCTCTTTAGCCACAACTTGGACCCACATTATTAGGATGTTACCTCTTCCATATTTCCTTTTCCCACTATTTGGTTGCCCCACCCTAGGTCGGGACACCAACCCTAAATGTGTCATATTTTCATTTTTATGTGCCCATTTATTTTTTATGTTTCTTAAATCCCTTTACATGAATGCCTTTCTCCATATACATGCATTCACGGGAGATTAGGTCACCTAAATTCGTTTATATTTCATCTTTGATCTTTCCTTAATCAGGATTCTTATGAGTAGGTTTACTATATTCCCCACACAACTCTCATTCCCCAAGATTAGGGTTTAGGATTCGGGTTAGGGACTACACCTGGACTTTAGGGTTTATATATCCCTTGACCCACTATGGTTTTTTTAAACCAACCCTAGATCCACCTTAGGGTTTACCCTTGAAGTAAAAACCCATAAATATCTTTATTTTCTTTATCATTATTTCAACATTACATGTGTATTAATTGATGACGGATGCCTCAATCTACTTATTCTCAAAAACCCTAACTTGAGGTGAGGAGGGAAGTATATTTTAGGGGTTATGAAACAAGGTAATGAGAAGAGGATGAAGTTAGATATGAGAAGATATATAGGAAACATTACTTCAGGCAAACCCTAGGTTCCGACCATGCCAGCATCATTTTGGCTAAGGGAGTCCTTGTATACCAATTTAATGTTGTGAATAAAATATTGCTAGCCCCAAATCCATGATTGATTATAGACACCATTATCATTAGGTCATGACTTTAAAATTTACATAGATTTCTATGGATTACTTGAAATTATAAAATATTAAATATTATTTGAAAATATTTGGGGATATGATACCAAATGTAACGACCTCACCTTTTAGCATCTCCCAAATAAGGAAAGACCTAAAAAGTTTAAAGCCATTACCTAAAGTTCCAAAAAATCTAGATTTTACCAAATAACAAATAATTACAAATAATTTCCAATAATTCAAAAATATTGTTTACGAAGTATGAATTGGTGCTCCTCTAAGGAGTTACATGAATTTCGAACATGAGAATTATACATATGAGAACAAGTATCTATCTAAGCCTCCTTTACTTAGGTTTAGTTCCTTTAGGTAATTCCATCAGATTTATCATCTCTTGATAGCTTCATATCTTGCATTTACCTAAAATAGAGTGAATCAAAAGCATGGATCAGTATATTTCTATATTATGTATGTGGGTACATGCAAAAGTATGCTAGTAGGCTAACAGCCTATAATCAATCAATACATGCAAATAAGAACTACAAATTTCATTTCATATCCCAACCCATGCTAGATATTTTCTCTTAGGTGTGATCACTATCCCTCTAGGGCCAGTGTGCATCACCCCTTGATGCATGTCATCCTAGGATTCATAATATGATATGTTTATGTATGTGATACTAATACTGGCATTATAATTGAAAAAAATGTAAATAAACAACCAACAATTTATTTGAACAATCTTTGATAAACACTCGACAAACACTAGAAAATGATATTTGTGGGTAGTCATTTTTGCAACCACATAGCTTTAGTAGAACCATGCAAATTATCATGCATTGTATACTTCAAGTATATTCAATATGTCAAATGAATAGATACAAGAAATCAACATTTAATCTACATGTATGTAAATCCTAAAGTGTCACCATAACATTATCCAATTTAAACCCTACTCAGATCCTAATGTAAGGTTTAGGTTTTGGATAAGGAATAAGGGAACAAAACCTAGTTCCATCACATAATAAATATTAGGTGAAGCCCAAATCATCTTATTACATCCTTTCATTAAAATCACTAGATCCAAATATGTTATTTAATAACAGTGCATGCTATGATCTTTAGCTTCAAAACCCAAATTCATTATATATATGGTTAATCACATAGAAATCCTAATTATAACCATTACAATCATGATCATGTTAAATTATAATTATATTTCACAATTTTAGTTTACATCTCAATGAAACATATTTTACATAATTAATATACAATATTAGGGTTTATATTTTTTGTCGCAACTTAAACATGTATCCAAGGTAGTTTTGGAATAGGAAGCATAATTAAGTCTCAATTATATTTTATTTATATTCCTATCATTATCCCAATCATTTTGATATATTCCTATAATTGGATAGCCCTAGAATTTTATATGAATTAATTAAAATATGTTATTATAACTTCAATGTGGGATGACGTGGCAGCTCCCTATGGACCATCCCGCTTACGCTCACTACCACTCTTGATAAGTGGCCAGTAGCTTGTGTCTGGGTCAGAAACCAAACTATCTAGTATAGGGTTGTCTCCCCTATCATGTCTCCTTCACCCTACTCCTCGTAGCGCGTCCATGACATTTCTCCACATGTAAAGCTTGTGGCATGCTAGCCTCAGGGTTGTAGTCCGTCACATTTTTCCACGTGTGCATGATGCACTGTGTTAGCGCTACGACTAGAGGATGATCAGCTTTGAGTATGGCCTACAAACTATCCCTAAGAGTATGGAAGAAACATTCATCTTGACTTCTAGTTCTCCTTCCTTCTCCAAACCTCACAAGTGGTGTCGTCACCCCACAAACCCTCTACCCCACCCGCAGATGGATACATCCTCCACCCTCATCCTCCCATGTTGCTTAATGGTTGGGATCCCTAGGTTGTGCTCCATGTCTGGCAATGACGGGAGAGAGGTTGACACCTTCCCTTATTCCCCTAGAAAAGGTTGATGTTGAGCATCAAACAAGGTCTCAAGAGTGGTGGTAGTTGATAGTCGGAGGAAGACGATGGTGAGGGAGGGATGGGTTATAGGGTCATTCCCTACGTCGTTTATCTTTATGGATCTAGTTTGATCTTAGAGGTCATCTAGTATCTTCCTTCATGCATAGGAAGAAGGAGGACATAGACATGACAGTGTTAAGGGATCTGAATGCTACGAAGGGATGTAGAGGCTTTGAGTATTCTAGGCCTTATATAGGCTTTACCATGAGCCATAAAGGATACTACATTGCATCCTCAAGTCACGGAGCAAAGCAAAAAGGAATAAGTGTGAGGGATAGCATGACACAAATGGGAACCCTAAGTTTCTATTCCTATATACAAGTGTGTAGAAGACAACCATGGATTATGTTACAACTTTAGAAGGAGATTTACTCTTTTCAATCACCAACCCACCAGAGATATTCCTAGTAGTAATATAAAAGCCACCAACACTACAACCACTCCTCTCCATCTTGGATTTGACCAACTCATAGACATGATAGTACTAGGTCAGTAACCCATAACTATTAAGGAAGGTGTGTAGATGTAAAGCACATATTCAAGATTATTCTTTATTTTCCACTCAAAAAAATATTTCCTTAAGTCAATTATATGAACTCCATGATATCTTTCCCAAATTGTATGTAGTAAGTCGACATTTATTAGTGTGTCTCTTGTTATAAAAATCTTTCTCATTAAGTATTTATTTTAAAAAATATTATTATCTTATGGAATATCCTTTTCCTCCCAATTTATAGAATTCTCTTCTTTTCCTTATTATTTTCAAGTATACCTAAAGTTAAATGTTGATTGATGCCTTAAACTTTTTTTCAATTATTGTCTAGATTATTCTTTTAATTATCTATAATACCATAAATATTATTTTCTTTTGGAGACTTTCTTATTATCTCATATTTATATAATTAACAAGTCAGAAAGCCATTGCTTTTTATTTAGGAAAAAAATATCTTATTTCTTTTCTTCTTCCCCAAGGACCTATCTACAAAAAATAGTCTTTCGGGCCTTTATATGGGCCATGAATTTCATCCATGCCACAAAGTGGGTAAGTTTATTAACCTATTAGCTATAATTCAGTAATTTGTTTATGAAACAAAGTGATGACGGGTGGAGGCAGAGACAAAGTGCTTGCGGTGGCTGTGGCGACCGCTTCTTCACACAACTGAAGCTCCACCTCAGCTTCTACCCAGCAACCTCATCGATCTCTGATCACCACCACCTTTTACCCTACCACCACCACCACCACCACCCACATCCCCGACCGCAACCCCACCTCCACCTCCGTCAGCCCCGTTTCCATTTTCGTTTCCGTTTCCATTTTTGGTCCTGCTACTGATTTTAGCAAGCCACCCCCTTCCCGCTGGAATGCCCCAGGAGCAGACGTCACCCTTGCCAGAGAGTGGGTTTCGACCCGTGAGAAACTGCCGCCGAAGGTCCGTGGAAGTATGGCTTCTGTCCCGAAGAAAGGCTTCTTCAAGGAGGGAGATTCGAGACCCTGGACTCGATTCGAGAAGCCTGTGATCGATGAGATGGATGATTACCATAGATTTTTGGCGATCATACAAGTCTTGGGACAGGACATCAACATCACCCAACTTAAAGGATGGATGATCTGATCATGGAGGCCCAGGGGGGAGCTCAAGGCCTACACGCTAGTCAATGGCTTGGTGCTCGCCAGGTTCACCAACGCCAGAGATCTGAATGTGGCACTGCTTGGTGGTCCTTGGTTCTTTGATGATCGTTTGGTGCTGGTTAGACGTTGGACTCCTGATGCAGATATTAGAAGAACATCTTTAAATACTACTATGGTGGGGATTTCCCTACCAAACATCGGCAAACATTGGTCAACTCGAGCGATCTCCATCATTGCCAATGTGATCGGGGAACCTAGAGCCATAGACAGGTGAGCGGATGGCTCTTTGCTGGGATGCGTTAGAACTTGCGTGGACCTATCAGCGGAAGAAGAACCACCCCCAGTGGTGATGGTGGAACTGGAGGATGGGGAAGAGTGGGAGGTTAATGTCAAGTATGAGGCATTACCTGATCGATGCAAGGCCGACAAGGTTTTTGGACATTGCGAGGGACAATGATGTGGTGATCGTGATCCGACCATCAGGTTGTATCCTCCCATCATTCCACCTACCATGCCCCCCAAATGATCTAAGAGGAAGAATACTAGCAAGGATGATAGAGCCCCAAAGCCTTCCGAGGTGGTGGTTGTCGACCACACAACAACCGAAGAAGGAGAAATCCAAGGAACTGAAGGTCACACGGTAGTAATCGAACAACAGATAGTTATTGCTGCTGCTACACCTGCTATACAAGTTACTGATGGAGTGTCTGAAAGAAGGGGAAAAACAGAGAAATAGTCAATACGTTTGAGATACTGGACCAATCGGGAGACAAAGAAATGGATGAAGATGGAGGACATCAGAGTAGGAGTCCCAGACAAACTAGAAGTTCCAAGCAACCCAAGAGGTCAGAGAAGAAGAAGGCACCCGAACCCAGTGGAGGGGGAGGGGAGAAAAATAAGTCTTAATGTCCATCCTAGGATGGAATGTGAGAGGGGATGCTCGTCCCTACACACAAAGAAAGCTAAGGAATATTTTGAAACAAGCTAAAGTGGATCTATGTTTCCATTTTGAAACCAAGATTAGGAGAGAATGAAGAGACAGTACCTACAACATCTTTCCTACTGGATGGCTATCTCTCAACAACCTTGATGCTATTAATGGTGGAAGGATTGTGATGGGTTGGGATCCAAACTCTTGGATAGTGGAGATCATAAATGCCACTGATCAAACGTTGACTGTTAGATGCTTCGGTAAAGATGGGTTCAGTTGCATTGCCACAGGCATTTATGGTGACAATGTGGAGGTAGAAAGGAACACCATGTGGGATACTATTACAAGTACCACACAAAATGAAATACCGTGGATTGTCCTCAGTGATTTCAACTGTATTAGAAGACACTCTGAGAAAGTTGGAGGTAGAAGAGTTCCCGAAAGAATCCTACAAAAGTTCAACAGTCTTTGTTTCTTTTTCAACAGTCTCTGCAGCAAAGTTATTGACCCTGAGACTCTCGATAATTTGCAAAGATAAGTGGTTGTTACCCTATGTCAGCTTGAGCTGTATTTCCCTCCTTTGTTCTTTGATATCATGGTACATCTTGTTGTCCACTTGACTAGGGAAGTGAAAATATTGGGACCGGTTTTCTTGCATTGGATGTATCCCTTTGAACGATACATGAGCGTTTTTAAAGGTGATGTTCGAAACTGTTATTGGCCTGAAGGGAGTATTATTGAAGGTTATGTGGCGAGAGAGGTTATGGATTTCTGCAATGACTTTCTCAGTGGTAATGACACTCCTGATAATGACAAGAATATTGACGAGCTATTTGGCAAAGGAATTTTGGGATCACGTGCGAAAGTAATCAGCCGTGAGCAGTTGGAACAAGGTCATTTGTATATTTTACACAACATGGACGAAGTGAACGTTTATATCGAGGAACATACCAATTTCATCAAAAGACAATATCCTCGAGCCAATACAATGTGGCTTGCTAGAGAGCATAACAAGACTTTTATTAAGTGGTTTGAAGATAAAGTCTTACATCAACTATCTCAAACACCAGATGATATTACTGAAACTATCAAATGCCTCGCCTTTAAACCAAAGTTGACTGTTATGTCTTATGAAGGGTATGACATTAATGGATTCACATATTACACAAAGCACCAAGATGATAAGAGTGTTGTCCAAAATAGTGGGGTCACCCTTCAAGCATCGACTATGTTTTTTGCAAGTGCAAAGGATAAGAGTCCACGTGAAGATAAAATGTCATATTACGGTGTCATTGAAGAGATATGGGAATTTGACTACATAGATTTCAGAATTCCGCTCTTCAAATGTAATTGGGTTGATAACACCAAAGGAGTTATAGTGGATGAATTGGGTTTCACTTTAGTGAACTTTGAAAAGATTGGCGAGAAGGCTGAACCATTCATATTGGCATCACAGGCAAAACAAGTATTTTATATCGATGATCCTGCAAATGATAAATGGTCGGTTGTTCTTCATGGTAAAAGACAGTTCATTGAAGATCATATAGATGAAGAACAGTATTATGATAAGTATGATGAATCCAGTCCATTCTCAGTTGGGTTGCCAACACCAACAAATATTGAAGCTAATGATGACTTGTATGTGTGCGGAGATCACAATGAAGGATTGTTAATTGATAAAAAATTGCAATATTAGAGGTTTGTTTTCTTTATACATCCATATACCTTGTGTATGATCTGGTGATCTGATTTCTTATTTATTAATGCATGTGTAATTAATACATATTTTGCAGCTACTAAGACAAGATATGTGCAGATTTTGGATTCGAACATGTTAATACATATTAATACATATTTTTCAGCTACTTATTCCGGTGAGAAATATTTCATTTTCATATCCGTTAACATATGTTATTACATTACTATTTAATTGCAATGTTTTGTGTTACATTAACATGTAGGGGTTTTGATGAGTTCAAAAAGGCTGGAGGAAAGGTCCCCATGAAAAAGAACCAGCCAATAATTTGGAAGAACATGAAAGTAAGTTCCCGACTGCAATATATGTATATATTATTTATGTGAACAATGCTTAATTAGTTGTATTTCTTAATATTTTGTATGTTTGAATTTATAGGGTACTACACAAGACAACGGATGGGCATGTGGATACTATGTTTATGCACATGATTATCAAACATGTCGCACTGGATATCGAGTGTATTGCTCAGGTATTATATAGTCTCATTAGATAATATGATCGAAATATATCAATCTTATTTATAGCTCATTAATTATATATATACATCATTCTCTTTACAGGTGTTTAAAGTTGACCCCATTACAGGAAAGGACTTACCAGATGTACATGCTCCCTATACGATGGGAGAATTAAATGAAATAAGAGAAGAATGGGCAACAACCATACAAATAGTGAGTGTTTTAAAATATAATTAGGATCCTGATAGCGAATAATGACTAAACAATGATATTTTGTAAATGAATTTTTGAATTATAATATATGTGTGAATGTTTCTACATGTCTGGATGTTTCTACATGTGTCTGAGTGAAAATGAATGAAAGTGTTGGTTGCTATATGAATGTTTCTACATGTGTGAATGTGAATGAATGTAACTACAGATTGCTAGCTACATGAATGTTTCTAAATGTGTGAAAATAAAATGGAACTGCAGGTTGCATTGCTAAATGCATGTGTGAATATATATTTTTGTTGTTAATTTTGCAGGTTTGTGGCATGTTGTTGGCTGATATCAATGGATGTCGTAAAACCTACAGTTCATAACTGAACTGTAGGTTTCTCATCCTGCGACCAGCCACAGCAGGTCTGCAGACTGACAAAAAAAATACAAAACAATAGGCATCGGTTATTTGTATAAAACCGACACTGATTGTGCCCAAGATGGCGCCCTTTCTGTGGCGCGAAGGGTTTGGGTGTCAGTTTCTTACTTATAACCGACACTGATAGTGCCCAAGATGGCGCCCTTTCTGTGGCGCGAAGGGTTTGGGCATCGGTTTCTTACCTAATAACTGACGCCTATAGTCCAATGATGGCGCGTTTTCGGTGGCACACGAAGAGTATGGGCGTCGGTGTTGGAACCGACGCGTAATGGGTGAGCTTTTAGTGTCCCCCACATAGGTGTCGCTTAGAAACTGACACTAAAGGCCTTAAATAACCGACACTAAAGTTAGGTTATGTAGTAGTGTGATATGTATGAGTTTTGGATCTTTCAGTATGAGTTTTTTGGAAAAGAATCTCCTTACAAAATGGTTTTAAATTTTAGTGATTTTTGTTAATCCATTGATTATGTTTATTCTGCTTAATTAGTAACGATTTGTTTGTCAATTTAATGATGGTCGTTACATACATACTCGGCTATATGAATACCATGTCCAACACATTCTAAATATGTGTTTTAAACTTCCTCAGTTGTGCTAGAAACAACCTATAATGCACATTATTTTATTGTATAACTTCTTTTTTCTGCATGGTACTTATGACTTGAATGTTTTGTATATTGCCTTTACTATTTTTTTATGTTTTGTAGAAGTTGTTTTTAATGTTGAATTGTTTAATTATCATACTTCTACATGTCAGATACTCTAGAAGTTATATAAATACTTCATCTCTCACTGGCACTTTTATCCCACTCTCATGGTTTCACACTGTTTTTACATTCTTAGACTCATACTGAGGGGTTTTCCAATGAGTCTCCTTCCCTTACGCAACAATGAAGAAAATATGGAAGTTTTGTGTTTCTTTGTGTGTAGAGTCATCCATGTATACGTAGTATGATCTTCATGTTGAAATTTGAAAAGGAAGATCTTTTATATAAATAGGTTGTGATCTTGATCATTTTTTATATCATTATATAATGAAATGGATATTTTTAATATTATGGGCATTTTATATGATCATTTATGTGAATGTTGTTGGAAATTTGAATGGAACATTTCCTTGCCTTATCTATTAAATAATTACGTTAATATCAATTTTAGTTTATGGATTTAGTTTATTTAACTTTTTGGCTTACTAGGCCCCAGGATGTGCTTGTGTGCTGATCATGGGATTGGGTGCCACATTTATCCCCTTCATAATAAAATTTGGATTATTTATTGAATAAAGCATTTATTTCTGTATTAATACATATTGCTGAGTTAGTCCACTTAGGAATGAGCAACTTCAAGTTCCCATACCTTATTATTCTATATAAGGGTCTACTTCTGGTTTGTGATTAGATTGTTAACTTGTTACATATGATATTGGAGATACATGTGGTTCCCTATATAGTTCATGGCCAAACCTGATTTCCATATTTGAATTTGGGGTGTTCACATGTGATATTAGATAAATTGAGATGTCTAGGATTGAATACTTAGGGGTGATATGATTCTAATCTTTCCTATGTGTCCTCATTATGGTGCCTACAGTTTCAACCATACTATATATGTTTCATTCATGGCTGAAGTGATCTATATAATGCTTTGTGAATACCCTAACCCTAAAAAAAATTTGTTTCTCGTTTGAACTAAAATATGAGACCCAAAACACGTAATTAAATGAAATATGTATAGATTCTCCTCATCTTCCTTTTTCCTTGACAAATAATTACTCAATCTCCTATGGGTAGATTTACTCACTCTCCAATGAGTATATTAGGTAGTAAACAACTAAAATTTTCAAATTTTGGATAGAATACATATAATGATCTAGTTTAGTGGTATGATTATAAGATCAAACGATGATTATGTGATCCATATCCCAATTCTTATGCATGAATCCTTTTCTATATCTATATACTTTAGTCCCTCTCGGATATTTTACTTTTCTTTTTGTAATATATTAAAACTTTTTTCTCAATAACAAATAAAAAGAGACCACCAAATTTAGGAGACTACAAATTTTCTTTGTAAGTTTATTATATAAATCCAAAAAAGTTATGATGTTTGGATCTGTGACAGTAGACAATTCACCCAACATTCAATTTATGCAAAAAAATGAGTGTCTATAATATGAATTCTAACTATAAACTAACTACTTTCCTCGATCTAATCTATAATGATATGTGGGATCATAACATCTTTTAAGGAATCCCTAGACCTCTTAGATAAAGACCCAAAAAAATCATGAATTTTGAATATTGTGGATTTTAGATTTATATATCTTATGAATATGAATACATTCTTTTTAATGAAGATTTACTTTATTTCTATCATGTATTTTGCTTTATTAAAAAATCTGACGAATAACATACATTTTTATTTCAACATCCTTGAAGATAGTTACAATGTGTAATATTTTTGTAATCGCTTTGCTTCTCAGAACAAAAAATATGTCTTTTCTTTTATCATACAAGAATCTGTATATCATACTCATAAAACACAAAATAAAACATTGGTAATAATACACAGATAGTTGAATTAAAATATAATCTTGATATTATAAATAGTTTTTGTGCGAAGTTATTTGATGCACATATACATCAGTATAGTTGTATGCTCAAAAATGGGTCAATTACTTCTGCCTGAATTCCTACATGTTGCATATTAATTAGCTTTTTGACAAACCCTTTTTGCCCCCTTATAGAAATGAAAACCTAAATATCAAAATCGGTAACAACGCTGTGATCACCACAGAAGTACAAAAAGCTCTCCTCTTTTATAATCTAATCAGACATGTCTCATGCAACCAAAACCAACAAAATGCATTAGATGTACATCTCAATCTTGATGGCCAAAGACCTAGGGAACGCCCCAACAACAACCAACGTCGACACATGCAAGTGGAACATCCTCATCTACATATGAAAAAATTATACAAATAGACGTCGATCAAGGGAAAATGGCTAGGAAAAAAACCAAAACAAGAAAACTAACAAAATGATGAAAATGAATTGTCACCCATTACAACATGGTTTAAACCCATTGGCTGACCTCCAGTGCTACAACTCTGCCATCGAGTCAACTCTGGAAAAACCATAGCAGGAAACACTTCACGGCCCACCATTGAAACAAGTTAGTGACAGAGTCTTGACTCCACTCGTCGAGTAGGGTGGCATGTTCCAATGGTCGAACCAACTCCCTTAGGATAGAAGGATGCACCGACATGGAAGCCCTAAATCGCTATGTTATTCCAAGAACTCGGCATGGGACAAAAGTAAATGGGCTAGCCTTGACAACATGTCATGTTTTTGTTTGACTTTTTTACATAACTTTCATTAAAAATTTTCATTTTTCTTTAGTTACACAGGCATCCATGCATCATCATTATAACATGAATTAAAAAATTGTCTATCGTAATTGACAAATGGTTGAACCAAACTAGATACTAATTGTAATTTGTACTATCAGATAGTTTTCGTATCAATTTCATATCTTTTGAATGCTAATAAGCAAACATATCACTATACACATTTAAAAGTTCAAGACATTGTTTGTAGATAAATTTTGTCAAAATTTGTTATGACGCACATAGTACACATGTATAGTTTACTAATCATATAAAACAAGGTGTTTAGATCTCTGAGCTAGCTTAATTTACAGGACGAACTTCAATCCCTTCAACTATCAATCCCTTTTTCTGGTGCAGTGACATCTCAAACACTGATATCCACACATTCCCAGCGTACCCTTCATCAACCGTAAACCTACCCAATAAAACTTCCCCCCATCCATCATTCCTACTACGGCCGATGTAAATCTGGTACTCCTCGTCGTCTCTTGTTCCTTGTTCTTGATAATCAGGTAGTCCATCGTCCTTAGCCATCAGTAAGCGTAAATCGAACATGTTATTATCGGGAAGGTTTTGCAACTTGTTTACAGCCCAATTGTGTTCTTTGGGTTGTAACCTGAGAAAGTTTATATAACTGTAGTGCCCAATAGTAATTCTTGCATTGTGAAGGGGCAAGCTCGAATTGCAGACATGGGGACTCAACTGGTAAACAAGATAAGCAACATATGTTTTCTTAGGGGACAATATCGCCGCATTGATATTGGCATACATCTCCAACAAACAGACATTGAGGAGCGTAGCTACCTCCGGGAACCTGGTTTACAAACGAATGCCAACAGAAAGAAATTCCAGCACAATTAAGACACATACACGGTAAAGTTGTCAATCCTAGTAAGAAAATGCGAAAGCAATAAAACACAAACCTCGATTTTGGATGCGAACCCCATGACCAATTCACCGGTCTCTCACCATACACGATCTCAAGCTGTCGTGCTGATAGCATGTAGCATTTCTTCCCAGTGGACTTCTCCAATAGAAAGCTCTACATTGCACAATATGCGACAAGCAAATACACATGTTAGTGTAATATTGTTTTTAGACATGAATACAGGGATCCTTAATATAGGGATAAGATTTCTGAAAACTGAGCTGATCGTGGCACATCATCAACTTGCTAATAAAAGGAAAAACCAAATATCAGGCAAAGTCAAAAAATAACCCTCAATATAGATGGAAAAATAGTAATATGTAATGCACATGCGGAACCAGCACATTGTGGTTTTCCATGTCAGCAATTGTCAGTATGTATAAATGTATTTTAGGGAACAAAAATTACAAAAAAATTGACATTATTTGCTCAATACTTATTGTAACCTCATGTTGTGTACGAAGATGGTGTGTTTTACATTTTAGCACTCCATATATGCCATGCCAGATTACTAGAACTATCGAACTGGATGAGCGTGTTAGAGTTTGGTCGGGTCATTGTGAATATAGGTTTAACAGGTGTTGTCAATGATCCTTTTGCAAACCGATGACAAGACATATAGCACAAAATATGGTGAATATCGTAATTTGTAGTGATATTTACGTATCAGCTATGTAATGACATAGATGTGTAATTATAGAGTGAATTAAATCGATTTAATACCCGCAAAGAAACTAGCTAGATACAGTGTGATGTAATGCCAAGGAGAAAGTCACTGCTGCTACCAATGCAAGTCAGAAAACGTTTCTAGGTTCAGCTGTTCATCATATGTATTACCAACTGCAAAGCGTTACTCGTAAATATCTATTGATTGCAATCCACCCATGCTAAAACTGGTTAATTTGATCGATTTGCATGTGCACTATGCAGGTGATTTTAAATTCTAACAGTTATAACACAACTCTAAGGCTGTTAAAGCAGTACTGAATCTACGGATTTCTGAACGATGCCCTTTTTTTCCTGATACTTGTATGAGTGAACACAGAAACATTCCCTATCGTTAAAGGCCAACAGAAAATATAATTTTGTTCATTGGGTGTGACGCGCATATTTATCTACAAACCATATTAACCAGAATCAAAGTGTACCATTCTTCCGTTAGCAAGGAGGAGGGGCTTGCAAAGACGGAAGTAGAGCTCCTTCTTGGATTTGAACTCGAAGGGCTCGTCGGCCCGAGCTAGAACATCCCTGCAGTCGGACGGGAGGAACCCCTCCCAAACGGCGTCGAGCTCTCCGGCTGATCGGAACGCGCGGCCGAGTGCGGCTAAACGGCAGGTATCTCGCGGAGAGGTGAAGGACAGGATGTGTGAGATGCAGTCCTCCGGCAGATTCCCGAATCCGACGGGGCCACCCTCCATTAAGTCCGGAGCAAAACCCCCAACTGTCTTTCTTCTTTCTGTCGTCGCTCCCATTGGATCGTTCTATTAGCCACACAGAGGAAAAGGCCTCCTGCTAGATACGCCCTCGTCTGTGCGATTCGTAATTTTGGTACGGCACGGTGACTGAGTGATAAAGCGGGATGAAGATGACCTACTTATTCTATTGTGAATTTCCTATTTCTATTAGGATCTCAATTTTGGGGTGATTGGAGATGTTTCCTATTTCAATTAGTAATGATTCCGTGCTCAAACTTATGGAGTTAGTTCTCTGAATAACCAGGGTTTCCGTCATCATGATTCTTCTTTATCTATATATTCCAACATATTCTAATACTAGTTTGATATTAATATCACCATCTACTCCTCCTACAATATACCCATTGTGAGTACCGTGAATAACTAGGATTCCATAAATATTCGTCAATCTACTATTCTATCAATCTAAGCACGAAGACTCGTCTCCGTCATCCATATTACTTGAAACGGCTGGACTCTTGTGTTTTTGTTAAATTGCTGGACTCTTGTAGTATCTAAGCGTCAATGTTCGTTTCCGTCCAGTCATGTGACAGGCGCATGCTCATCTAAGCACCACGACCCTTTCAACTCATCTCCGTCCTTTTCTCAGAGTCTATTCCTTTGACGACTCCGTATCTTCTATTCTCGCAAGGACTCCTATTCAGTTCATCTATCCTTCCAACTCGTCTCGGTTTTCTTCTCAAAGCCCATTTGCGGGAGAAATCCGTGTCTTCTGTTTTGGCAAGGACTTCATATCTATATAGTCTTGAAATTAATGTGTTCGGTTCGTCAATATCAGAGACATATATGCATTCATTTGGTCAACCTTGCCGCAACTTCAGTGAATTAAAATCTCGTGCACACCTATTGATCCTACTGCACTTTTTGCTGCCGATGTTCGTAGCGTTTTATTCTATTGATCCACATGATCGTAAGGTTTCATCCAATGATCCACATGATCGTAGGGTTTCTTCCATTGATCCACATGCATCCATCCAGAATTCTCGTCAGTTCTCTACCACTGTTACCTGGATGCATGTTGATCACGTACACAATTTTACGTAAGTCGCTCTTCAAAGCTAATGCAAACTTGTTCCATTTTTCAGTATATGCTTTGGTATTATGAAAGACAATATCTTTGGCCATCGTTATATTTTTTAGTATATGGTTTGGTATGATGAAAGACGCTCTCTTTAGCGCAACAATCTCATAGTACCTGGTTCCTTGTTATGTCAAAGGTTTGCGTTTCCGAATCGTCTCTTATTGCCCACGTCCACATACGTTTGTTTGGTGGAAGAACCATCGTATTTGCTGAGTCCAAATATTGGTACCAATCTTTTGTGCCACTTTTATGTCCACCATATCTGATCCATCGGCATGTAGAACCCACCGCGAAGTAATTGGTCGGAATTTGCTGGACACATTGTCTCACATACTTGTTCGATTCCATAAGCAATGGAATAATTGAAAGCTTTAATTTCTGATGAGTGATTACAGATTCTTTACTGATAAATTGGCCATGCAGACGTGACTTCCATTTCAGTTGATCTCAGGTAGAAAATTTAAGTTCACAATAGGGACTAGCATGATGACACCATACTTGTGCCTGGTACACATTTTAATTAGCATGAAGGAGCGTCTGGCTTTCTTGGGAGAGTGACTGGGATGAATTCTTCTTCCCATACTTGTTGCGGTAGTGGTGCCATGCGCTCACTAATATATTTGTTTCCTTATTCTACTAGAATGATTTGCCAGCTTTTCTTTCATGGTCTTTATGATTTATTGGTAAGTATTCCGCATACTATATACTGGTTGGAGTTGATAACTAACGAGTAACGACTGATGTTTTAGCAGGAGTGTCAACTGCAACATCATGTGTTTGCCTATGGTGATTGTTAGTTCTAGGAACATGTTTGTTTTTAGTCTCAAGAAAAAAGAAATTTGGTCTCCAGGACAGGTATTTGGTCTTTAACTAAATGATACTATTACTTATGGCGTTCGCGGAAGTAATAATAATAGTGGCCCTTTAAACTTACAAAATAGTGGTCACATGTAATGATTTTTTTGTAACTATCTATAACATTAATTTTTATATTCTCGTAGTGAAATATTAACCAGAAACTGGAATTATACCTCTATCTATGAAGATCACCCGTTGATGGACTAAAAATGAACATTGCAATATCTTGATTTCGTAGTTATTTCTATATATTGTACTACAATTCAGTCTTAGTAATGTGTATACTAATTCTCATAGCAATAATAAGTCACTTAATGTGATTCTTTCACACGAATATAGCCATAATATTTCTCCTCTTAGATACTTACATTTCTGATGCTATATAATATAGTCATTTCACTTATATTTATTGAGTTTTAAGCAAAGACAAAAGTATATCAACAATAAGTCGACAACAAGTTTGTCAAAATAATATAAATAGCTCATCATGATGCAAGGGATGACATCAACACAAGTGTAAAAATATGCAATGTGCTAAGTAGTTCATATCAATATTTGATGTGAAGGATGATGTCATGCTTGGAGAGTAGTAATTTGAAGGAGGCACATAGACACTAGATTCCCAATAAGTAAGATATGCCTAACATGGATGACGTCAACAACATTTCTGGTTTGATATTTTGTAATACAACCACTTATGTTTCAACCTCCACTATGCACAACTGATGAGAAAAATGAGGATTGGTATAAGAGTAATATAATTTTGAAAATATTATCATACACACTAGATATTACTTGTACTTGATGAAGTAGGTTCCACTTCCAATTTACAAATACTCAATTCTTGAAGGGATATAGAAATATTGCAACAATACTTTCTACTACCTTTGTTGTTGATACTTTTGACTTGTACTTCTAAAGCTTGGTTTCAACAAGACTGACACATTTCTTGTATCAAGAATATTATAGAGGAGGTTATCACTACTAAGTAACAAGTACAATGAAGTAATGCACTAGTAACTCGGGGCTTAGACGCTTAGGAGTATTTTGGCTCCTATTTTGATTCTACAATGATTTTTCATTAGAAGGCTCAAGTTAGGAAGCACATAGTGACTTGAAGCTGAATTTTCATACATAATATTATATGGAAGTCAAATTTTTTAATGAAGCATTACAATGTTTTTTCACTTACTTGGATAAAATAAATGTACATTCCTCTAAATGATTAGATATCTTGTGTTAGATTTATAAACTTAGAGTATTTTATAATGTAACGTGAATATTGTCTTAAATGTCATTAGAGTTTCTTGGTATTTTTGTAAACATAGTCTTCATTATTTTTCTATATATCTTTTAATAATGAAGGTAACATGTTTTTTTCCTACATGTATAATATTTTAGTTCAAGGATATGATTCCAAATAATAATAATGATTCTTATTATATTTATTCTTACTTTTTATCAACTTAATGAAACACCTTTTTTCGGACGAAGGATGCAAGAGTTTTGAAAAAGGTTTACTAATAATACTAACTAATTGGGATATCAAAGGTGATTTTTGATTTATTAGTTCAACTCAGTGAAATCTTCAAGAACATATAGTTTGTACAAGTGCCCATAGTGTATTGTTAGATTTCATGAGGCTCATGAAATGAGTTGGCTAAAAAATTGATTATATCATCCCCAAAAATGATAAACATAAGGAATGCAAGGTTAACGATGTTCTTCTAATTTTAATGTTATTGTAAATACAAACCACAATAATTGATTTTCTTTTGATTTTTATTACATTATAGGTACATGTAGATAGAATAATTAAAGACTTACTTATGAAAAAAATTTGAGGTTATCTTTTGGGTTGGACTATAGATTATTGGTTACTTATAGATTCCAAAGCATTCTAATAATTGTTGGTATATGTATGCCCGTAGAGCCATCCCAAGCGATTGCATGGAGTTGGATATTAATTAATAAATTAATGTGATTATTTGATTAATTAATGAATTCCGGAATATTCTAATTAATCTACGAGCGTTTTAATTAATACAACATTTATGTTTACTGATGGGTTTAGGAAACCCTACTTTCCTTCGTATCCTATTTAAAGGAGGATTGACGGCCGATATCTATATAAGATAGAGAGAGATTTTTTCGTTTACGCTCACGCACGTAAACCTAGCCGTCGCCGTCCTTAGGAGAGAAAGGAGAGCAACGCGCCGCTAGCACGCCGCCGCAGAGACAAGCTCCTTCCCGCCAGCTTGAGAAGCGCGACGTGGAGTTCCGTCCATCCGCGTGGACGAAGTAGAGACGCAGAAGCATTGATGCCTGCGTTCAGAGGACGTCGACGACCACTTGTACGTGTTGCGAACAACTTACGTCACCGCCGCAAAGGAGCGCCGGCGGATCAACCTGCCACAACAAACGGGAGAGAAGATCTGTCCGTGTTTGACAAGCAGCGTTGCACCGTCGTGCAACGGGACATCGCCGGACTTGCTCCGCGATAAGGTATATCCCGCAAACCTATTTCCGAATATGTTGTTGTCGACGAGATCCTATTTTGGGTACGTGGATTTTATTGCTTCCGCCGCGCATGTTTCCTCCACGAAACCCAACAGTGGTATCAGAGCAGCGTCGATCTACGACGTATTTGGATTAGTTTCGATATGATCGAATCGATGTATACTGTTTTTTATGTTACATACGATACGAATTAAACCTGCTAATGTGCAAATCTAAACCTAATTCCACATACGCCGCAGGCTTCTGTTTTGACGTTTTGGACGGGGTCGACTATGGAAAATATTGATCCCCGCACAGGGGCGCTGCCCCTGTGTACCCCGCATTGTCTGCGTGGGAGTCAAAAATTATTTAATGGGGAATGTCCCGCATTAAATATACTACAATTTTAAATATGTATATACGTATATGTAGATATACCTATGATAGCATACACATCACCTTTAAAATATGTTTTATGTGGTGATTGCATACACGGTTATGGCCAAGTATCCCCTTTTGTGAATGTTGTGAATGAATGTGGATGTCGATCTTGTGGATATGTTTGTTTGTGAATTCTATGGATGTATAATGGTTACATATAGATCCGTTGTATAAAGTATTCGGCTTGCATGCCGAGCCTCATCTCTTACTTCAAAGTGTAATTAATTCTTTCCTTTTATGTTTGTACTCATATGATGTAATAGAGATAGGATTAGTTTTTGTCCTTGTAAACTTGATGTAAGGAGGCCACTTGAAGATCCAACTCCAAGGAGTGTCCTTGGAGAAGCACCATGAAGATCTAATTCCAAGAAGCAACTGAAGATCCAACTCCAAGGAGCGTCCATGGAGAAGCAACAAGAAGATCCCATTCCAAGAAGCAATTTGAAGTTCCAACCTGACGAAGCATCCGTGAAGTTGTTCATTGTAATGTTGATCATTACATGCTTACAGGTTGATTCACAGGTGTTGCATGAGATGCATAAGACCATAGGTGGACCGTAATCCTTTGTTGCTCCAAAGGATTACAATAGTATGGCCATAACCAATGTATTTGTGTTTGTGATTGCATGTCTATCATTTGTAGTTGTGGATATAGTAGTATATGATACGTACTATAAGTATGTGGTGTTTGGATATGTATATGTATTAATAAAACCCCTCAATTAATAATATTAAGTTTTAGTTGCCTTCCATAAAGCAACACACATGAAAAGCTTGATCAATTATGTGTGGGCACGCCTCCGCGTGGTACACTGTCTATCTCGTGGAAGTGTGATGGTGGGTGTGTGGGTCTGTCTCCGTAGGGTGCACACTCATCGTGTTGGCTTATGGGTTGGACTTGACTAGGGAACCTTGATAGGATCAAGTTCCTAGAGGCACACAGATGCATCATGGCAAGGATTTGTACATGATCATCTATCCAAGAGTTGCATATGATGCAATTGGCAAAAGTTGCCTACCTTAGTATTTGGTCTTTGACGCCGGCGTTGGCTGGGCTTTGATCCATTTATTTTGGGTCTTGGCTCACTAGAAGGTTGTGCGTTGCAATCTTCCGAGTTGATAGTGAGGGCTATCAATTTGAATAAAATAGTGGGAGCGTAATTAATTAAAGACCTAATTAATCTCGTTTATCAAATCTTTACAAGTCAAAATGTTTTGGACTAAATACAAAATTTTCTTTTGTAGCAATCAAATGGCAACCAACACCCACACTTTCTCGTTGCGATCGGTTCTTGAGAAGGACAAACTTACCGGAACCAACTTTCAAAACTGGTTTAGGACATTGAGAATTGTTCCCACACATGAGCGTAAGCTCTATGTCCTTGAAACACCAGAGCCAGAGGAGCCCGCCGTAAATGCGCCCAAGGCTGAAAAGGATGCTTACAAGAAGCACCTTGATGATGTCGTGGATGTCAAGTGCCTAATGTTGTGCTCAATGAACTATGTGTTGTAAGAGCAACATGAGAACATGAATGTCATGGAGATGGTAACACATCTCAAGAACATGTATCAACATCAAGCATGACAGGAGAGATATGATGTCTCAAAGGCGTTGTTCAAAAGCAAGATGAAAGAGGGAGACTCACTTGGCACCCATATACTCACCTTGGTTGGGTACGTAGAAAGCCTATCCAAGCTGGGATTTCCTCTAGGTCAAGAGTTGGCCACTGATGTGATTCTACAATCGTTGCCTGAGTCATATAATCATTTTGTCATGAACTACAACATGAAAAATTTTGACAAGCCGTTGTCAGAATTGTTGGGCATGTTGAGGACAGCTGAAGCACAGATGAAGAAAGACAAGCCCAAGTCTGTGATGATGATCAGCAAGACAAAGGGAAAGTCAAAAGGCAAAGGCAAGGCTAAGAAAAGTTCTAAAGTCGGGCAGAAGCCAAAGTCATCCGCGCTCAAAGCTAAAGGTGGGATCTCCAAAGAAGGCAGTTGTCACCATTGTCACCAGCCTGGACATTGGAAAAGAAACTGTCCTCTCTACCTGGAGGAACTGAGGAAGAAGAAGTTGGGGATAGAGATGTCCACTTCAGGTATATACGTTATTGAGATAAACTTAAATACTTCTTCATCATGGGTACTGGATACCGGATGTGGATCTCACATATGTTCTAATATGCAGGATCTGATAAGAAGTAAGCCTTTACGAAAGGGCCAAGTCGAGCTGTGGGTTGCTAATGGAGCAAGAGTTGCTGCCACCGCAGTTGGAGTTATTAGTTTATCTTTGCCTACGGGCCTTGTAATAGAATTAGAGAATTGCTATTACGTACCTGCCATTAATAGAAATATTATTTCTGTATCTTGTATGGACAAGAGTGGATTTGAATTTCACATTAAGAATGGAATTATTTCTATATCCAAAGATGAGATCTTTTATGGAAATGCCCCTATGTCTTATGGTATCTACTTGTTAGAACTTGAGACTAGCATATATAATGTAAATACTAAAAGGTTAAAACTTGACAACTCAAACAAAACATTCTTATGGCATTGTCGTCTTGGGCACATAAATGAGAAGCGCATATCTAGACTCCATAAGGATGGTTATCTAGACTCTTTTGATTTTGAATCATTAGAGACATGTGAGGCATGTTTATTAGGGAAGATGACCAAAACTCCTTTCACTGGACACAGTGAGCACTACTACAGAAACGACCTTTGGCGTCGGTCGTTTAACCCCATTTGGCGTCGATTTCCGACCGACGCCTATGTGGGCGCCGCTAAAGGTCGAACACTTCGGCGTCAGTTTTTTAACCGACGCCTATTTGTCCTATAGGCGTCGGTTGTTTAGTAAATAACCGCCGCCAAAAGTGTTCCCGCCACAGAAAATGGCGTCATCTAGGGCACTTTGTGCGTCGGTTATTTACTACACAACCGACGCCTATATAGAATATAGCGTCGGTGTTTTAGTAGATAACCGACACATAAAGTGCCCTAGATGACGCCATTTTCTGTGGCGTGAACACTTTTGGCGTCAGTTATATACTAAACCACCGATGCCAGTACTTCAAGACGACACGGCCGTGCTTCCCTACACGGCCGTGTTAGTACTATAGGCGTCGGTTTTATATGAATAACCGACGCCATTTACACCACGGCCGTGCTATCCTGCACGGTCGGATTGTTTGTACTATTAGGCGACGGTTTTATCACATAACCGACGCTGTATGTCTTTGCTGACGGTTTTCTATAAATAACCGACGCCTATTTATATTTTTTTTTTCATATCAGTTTGCAGGCCTGCTGTGGCTGGTCAGCAGGATGAGAACCTGCAGTTCAGTTTTCTGAACTGCAGGTTTACGACATCCATTGATATCAGCCTACAAACAGGCCGCAAACCTGCAAAAGTCACAAGCAAAATTCTACAGAAGTACATACATTCAGACATCAATTCAATTCTCACATTCACACATATAGAAACATTCAAATACATGTATTAACATTCAGAAATATTCATTTACGTAGTATCATTCATTATCGCTATCAACATCCCAATTATATCTTACAGTTGCCACTGCTTGTATGGCTTTTGCCCATTCTTCTCTTACTTCATTTAATGCTTCCATCGTATATGGAGCATGTATATTTTTTAATCGTTTACCTGTAGTGTTGTCAGTTTTAAACACCTGCAAAGAGAATGATGTATATATATAAGTAATAATATAAAAATAAGATAAGATTGATATATTTCATACTAACTAATGAGACTATATATAATACCTCATGTATGGTATCGAGGTCCAATGCGGCATATTTGATAATCATCTGCATAAATCGCATCACATAGTATGCGCATGCCCAGCCATTGTCTTGTGTAGCACACTATAAATTGAAACATACAAAATAATACAGCTAAGCACAATTCACATCAATAATATATATATTCGAGTCGGGAACTTACTTGTACGTTCTGCCAATTTATTGGCTGGTTCTTTTTCCTTGGTACCGTTCCTCCAGCCTTTTTGAATGCATCTAAACCCCTACATGTTAATATAACACAATAAATTGCATAAGTAAATAGTAATGTAATAAAAGATGTTAACGGATATAAAAATGAAATATTTCTCACCAGAATAATGGCATTCTCATTACGTGTCCAATTTTAGTGTTCAATGTACTCCCCGCAGGATCTAGATAATAAACAGTGAATGTCCCGGGGACAATAACTAGTAACTCCCAATGTCTACCGCTAGAAGTAAGAAGTTAACAATTAATAACTCAAAATGCAAAATAAAAATGGAATTTTCTTAAGTCCAAATTATAAATAAAGTAAACTTACTTGACATTGAATGGAGCTATTATTATCGTCTTCTTTTGCTGACCAAAAATTGTAAAAGCATCTATACAGTATTGTTGAACATTATCAGGGTCTTTAGCTACCAAACTAATCAATGATGGAATCAAAAATCCCACATGATCAAATGCAAATTGTTTGCAATGATCTTCGACTAAGTAGCTGCATGGCAATGGATCGAGTATCTGAAGGACTACAATTGCACTATTGCCTATCATCCGGGTAAGGCAAATGTAGTCGTTGACGCTCTTAGTAGGAAAAGGGCAGTGTGTGCATCCCTATTTGTTCCCAAATGGAGGAATATGGAGGAACTAGTGGGTTGGAAGCAACAGTTTCTATCCTACTTGCATTCAGAACTTCTTGAGGTACAAAAAGCTAGTCTTGATCTTATAGAGCTCTCCTCCCTCTTAGAAAAGCCTCAAACACATATGTTTGTGGGCCTTGATGGTGGACTTCAATACAAGAACCGTATGTGGGTACCTGAGTAGTCAGTTGTGAAGACAAAGATTCTCACTGAGGCACATGGGTCAAAGTACACATTTCATCTTGGCACAACCAAGATGTACAAAGACTTGCAACGTTAGTTCTGGTGGAGAGGCATGAAGCATGATATTATAGAATTTGTGTCCAGATGTCTGACATGTCAGAGAATCACGGTCTAGCATCAGAGTCCAGGTGGTCTTCTACTACCCCTTGAAATCTCAAAATGGAAAGGGGAACACATCACCATGGATTTCATGGTGGGGCTACCCAGGACCAGGAAGGGATACAACCCTGCATGGGTCATAGTGGATCGTCTCACCAAGTCAGCTCATTTTCTCCCTGTGAAAACTACTGTGAAAGTTTCTAAGCTTGCCGACCTTTATATGCGAGAGATAGTATGTCTGCATGGAGTTCCAACATCCATTATATCAGATAGGGACCCAAAGTTCACTTCAAAGCTATGGAAGCAGGTTCAAGAAGAACTAGGCATCAAGTTTGACTTCAGTACTGCATACCATCCACAGCCAGACGGGCAGTCAGAACGCTCAATACAGATTCCAGAGGACCTTCTAAGAGCTTGTGTACTTTATTGGGAAGGCTCGTGGGACTATTACCTACCTTTATCTTAATTCGCATATAATAATAGTTGTCATGAAAGTATTGGGATGCCTCCCTATGAAGCACTATATGACCGCCCCTGTAGGTCTCTATTACACTAGAATGACGTTAGGGAACATACTTTGATGATGTCTAAAGAGATGCAACTATATATAGACAAAGTTGCATTGATCAGGAAGAGGATGAAGTAAGCATAGGATAGGAAGAAATCTTATGCAGATGCTCATAGGCATGAACACCAATTCAAGGAAGGTGATCACATCTTTCTAAAGATCCGACCTACTCAAGCTTTGGCCAAGAATAATGGAAATCTCAGTCCTCATTATGTTGGACCATTAGAGATTCTAGAAAGGGTTGGTTAATCTGCTTATCATCTTGGTTTGCCACCTCAGTATAGTGCCATGCATAATGTCTTCCATGTATCGAATGTGACGCCTTATGTCAAAGATCTGAGTCACATTCTAAATCATGAGCCTCGCATGTTGAAAGATGATCTATCTTATGTTGAATCCCCAGTCAAAATTCTTGATTTCAAGATAAATGAGATTCATAGTAATCACCATATAGATACAGTGTAAGTCCTTTGAAGCCATCACAATCAAACTGATGCCACCTGTGAGCTCAAGTCCAAAGTTGAGTCGAAATATCCACATCTATTTCAAGTTTCTTGAATTTTGAGGACGAAAATCTTAAGAAGGAGGGGAGAATGAGACAGAGTGAGTTTTTATAAATATTTATCTCTCTTATAATTTTTCTAATTGCAATAATATTTTGAACCATCTCTCTCACTAAGTTGACTAAATGACATATCAATTTCAAATAATGCAAACCCTAGTATTATATGATGGTGAATAATAGGTATTAATGTATTTAGTCAATAAACATGGTAAACCTTCGAATTTAGACCCCAAATTTATACCATAGTTACCTTATAATTTCATGAAGCCCTGCATAAAATTTCAATTTAATTGGATTAATAGTTTAGGAATTATAAGCAATTGAATTCAATGTACATAATTGCTATTAAACCTTAATGGATCTAGAGCTTGACCCAGATCTGGATTCGGTGCAAGAGACGAATGAATCATCCTCCTCACCCACCTCTCAAGGAACCAGGCCTACCGCCATTTTTTCAACCCCCATCCTCTCTCATCTCTTGATCACATCTCATCAAAGATAGTTCTTCAGATCTGATTTTGCCTCATCTTTCTAATGAGCCCAAGAAATATCCCTAATGATCAGGGATTTGAAAACGCCCAAAATGGCGGTGCCATGGACCGTTGACAACATTAGGGGATGCAACCCTAGTCATCATGGTGCCTATTTAAGGAGTCCAGTAGCTCCACAACCTTTTCTTTAGCTCCAAAGACCCCTCAATTTCTCATCATCACTCCCCCTCTTCTCTACCTAACTCCAACTCCACCGGCCTAAACCTGTGTGACCTGCTTGCACCTCACTCCAATCGTTCACATATGTACAATCTCTTGTCCTAGGTGGAGACTTCCCAACTCTCGTGTGAAGGTGCAGTGGTCTAGAGGGTGCCATCAATGAAGCAACCCCCCGACGTCACCTGACCTGGCTCTGAAAACCTTCACATGAATCATTCATCACCTCCGCATAGATATGAAGCTCTTGTATGACTCTAGGAAGGGCCACATAGTGTCCCTGACTCTCAGTAGATCTCTATTTGAGGTATAACCTTCAAACTGAGTTTTTCCTCCATTAATTCACCTGCATTAGTATCTATATCAGCCATCCTTTGTTCCTTCTGTGTACCTTAACCACATAATAGCTTCACGAGGTCACAGAGCCTCTACCTAGGCAACAACTCCATCACCTTGCAACCTGCACAGACCCCTCTTCTTCTCCCCGTTGAACCTCCATGCTCATGGGAGCAATGGCACAAATAGGGGCCAGGTCCCCTATTTGGAGCGAACAATCAAGGGCCCAATTTAACATAAATGCCCATACACGGTCATGCTTAGTTATCTTTTGGGCATGGGAGTTTTTTCCTTTTTGGTCCCCCTTTCTCACCCTCTGAGCCGAGTTGTGGTTCATGGGCTAGCAGGATGATTCAAGAAGTCGCATCCTTCACTAGATTTGTGAGACCAAGCATGTATATCCTTTTTTTTCATTTATTCTTCTAGAAATTACCTGATTGGTCAGTTTTGTTAAACCCTTTGTAAATATCTCCAATATCTAAAAAATTGCCATAAAATACCTATGTTCTTGGAAAAATAAGTAGAATCTACATAAATTATCTCTTTTTCCAAAATCCAACTCTATTTTGACAAACCTTTTATGACCATGTTTTATGTTTTTTACTTGTAGGAAATACGTACGAAAATACATGTCAGTATACTTCTTTTGTGAAATCATGAAGTATCAATCTGACCCTGAGCCCCTTGAATTGAAACCCTAAGATGATGGCTAATAATAGGTTCACATTCATTAATAACACATGGATGTATTTTATCTTCTCTCTCTTTCAATAATGATGATTAAGGGAAGATCAAGCATCCTAAATACCTAAATTCACACCCTAAGCCCTAATCTAAAAATTCACTCTATTACAATCTACTTTAAAACACAAGACACTATATGAAAACCCTAGTAAGACAAAACCCTAATATGAGGTGTTTAAAACACATTATGACATTAGGTCTTATTTCTCTTTCAGGGTGATCTACTCTTTCTTAATCTAGACTTGTGGAAATCCAGATATGAGTTCTGAGGTATGTGGATATCATTATAAGACTAGTTTTGCTGGATGATATACCTATGAATACTTTCTTACATTTAGTTGCATAAAATTTCTTCGATGTATATCTATATGTACTGAAATTCTTCCGCCTAGAACATAATAAACATTAATGTAAGAAAATGAAATGTAGTTACTAATGGTGTTCATTAATCTCCTTATCAGAGAGGGAAAACATTAATGTAGACTAGAACATCCCTAGAGTACATGGTATATGGGGAGATCCCTAGAGTACAAGGTACACGGGGAAGGGCCCACTAATAAATGTGAATATGTGCTATGTCCACCATAATAATGCATGTTCATTGAAATACAATTAATAACTTTGGTTTACCTAATTTTCCCCGCCTTAAATAATGTTTTCTTCTTCTCTCTTTTTGAACTATTTTGATATTCCAGTATAGTATAGTATAACATATTTTGCAACCACGTACCAACTTTTGTTGATGATTTTGTTTCTCATATTTCCTAGGTACAAGGAACAAATAAAGCATCTCAAAGTACCTGAATCCATCAAATAAATGGACATGGAGGATAGATTAGCTAGATATCCATTCTTATCTCTTTTTCACTTAGATAGTTTCTTTCCTATTAGATGATGTATAAGATGTGTTAAATCCTATGTATTTCCTGTCATAGAACTATTATCTTCTTCCATAAAAAATAATATGTATGACTTTATTATTATCAATGAATGTTGTTTGTGTGGCTATATAACGATGTTGTGAACAACGATCCAGATCCATTTTATATTCTAGCTGATTAGCACAATCTCTTGTATATTTCCCTCTGAAATTTAGAGATATGAGTACACAAATATCTGTGAATGTCACTATGGAAAGTATATAGAAATTGGGGTCGTCACACTTCCATACCTAGCTTGGTTGATTAGTGACCTTTGTATCCCAGCTTGATCACATACTTTCAGCCACTCCCTTAATTACCTTCCTATGTCACTCATAGATGTCATACCTAGGTTAAAAGAATATATTTGCTTTCATATTTTTAATCTAATACACGTTAGGTACATTCAAGATTACCTAAATTCTTAAATTGATTGGTCAACTTACCCTTCTAGGGAATGTCCTAACCTAGGGTGTCTTCTTGACTCACAAAAGCATGTTTTTCTCTTTAGCCACAACTTGGACCCACATTATTAGGATGTTACCTCTTCCATATTTCCTTTTCCCACTATTTGGTTGCCCCACCCTAGGTCGGGACACCAACCCTAAATGTGTCATATTTTCATTTTTATGTGCCCATTTATTTTTTATGTTTCTTAAATCCCTTTACATGAATGCCTTTCTCCATATACATGCATTCACGGGAGATTAGGTCACCTAAATTCGTTTATATTTCATCTTTGATCTTTCCTTAATCAGGATTCTTATGAGTAGGTTTACTATATTCCCCACACAACTCTCATTCCCCAAGATTAGGGTTTAGGATTCGGGTTAGGGACTACACCTGGACTTTAGGGTTTATATATCCCTTGACCCACTATGGTTTATTTAAACCAACCCTAGATCCACCTTAGGGTTTACCCTTGAAGTAAAAACCCATAAATATCTTTATTTTCTTTATCATTATTTCAACATTACATGTGTATTAATTGATGACGGATGCCTCAATCTACTTATTCTCAAAAACCCTAACTTGAGGTGAGGAGGGAAGTATATTTTAGGGGTTATGAAACAAGGTAATGAGAAGAGGATGAAGTTAGATATGAGAAGATATATAGGAAACATTACTTCAGGCAAACCCTAGGTTCCGACCATGCCAGCATCATTTTGGCTAAGGGAGTCCTTGTATACCAATTTAATGTTGTGAATAAAATATTGCTAGCCCCAAATCCATGATTGATTATAGACACCATTATCATTAGGTCATGACTTTAAAATTTACATAGATTTCTATGGATTACTTGAAATTATAAAATATTAAATATTATTTGAAAATATTTGGGGATATGATACCAAATGTAACGACCTCACCTTTTAGCATCTCCCAAATAAGGAAAGACCTAAAAAGTTTAAAGCCATTACCTAAAGTTCCAAAAAATCTAGATTTTACCAAATAACAAATAATTACAAATAATTTCCAATAATTCAAAAATATTATTTACGAAGTATGAATTGGTGCTCCTCTAAGGAGTTACATGAATTTCGAACATGAGAATTATACATATGAGAACAAGTATCTATCTAAGCCTCCTTTACTTAGGTTTAGTTCCTTTAGGTAATTCCATCAGATTTATCATCTCTTGATAGCTTCATATCTTGCATTTACCTAAAATAGAGTGAATCAAAAGCATGGATCAGTATATTTCTATATTATGTATGTGGGTACATGCAAAAGTATGCTAGTAGGCTAACAGCCTATAATCAATCAATACATGCAAATAAGAACTACAAATTTCATTTCATATCCCAACCCATGCTAGATATGTTCTCTTAGGTGTGATCACTATCCCTCTAGGGCCAGTGTGCATCACCCCTTGATGCATGTCATCCTAGGATTCATAATATGATATGTTTATGTATGTGATACTAATACTGGCATTATAATTGAAAAAAATGTAAATAAACAACCAACAATTTATTTGAACAATCTTTGATAAACACTCGACAAACACTAGAAAATGATATTTGTGGGTAGTCATTTTTGCAACCACATAGCTTTAGTAGAACCATGCAAATTATCATGCATTGTATACTTCAAGTATATTCAATATGTCAAATGAATAGATACAAGAAATCAACATTTAATCTACATGTATGTAAATCCTAAAGTGTCACCATAACATTATCCAATTTAAACCCTACTCAGATCCTAATGTAAGGTTTAGGTTTTGGATAAGGAATAAGGGAACAAAACCTAGTTCCATCACATAATAAATATTAGGTGAAGCCCAAATCATCTTATTACATCCTTTCATTAAAATCACTAGATCCAAATATGTTATTTAATAACAGTGCATGCTATGATCTTTAGCTTCAAAACCCAAATTCATTATATATATGGTTAATCACATAGAAATCCTAATTATAACCATTACGATCATGATCATGTTAAATTATAATTATATTTCACAATTTTAGTTTACATCTCAATGAAACATATTTTACATAATTAATATACAATATTAGGGTTTATATTTTTTGTCGCAACTTAAACATGTATCCAAGGTAGTTTTGGAATAGGAAGCATAATTAAGTCTCAATTATATTTTATTTATATTCCTATCATTATCCCAATCATTTTGATATATTCCTATAATTGGATAGCCCTAGAATTTTATATGAAATAATTAAAATATGTTATTATAACTTCAATGTGGGATGACGTGGCAGCTCCCTATGGACCATCCCGCTTACGCTCACTACCACTCTTGATAAGTGGCCAGTAGCTTGTGTCTGGGTCAGAAACCAAACTATCTAGTATAGGGTTGTCTCCCCTATCATGTCTCCTTCACCCTACTCCTCGTCGCGCGTCCATGACATTTCTCCACATGTAAATCTTGTGGCATGCTAGCCTCAGGGTTGTAGTCCGTCACATTTTTCCACGTGTGCATGATGCACTGTGTTAGCGCTACGACTAGAGGATGATCAGCTTTGAGTATGGCCTACAAACTATCCCTAAGAGTATGGAAGCAACATTCATCTAGACTTCTAGTTCTCCTTCCTTCTCCAAACCTCACAAGTGGTGTCGTCACCCCACAAACCCTCTACCCCACCCGCAGATGGATACATCCTCCACCCTCATCCTCCCATGTTGCTTAATGGTTGGGATCCCTAGGTTGTGCTCCATGTCTGGCAATGACGGGAGAGAGGTTGACACCTTCCCTTATTCCCCTAGAAAAGGTTGATGTTGAGCATCAAACAAGGTCTCAAGAGTGGTGGTAGTTGATAGTCAGAGGAAGACGATGGTGAGGGAGGGATGGGTTATAGGGTCATTCCCTACGTCGTTTATCGTTATGGATCTAGTTTGATCTTAGAGGTCATCTAGTATCTTCCTTCATGCATAGGAAGAAGGAGGACATAGACATGACAGTGTTAAGGGATCTGAATGCTACGAAGGGATGTAGAGGCTTTGAGTATTCTAAGCCTTATATAGGCTTTACCATGAGCCATAAAGGATACTACATTGCATCCTCAAGTCACGGAACAAAGCAAAAAGGAATAAGTGTGAGGGATAGCATGACACAAATGGGAACCCTAAGTTTCTATTCCTATATACAAGTGTGTAGAAGACAACCATGGATTATGTTACAACTTTAGAAGGAGATTTACTCTTTTCAATCACCAACCCACCAGAGATATTCCTAGTAGTAATATAAAAGCCACCAACACTACAACCACTCCTCTCCATCTTGGATTTGACCAACTCATAGACATGATAGTACTAGGTCAGTAACCCATAACTATTAAGGAAGGTGTGTAGATGTAAAGCACATATTCAAGATTATTCTTTATTTTCCACTCAAAAAAATATTTCCTTAAGTCAATTATATGAACTCCATGATATCTTTCCCAAATTGTATGTAGTAAGTCGACATTTATTAGTGTGTCTCTTGTTATAAAAATCTTTCTCATTAAGTATTTATTTTAAAAAATATTATTATCTTATGGAATATCCTTTTCCTCCCAATTTATAGAATTCTCTTCTTTTCCTTATTATTTTCAAGTATACCTAAAGTTAAATGTTGATTGATGCCTTAAACGTTTTTTCAATTATTGTCTAGATTATTCTTTTAATTATCTATAATACCATAAATATTATTTTCTTTTGGAGACTTTCTTATTATCTCATATTTATATAATTAACAAGTCAGAAAGCCATTGCTTTTTATTTAGGAAAAAAATATCTTATTTCTTTTCTTCTTCCCCAAGGACCTATCTACAAAAAATAGTCTTTCGGGCCTTTATATGGGCCATGAATTTCATCCATGCCACAAAGTGGGTAAGTTTATTAACCTATTAGCTATAATTCAGTAATTTGTTTATGAAACAAAGTGATGACGGGTGGAGGCAGAGACAAAGTGCTTGCGGTGGCTGTGGCGACCGCTTCTTCACACAACTGAAGCTCCACCTCAGCTTCTACCCAGCAACCTCATCGATCTCTGATCACCACCACCTTTTACCCTACCACCACCACCACCACCACCCACATCCCCGACCGCAACCCCACCTCCACCTCCGTCAGCCCCATTTCCATTTTCGTTTCCGTTTCCATTTTCGGTCCTGCTACTGATTTTAGCAAGCCACCCCCTTCCCGCTGGAATGCCCCAGGAGCAGACGTCACCCTTGCCAGAGAGTGGGTTTCGACCCGTGAGAAACTGCCGCCGAAGGTCCGTGGAAGTATGGCTTCTGTCCCGAAGAAAGGCTTCTTCAAGGAGGGAGATTCGAGACCCTGGACTCGATTCGAGAAGCCTGTGATCGATGAGATGGATGATTACCATAGATTTTTGGCGATCATACAAGTCTTGGGACAGGACATCAACATCACCCAACTTAAAGGATGGATGATCTGATCATGGAGGCCCAGGGGGGAGCTCAAGGCCTACACGCTAGTCAATGGCTTGGTGCTCGCCAGGTTCACCAACGCCAGAGATCTGAATGTGGCACTGCTTGGTGGTCCTTGGTTCTTTGATGATCGTTTGGTGCTGGTTAGACGTTGGACTCCTGATGCAGATATTAGAAGAACATCTTTAAATACTACTATGGTGGGGATTTCCCTACCAAACATCGGCAAACATTGGTCAACTCGAGCGATCTCCATCATTGCCAATGTGATCGGGGAACCTAGAGCCATAGACAGGTGAGCGGATGGCTCTCTGCTGGGATGCGTTAGAACTTGCGTGGACCTATCAGCGGAAGAAGAACCACCCCCAGTGGTGATGGTGGAACTGGAGGATGGGGAAGAGTGGGAGGTTAATGTCAAGTATGAGGCATTACCTGATCGATGCAAGGCCGACAAGGTTTTTGGACATTGCGAGGGACAATGATGTGGTGATCGTGATCCGACCATCAGGTTGTATCCTCCCATCATTCCACCTACCATGCCCCCCAAATGATCTAAGAGGAAGAATACTAGCAAGGATGATAGAGCCCCAAAGCCTTCCGAGGTGGTGGTTGTCGACCACACAACAGCCGAAGAAGGAGAAATCCAAGGAACTGAAGGTCACACGGTAGTAATCAAACAACAGACAGTTATTGCTGCTGCTACACCTGCTATACAAGTTACTGATGGAGTGTCTGAAAGAAGGGGAAAAATAGAGAAATAGTCAATACGTTTGAGATACTGGACCAATCGGGAGACAAAGAAATGGATGAAGATGGAGGACATCGGAGTAGGAGTCCCAGACAAACTAGAAGTTCCAAGCAACCCAAGAGGTCAGAGAAGAAGAAGGCACCCGAACCCAATGGAGGGGGAGGGGAGAAAAATAAGTCTTAATGTCCATCCTAGGATGGAATGTGAGAGGGGATGCTCGTCCCTACACACAAAGAAAGCTAAGGAATATTTTGAAACAAGCTAAAGTGGATCTATGTTTCTATTTTGAAACCAAGATTAGGAGAGAATGAAGAGACAGTACCTACAACATCTTTCCTACTGGATGGCTATCTCTCAACAACCTTGATGCTATTAATGGTGGAAGGATTGTGATGGGTTGGGATCCAAACTCTTGGATAGTGGAGATCATAAATGCCACTGATCAAACGTTGACTGTTAGATGCTTCGGTAAAGATGGGTTCAGTTGCATTGCCACAGGCATTTATGGTGACAATGTGGAGGTAGAAAGGAACACCATGTGGGATACTATTACAAGTACCGCACAAAATGAAATACCGTGGATTGTCCTCAGTGATTTCAACTGTATTAGAAGACACTCTGAGAAAGTTGGAGGTAGAAGAGTTCCCGAAAGAATCCTTCAAAAGTTCAACGACACCATTGACAGTGCAGCCATTCATGAAGTGAAGATGATAGGAGGAAAAATCACTTGGACGAATAAACAGAAGGCTAACAGAATCGCAGCTCAGTTAGATAGGGTGCTAGTCAATGATAAATGGCTAGAACTCTTCTCCCAACAGGTGGTCAAGTTGGAGAGCTACCCTTTCAGTGACCACACATGCATGAGAATAGAGTTGAAGGAAGCAGAAATTCTTAAGAGACCGTTTAGGTTCCTTAACTACTGGTGTGAGTGGCATGGATTTAATGAAGCTGTGGAAAAGGGCTGGAACATAGATTTTGTTGGAAATCCGATGTATGTTTTCCAGAAGAAATTAAAGAATACCAAGTTAGTGCTAAAGAAATGGGTGAGGGAGACCACTAATCTTCCAAACCTTCTTAAAGAGGCTAAGGAGAAATATTCTAAGGCTGCTCTTAATGCAAGGGAGAATCCATTAAACAATAACGCCATTTTGGAGGAATTGATGGCTAAGGATAGATTGGTGAAACTTGAAAAAGCCCAAGAAGTCCATGCCTGGTAGATCAATAGACTAAAATGGATCAAGGAAGGTGATAGAAATACCAAAACCTATCAATTGGCTATAAAAAGGAGAGAAATGATAGAGGCCATCCACGAAATCACTGACAATAATGGTGTTATCAAAAGGGGCAGAGAGGATATTTCTGACACAATTGTGGAGTTCTTCCAAGGACTCTACAACCAACCTTTGTCTTATGAATGCAGGTGGGACCACATCTTACCCGAAAGAAGAGTGACAAATCAAATGAATCATTTGTTGCTCAAAGATACAAATGAAGAAGAGATAAAGAAAGCTATTGTTTCCATTCATCCTTCCAAGGCTCCCGGACCAGATGGATTCAACAATAGATTTTATCAATGTAAATGGGATCTGATAAAGAATGATCTTTGTAAGGATGTCAAGTGGTTTCTCAAAGGTGGCAATATGGTTAGGGAGGTGAATCACTCGTTCATCAAATTGGTTCTAAAGGTAAAAAAATCCTAGCACTTTGAAAGAATATAGATTCATAGCCTATTGCTCCGTTTTCTATAAGATCGTGTCAAAAATTATAGCTGGAAGACTGAAACTCATCTTACCCGACATTATATCCAAAGAACAAAATGCCTTCATCCAAGGTAGGAACATAGACGACTGTGCTCTTCTGGCCGCTGAATTCCTAAATGATTTCGGTATCAACAAAGCTACTGCTAAGTCATGTATCAAGCTGGATATTACTAAAGCTTATGACTTCATTAGATGGGATTCTATCTGGAAGATTATGATAAGCTTGGGCTTTGATGAGGTCTACATAAAGATAATGCAACAGTGTGTGCAAACAACTTTTTTCTCCATTCTGGTCAATGGTGCTCCTACTGGTCTTTTCACTGCTTCTAATGGCATTCGTCAAGGTGATCCACTATCACCACTGATTTTCTCGGTGGTGATGGAGGGGCTGTCATGTGCTATCCAGAAGGTCGAGAGTGAGAAGAAGACCAAAGTGTTCAAGGTCAAGAATGTTGATGTGATGTCCCATCTTATTTTTGCCGATGACGTATTGATTTTCTCCACTAGCCATGCTAAGAGACTCCATGAATACAAAAAGGTGCTTATTTGATTTGGCAAGCTCACTGGGTTATACATTAGTGAGATCAAATTGAGAATTTATAACTCTAAATCCTACGATCATAGAAGAGGCAGGCTTAAAGCTGCTTTTGGAGTGAAGTCTGGGCGCTTGCCCATAAGATACTTGGGTATTCTGCTGACTTGTGGAAAAGGACATAGCAAATATTTCGGTATGTTTATAGACAAATTTAGAGAAAAAGTTAATAATTGAAGTGGTCTACACATTTCTCTTGTTGGACGGATTGTTCTTATCAGATTTGTTCTGCAAAGTACTATTAGATTTTGGGCTTGCCTTAGTGAAATCCCTAGACCTTGTTTGGATAAGATGAGAGTCATCACTGCTTCTTTTCTTTGGGGTGGTAAAGCACACAAAATTGCTTGGTCGGAAATTGCCAAATCTTTTAAAGAAGGCGGGATGCAGCTCATGGATCTGGATGATATCATGGAGGAAAGAAGATGGAAAAGAATTCATAAATTCATCATTGAACCTAACACCACGTGGGTCAGATGGATGCGAGTTAGATATCATAACCATATCAGGCTGGCAACAAATAGTAAACCTTCACGAGTTTGGAGGGGAATGTGTAGGCCCTATGACAACATTGCTAGCAGATTTCAAGTTGATATTCAAGGTATTGGGGTCTTACTAGACCCAACAACTCGGATCAACTTGATCCCTAGACCTGAGGTCAGCTGGTGGAAGATTGTTTGGGGCAAGTTCTACTATCCTAAATGGAGCACATTCACATACAGAATTATCAAGAATCACATCCCTAACAATGATAGACTGTTGAGTTGGGGGTTGATGGTGGACAAAGTATGTGCACTTTTCTTGAAGGAAGATGAGTTTGCCGAGCATCTCTTCTTCAAATGCATCTATACTATTCCACTTTGGAGAATAGCTTGCGTTAGGAATGGATGGGGCGTAGATCTGCCTTGTGAAATGGTGAATATTTTGCTTCGGTGCCAAAGTAAGTTTGCGGATCCTTGGGTGCTCTCTCTTTGTGGCATAGTGTTAGGAAGCATTTTGTTTGGGATATGGAAGGAAAGGAATACCAGAAGGCATGGAGGCTCACCCAAAGATTTTTTGATTCTGATGGATGAGATCAGTAGGGACTTTAGAGAAGTGTGCGTAACCAGAAAACAACTCGTTGTACGAATGGGTTGCAATGCTAGAAAATGTTGGGGTTTTGTAGATACATCCCATAATTTTCTGTTTTAGTTTAGCTCTTACTCATACAACATGTTTTGTATAACTTGATAATATGATGCTCATCCGGGTGTGGCTGCCATGTAAAGTTTAGCAAAGTTTTTGGCAATACTATTTTTTACCTGTTCCAAAAAAAAAGTTTTATACTTGTATAATTTAAAATTCAGCAAATTTGAGGATATTACAACTGCCAAGGTAGATGTTGTGCATAAAGTGTAGCCTCATGTAAATGGAAACCATTTAAAAGGAATTATGTCATAGATTTGGTGAGATCTCTCATTTGTTAAAATAGAGGAGGTGACTCCAGAGAGGAAGAAGCTAAACAAAACAAGAAGGAAGGACATGGAGGTATATCTCTTCCTCTCCAACCCTTAAAAGCACCTAGATAAGCCCCAATGTAGAGGATAGCTTCTATACAATACTTGTATGTTGTTTCTACCATTATTTATTTTGGTTTTGTTCTTTTGACTTTGTGAATACTCTTAACTATGTGATTTTTCCCCTTATTGGGACATACCCATCATTATGGAGAAATCTCTATTGAATTTGATTTCTATTGTTTGATAAATCAGGTTGACATCTTATTGTTTTTGCCTCCTCATACAAGCAAATAAAAAACTTTGTTATACTTGCTAATTTTGTTTATTGATGGAAACTTAACAGTACTACTACAAATGCACAATTCTTGACTAATTAAATTTTCTATCTTAGATGGGGAGTTTACAAACTAGAAGATCCTATTAGGCCTTTTTAGATGAAGTTCAACTAGATTGTCCACAACCTTATTCTTCTCCCTACCGACATACCAAAATTTTCCAACCCCTCTTCCTACACTTCTTATTCCTCAACATGCAATAGGCATATCTTATATGCATCTGAAAGTCTTCTGGATGACCCTTATAGCATTCATGTAATCTAACTTGATAATGGTGTCCCTAAGGTGCTTTTCCTCTAGAATATCCATAGTGAAGAAAATACCATCTAGATCCTCTTTAGTAATGAAAGTGGTGTATTTGCTTCCATAGCCTCCCTACTTAGATGGCATGGACATGTGCAATGCAAACCGACTAACACACCTATAGGAAGTGATGTTATTGAGTCAAGAACAAATAATACAAGAATAGAAAGGCCAAAATTAACATGTTAAGATCTTATAAAGAAATATTTTGAATATCTACATCTAGACCATAATATGACCCATGATAGAGTTGAATGGAAAGAAAGGATCCATGTAGCCAACCCAACATAGTTTGGATTGAGGATTAGATGATGATAACCACTACCAACGAAGCCTCTTTTTCTACTCAAGGAATCATCTATCTTGATCTTAATAAACTACTACGGTGTGTCCTGACATGGTCTCTCTTTTCTTTTCCCTACATCCGCATTTTCCTGGTTTCATTTTTTTTCATGGAACTGTAGTTCCTTCTGATGTGCAAAATTTGATGTTCCATTGTTCTCTTTGGTTGCTCAAAAATCCGCATGTTCCTACTCTATCGTATATAGTATAATGATATCAGAAATCATCTTCGACTCACAATAGGTTTCATTCATGTCAACATCCAATCATTCAAATTTCTATAATAAAAGAAGTTTCTTCGTTCAGAGCTATGAAGAATGCCCATCCAAATTGGTTTGACTAACCTACAGTTATGAAGAGTATGCATAGTATTTTTCTCCTCACACCTTCATCTATGACATATGTTTTACTCAGTTGGATGCCTCACCTTCTTGTAGGGATTAGTCAGATGTGCGCCATGACTAACTACCTAAGAAAAGAACCAAAATCCACTAGTCACATTTTCATCCCAAATTTTCTTGTAACACATGAAATATCAACATTCTTTGGTTCTTGTAATATGTCATATGCCAACTTGGTGGAGAACTATCCATTCACTATATGATTCCATGCCCATATATCATCTTGTTCCCCTAACAAAGGTACGTTGACATCTTTAATCTCCTTCACCATCTCATTACTAAACCACTCTTTAAAAAAGACAATGTCCCACTATCCCCTCATGTCAACCACAATGAACAATCAAATCATGTAAATTGGATGTTACCAGTTTCAAAGTGTGGCCTTTAGGAAAGAGATTCAACCTGACCTAATAGTTTTTTGAAAAACTTGCTTTGCATCCATTCATCACTTGAATCTTGGTATTGTTCTATATGAACTTTTACCCTAAACAATAAACTACCTAATTTAGAGGTGGTAGGAATCATTGTATTATTGTATGAGAAAACGTCTTATGCATCCCCTTACACCATAGAATCTCTCTTCTGATAAGTAAGTTCATTAATTTTTTTTGCAAGAGTGCCTCATTTCATTCACACATTAATTTGATGTCCAAACCCACATTCTCCTTGGAACTAGTCATCTTAATCCACAAACCAAGGAAATAATGTTATCCATATGACCACCACTCCTTAGGAATTTCCTTATGAAATCGTCAATGCTATGGCAACGTTTCACTGGTAGCACTGTTGTCTACATAAAATTTGTGGGAATCACATTCAGTGTCACTTTAGAAAGGAAAAATCTTCCTATAGGAGGTAAGCATTGGGAAGACCAATCATTTACTTTACTAGACACTCTACTCAAGATACCTGAATAAGTCTCTCTGGTCTCTCTAGTCTGAAGATTAGGACACCATGGTACATGCATAAGTCTTCAGTAACCTATAACCTATTTATTGACTCAAATCTCTAGAGAACATGTCAAGGGACCCTATTAGGAAAGAAGATCATTGTCTTTGGTTTTGAAATAGTTTACCCTAACTCATGCTTGAATCTACTAAAGAATTCCTTAATGACAAGAACATGTTATTTACTCACCTCTACAAACAAGTTTAAGTGAATTGCAACGAGAACATGTGCAATCACTGGCATTTTTCCATACTTTTTGTAAAATATTGTTCCAATCATTTGGCTTAATCTCTAAAGACAAGATGAATAGGTAAGGGGAGAGTGGATCTCCCTACATGAAACCTCTACTTTCTTTAAAACTCTTGTACATTTTACCATTCCAAGCTATAGAGATAGACCCCCTGACATAGATTTCATAACCTATTTGCATATTCTAATATGAACGTTAAAATACATGAGGGTATCCTAAGTGAATTTCAACAATATTAGATCAAATGCTTTTTTCAAGTCTACCTTAATTGCCATAATTATTGCCCCATTCTTTATTTTTGTGTTGTTAATCAGCTCCTAGACCAGTGCAATATTGTCTTTAATCTTCTTCCAGGTTCAAAACTAATTTGTTCATGTGAAATAAAGCTGAGAATGTACTTTTTGAGCCGTTCCACCACAAACATTGAAGAAATCTTCAACACAATATTATTTATAGAAATTGGTTTGAGTTTCTCACAATTCTCCAATCTAGGAACTTTGGGTATCAAGAATATAGTTGTGTTACACAAGTCTACACTCAAAGGTTCACCCACAATGGTTTCACACACCGTGTTCAAAATAGAACCTCTAACCATTTTCCAACCTTTTTGGATGAATAAGGCATTAACCATATTAGGTCTTGACACCTTAGATGAGTTCATACTGCAAAATACTTTGTAAAATTGGTTTTTTGAGGGGTTCATGGGAATGAGATGTAGTTTCTCATTGTTCAAGTATATATATTGCATGGGTATAATGTTGTAGTGGTACCTTCTATCTACTATTGATTCTGTAAGAATCTTCTCAAAATGGTTAACCAACATTTCCATCAGTTTGGTTTCTTTGCAGATCTAGATGCCCACAAAATTCTTTAGGTGCCCACAAAGTTCTTCAAAGTGATGATAATATTTCCTTTTCTTCACTGATTTACCCAAGAATGGGAGAAGTTGGAGTTATTGTCTTCATTTTTGAACCAATTAATGTGAGCATGTTCCTTCCCATATTCCTCTTCTCTTCTCAAAATGAGATCCAATTCTATATGCATGCCATTTCAGAGTTTGTCAAATATCTCATCATATTGGGTATCCATACTTGTCTAAAGTCAATAGATATTCCTGAGGATTATATCTTTGTCCTTACATATCCTTTGCATCATCTTCCTAAAATAATCCCAAATTCCCTTTCTTTGTATAATGAAGTGCATCATGAAAAGGTTGGTCCTTGTTACATCTCAACTTCAAAACCTCTAAAAACCTTCCTTTATATGCCAATATGGATGTGTGCTGAATTTGAACTCAAAATTCACCCTTTTGCTATCTTTCAAGTGCAAGGGGCAATGATTTGAGTGTGCTCATGGAAACTACTCCACCCCAAGCTCTAGGAATTTCTCAATGAAAAAACTGTTACCCACTACCCTACCCAACCTCTCTTTTAAGGTTTCATGTTTATATGTATATCTAATCCCAAAGAATCCCAAGTCTATGAAGACAGTTTACAATGAGGTTTCTTTGAACGTCTTCGATTTGTAGAGTAAAAAATGTCACTCCCATACTTCTCATCAAGAGCCAAGATGGTATTGAAATCTCTAAGGACCATCCAAGGTTCATGTATTCTCTCTCCCTTCTCCACCAAGTGTCCACACAAGAGCTTCTCACTATAATGTGTGGACTTGCACAAACAAATCAATCTATACAAATATTATAGATTCTTCAAGTTACAAAATGCATGTGATTATCAATCACTTAAAGACTGCAAGTATTAGTATCCCAGTCGATCTAAATGCCACCAACAAATCCCATTGCGTCCAATCTGTGTGAGTTCTTGAACTTCAAATTTTTAACATTTTCATATCCTATCTTGCATTAATATGAGGCTCTCAAATAGAAGTGACTTCCAATTTTCTCAGTTTCATGAATTCCATCAGAGTATAACAATTGTCTTCATTTCCAAATCCCCTAACATTTCAACAAAAAATATTTGATATTTAAACAAATAGATAACATAGATGGGTAAGAAAGAACTTGTTTTTGTCACTTGTCGCACTTCTAGTTAGCTACATTATCTAAATTAAGTTCCTCAAACTCTTAGTGAAAATATCTTTCTTTCCCTCCTCAGATTTTTCCATGTCTACACTTATTTTTCCAGGACTCTGGTAACACTACTTAGAGGGGGACTAGTGGTTCAGTCTTTCCATTTATTTTCATTTAGTGCCATTCCCTTACTTCTCCTACCCATTAGGTTAGATATGGATGCCATTATGTTTCTAGGTTAGGACTCCTCACTATCTCTTGATTCCTTTATAGTAAATTCCTTATTAGTTACCTACATTTCAGAGTCATCATTTTTGTTCAACACTTCAATAACCTCTTCACTTCCTAGGATAACCACCGTGTGGCTTTCAACCTAGTATTAAACTACTTTACCACTTTTCAAGTTAGTGTTGTGAAGTATTACAGTCACATCACCCTAAAATGTCCTTGGTATCTCCTCATCACTTTTGGCTTCAACTTTCTTCTTCTTCTTACATACCTTGGTAAGTTTTTTAGTAGTGCCATGGGTTTATTTTGTAGTTGTCGTCTCCTTTCTTCCCATAGCTTGCAACATATCCCCTTTGTCACTTATTAACCTAGCATATCTATTATTGTTTGTGAAGGTTATTAGTAGAAACATCCACATGCGATCCTCTTCTTCATCTATTTCCTCCTTTACTTTTTTGTGTTTACGAGGTTTGGTTGTGAGCATCAGTATCAATCCAGACATCCATTCACATTTCACTTTCCTACCCACTATACAAGGTTGTTTCAGTGTAATATTCTTGGAAATTCTTCGAGGTATGACCCTCCTTGGTACAGTTAGCACATTCCAAAGGAGAAACTATCATTCTCTAAGACCAACTTGTTGAAAGAAGTTGATCCACTTTTTTGAACTAAAACACTTCTCCACCTTCCCAAAAAAAACATAGGGTTAGGGGTACACAATTGTAGGCCATGCTCTAGAGGAGGAACTATCATTGCCCCCTCCATTTTGCTAACAGTGAATCCATAAGGATCAACTTTTGAATCTCCATAGGAATCATCTCTCATACTAGTCTAGTCCAATAACGATCTAATTTCCAAAATCGTAATAGAAACACCATGGTTTCATTTATTTTCCAACCTCATCGACATATCTATTCTCTTAGAAAAATAACCCTTTTCATGAACAGTTGGTACTCAATCATTATCCTATGTTGCCCTAGGATTGTAACCCTTCTCACCTTTTTCATCACCTCTTCCCCCACACTCCCTTTGTTTCCTCATCCAAATTGATTTATTGGTAGCTCACAAGGTTTGAGTGGGTTCTAAGGTAATTTTAGTGCTTGAATGACACCTACTGGTCATGTGATGGACAACAACTTTTAAAGTTTCATGTTTTTTCTCTTGTTTCACTAATTGGGTATGAATTGTGCATGAAGTCAGTGGATATAATTTTGTAAACATATATGAACTTGTAACTTGAAATAGTTTCAAATTAAATAGAGGATAATAATATATTTAAATATATTACATGAGAGTGGGTCTCCTCATTTGAGAAATGAAGGATGATTAATGATTCTCCAAGAGCGCTCTAGGAGTGATGGAATCTAGAACTTGCTTAATTTGGTGAAAGATAAGTTAAGTAAACCTAGTTATTGGTGCAATCAATATGTAATTGAAATTAACTGGAATGCCTTGCGAGATGTTGAAAATAAAGAGAATGATATATTTTTTATATAATTGTTCTCTATATGATTAATAGATGTCATAGTACTAAATGCAATATTTGAGCTTTATCAATTCAAATATATTTGTGCAAACCTTTTGGTTTAACTTTAGGCCTCAATTAATAACACCATTTTCTCTTGTACAAATTGGATGTTTAATTAGAGTCAAGTTCTTGTTCATTTCTTTATAACTATGTGAATTTAACTCAAATGATTTTTACTTGTGACCCAAACTTTAGTTGGTGGAAAACTTTGTTTAGATCTAATATTCATAAAACCTCTATGTAAAAATTAGGGATCAAGAGATTGGAATAGATTTTGGTCATTATAATTGACAACTAGGACTATCATTCTAACATCAATTCTCATTCACTCTTTTATCTTTAACTAGGCAAAAAGGATTTCTATTCATATCACCCTCCTCATGTAGGATAAATCATCAAGATAGTCGAATAAAGGTCAATTAATATTTCTACATGCAACCCAAAAAAAATCAACTATATGTGAATCAACATGATTTGGCGAAACATTTTCCTTATTTTCATAACCATCATACCCCTAATGCACATGGGAATAATTAAGGTATCATTCATAATTGTGAAGTCATTAAACTATATATCCCAATTATTAATATTTGTTGGGACAAAGTTAACAAAATTTTGAAAATAAAAAATAAAATACAGGTTTCCTATCTTCCTATTGATACCTTTTCTCAAATAGCTCCCATCCACCATGTCTTTGATTATCTCTCCCATGAAATCTTAGTGGTATCTTTTTGGTAGTATGCCCTAATATTTAGTCATATGAAGTCTATAATGTCACACTATGTAATTGTATTAATTTTAAATTAAGACAGTTCCTATTATTATATTTGTTTCGATATGAGATAATGAATAGATGACTAATGTCCTAATGATGTATGAATCAGTGGCATGTTATTTCAAGATAGGATGTGAACATGAGATCATGTCCATGCTAAGAATATACATTCTTTTCTAGGTTTTCAGTCAAATATTATTGAGGAAACCAGGACTGCAATAGTACATAAACATTAGTATGTGTGCTAACCAATGACTACATCTCATTAGTCATGATAATAGATACTAGGTCAAATACATAGGTATGAGTTAATGAACAAGTATTCTATATAGACACAACTTGATTATGATGCATGAAAGCTAAAAATGTTAAACAACATCGTATCTCAACGTGACAGTGGTGATTGTAGTATGTAGACCTCAAGTCACTATAATGATTACATGTATTTCAGTGTATTTTGACACAAGTTAACATGACATAGAATCAAGTGTCCATACAAGTATTTCTTGGGTTAATCGTGAAATGTGTCAATTCTTGTGCGTTATATAGATGGAATTTTTCCATCCTAATGGAGTGATATACCTTCTACTTGATGAGTAAGACTATGAAATTCATGACCATGTTCATGTGAGTCAATACATGATATTAAGCTCAGACGTATCTAAGATATTCTAATATACATCAAGGAACAAATATTGAAAATTAAGAAGATGACATTTCCATGCCTCACATTTATTCTTGATATTAGAGAAAAAGGGACTATATGATCCATGTAAGACTGATCATCACACTAGGGGCTTGTTTGGTTATTCGTAATTGAAACATAACAAGTAAATTTCAAAATAGGAATTGCAAAACACATTTTGAAACTAAATACCAATCGTTTGGTTGGATGAAGCTGTAATTGAATTAGTATATTTGATTAGAGTTTGGTAAGAAATACTTGAAGGTTGTAATCAGTTGTGAATAAGGCACTATCTGAAAAAATCCATTCCTAGCAGACAGTGTTACACAGAAAATGAACGTATGTTCTTCGTGCAACAGAAGGGTGAAAGAGACTTTGGCAGAATCAAAACAACAACCACACCCTTTTTCCTTGCGGTTCATACCCCCAATTTTCTATACAACTAAAAACTCATATGTTTTTGTTCCTACACCATGTGATGATACAACAAGCAACCAAACAATTGGAAACAAAAACACAACTTAGTTGCAACTGCACGGCTTCATTTGCAGCCCAACCAGATGGGGTCTAGGATGAAGTTGTTCTCCAAATCTCCAATTTCTTGGTGGAAATAAAGTCCTACTAGATACCAATAAAGGTATGCAAATTCCTAATATGATTTTTTTCACATCCTCAATTTTGTAGGTATTTACATTCATTTGTTACATAATTACATCTTTATTAAATCAAACTCTTAATATGCTATTTATTCCTTATGGGAATAAAAAGTGATGTAAAGACTTTTAATTAAAGATCATAATGAGATAAGCTTAATGGCCCATTTTGGCAAGATAATGATAATCTTATGACTTATCAGAAATTATAGAAGTTTATACCTATATACATTTTTGGAGGTTAGGGTGGTGCTTTTTGGGAATCGAAAAATATAATGTTGATTTACATGATATTTCAAGACAATGGTAAAAATTTAACCTAATTGAGCCTAATTGAGCAAAGATGAAACTACTACAACTTTCATTTCAAATTGATTTATTAGTAGTTGAAAAATGTAAATTCTAGTTGATTTAAATGTCACATGCCCTTCTATCTTGTTTTAGTCAGATCACATGTCTTGGAAGCATGAAAATAGATCCAATGGCCTAGGGACTCCCTTCCTCACCCCTTTTTATGTCTTTTTTGGACTTTATAAAGAGCAAGACTCTCCCACCCTTTTGTTTCCTCATCTCTATGTTCTCAGTATTAACTATCAATAGATCACCATCCTCGAGTGAATCCAATCAAACTAACCACTTATTTGGGAAGGCTTGGTGATCTATAGACCTTGGAAGACAAAGAATTATCTATTACATCAACATTTTGACCACCTTTAGTATCTCTTTCAATCTCAATATCATCTAAAGGTTGAGAGAAATCACCAGAGTGGTTGTATCCTTCCTACTTTTATTCCTACCACTCGAGTGAAAATTTCATCCATAGTTTTTTCTTATACTTTGTCTCGGTAGCGTTAGGACACAAAACATAAATGGGTGAGGCCATGATTCATCTCTACATTGCCTTGGGGAAGATTTCCACTCATCAATTTAATCTTTAGAGGTGGCAACAATATTTCACCCTCTATCCAGTTCATCTAGGTGTTTGAGTCAGGTTTTTATTGGATGATTTCAGTACTTGGTTCCTTGGGTTTTTGTCAATTTAATTTCCATAAATCATGATGACTTTTTCCTTCCCTCTTAGTTATGGGTCACACTTCCAGGTCCTGGTTTCTATCCTCAAGCTCTCATGCTCTATTTTCTAGCAAAATAGCATGCTCTAGGATGGCTATGAGCTTTTGGCTCACACAAAGTGACAATGGTTCTAGGAACCAACACAGGAGCATGGACTGTTGTTTTGTGGGTGTGTGCTTCTATTAGATGCAATCCAAGACTCTGGACGTGAGTGACCATGGATGGATGTGAAAGCATGGAGTTGGGGCTAAGTATGATACAAGGAAGTGATCTTATATCCATGTGTATTTATTTATTTGTTCATGATGATTATCTTAAGACTTACATCCATAAGGTTATTTTTGTTGTTTGATGTATGATGCATGATGTATCTGCATTTACTGGGTAGCCTTCTTTCATGCATATGGTAGAAATATATTTAAAGTGATTTCTAGTTTTTTTTTTCATTTTTTGTTTTATCTTATTACAAAACAAAATAAAATATGTTATCTAAATCCAAATTTTCCAATGCAAGATAATTCAAATATTTAATTCGTATGTCCAATGAGGCTGAGTTATGTATGAATTTTAATCAACTTCCCAAAATCTAGCCACTATACTAAGTAATTAGTAATCATTTTGAGTTTATTTTCTAGGATTTCAAGGTTTGACCTAATTTAGGATTATAAGATAGGTTATAATGATAGGAAAAGTAAAGGTTTGAGATCAGGAGATTAAAGGAGAAAATTTTCCTACTAAAATTAGGTAAGTGGTTTATGTCATGGATTTAATTATATTTCATCATCATATTTTGTTTGCATTATCATGTTTAAAGTTTATATCATACATGTTATCATGTGAACATTTTAATTGTTCAAGAGGTATCTATTATATGCATATTTTGTTATAACTAATTGCATACATGATCATATGTATTGATCAGACCAGTTAAGAATTGTACCTCAATGAGTATAAGTAATGCAATTATGGGTGAAAATCCAAAGTATGTTAAGATCAAATTAGATTAGAATAAGAACAAATAATTAGGCCCTATCTCATTAACATGTTATGGAAGGTTGGTGCCTGATGAGCCCCCTTCAGTTTATGGGTTCAAGCCCAATACTTCACACCTTAAGTGTGTTCAGTGATGTTATTTTTATGAGTTCAAGCCGAATCCTTCACACCATGTGTGTGTTTAGTGATATCAAACTAGATAAGATTCATTGAGTAGGTTCTCTAGTACTAATGCTTAATCAAGTTAAAAATGTTTCCAACACCATTACTAATGTTTATGTATTCTAATATCAGTTTTAAGCTTCATGTTAAGTTATGTTAAGATTATTATTGTAACCCAAACACTTATAATCAATTTTTCAAATGCATGTAGATGTATGGACGCACATAAATCGTGGTTAGTGTCATTAGTAGCCGCATCATGAATAGCAGCGGGAGGTGAAATTTGTGAAGCATTTGAATCCTATTGTGTTGGGTGTCATTATACAGGGTTCCTATAGTTTAAATGTATGTTGATATTTTTGTTAGGTTTCCTTTCATGTTCTTAGATTGTTGGACATTCAATAATTTCTTTGATGCATAATTAAGATACTACTAGTGAATGTTTCTAATTACTATTGATATTTCTTATGAATAGTACCACACTAAAAAAATGTCATGATCTTGTCATGTGATGTTTAGATTGTGTATGAAATTGAGATTGTGACAAAATTGGTATTGGAGCAATCATAGAATTGATACCATAGTAGGATCTTATTTGTTATGATGCATGCTTATGAATTTCTCTTTTCCTCTCCCATATGGCCCCTTTGCATCTCCTTGAGCATGTAAAGTTACCCCCACACTCCAATGGGGAGAGTGATCACAACTTTGGTTATGAGGATATCCCGGAGGGATAAGACCCTTCCACCCCTAGTATGTGTTTGTCAGATATTTGGCCTATGCAAAGGGAGAAAGAGACGAAGACCAATATCAGAGGAGGAATCAAGTCATCTTGATAAACTTCATCAAGGTAAATATGGATTCGTTAATATCAAATAAGGAGCTTGACATTTTGGGCAAGGTTGAGTCCTAGATATGCAAGTTCAAGCATTTCTTACAAGAATTAGAATCCTCCTAGGAGTCCCACGTCAGGTTTGGGAAGCACATGGTACAAGGACCAACACAAATTTGGTGGGAGAAATTCCATAATGGAAGAGACCCAAATGAAGAGTTCCTCATGTGGGAAAGTTTGTGGAGGATTTCAAGAGTCACTACAGGTCTAATGCAATGATTGGAAAAATGGATGAAGAGTTCCTCTACTTTGGTTAGCGTAGCCACATGACTGTGACTCAATACACCACGAGGTCATGTATCTTATAGAAATACATGACCAAGCTTGTCGGGAAGAAATGTGACTATAAGTTCATACAAGATCTAAAAAATGATCTAACCTACTCACTTTTTGGGAAGTTTGGGAAGAAGAACTACAAAGGAATACAACATCATTACCAGTAGAAGAACCACAACCACAATTAAGGAAATCACCACAAATAGAAGAATAGGAAGAGGAAGGAAAAAAAAGGTGGACATTCTCAGCACAACAATAAGAATAACAACTATGATCTACCCAAGTTCCTTCTGTGTTACAAGTATGATGTGGAATATTATCACACTAACAAATTCACTCGGGGTTGAATTCCATGAGCTTTTACCAAAACCTTGTGCAATAATACCACCCGCAAGTATACGGGTCTTATCGCAGTATAGTTGAGGATCGAATCCTAAGAGACAACATTTTTAGGAATCATTGTTAGTTGAATCTAGCTCAAGTAAGACTAATATTTAGAACTATTGATTGATTTGAGGTTAATTAAACTAAGTGCAAGAAAGTAAAGAATATAATTAAAGTTGATTTAGATTAATGATATAGGATCACTGGGTTGGTCTCAGGTTTCACCACCACTACTCATGCAAACACATCCAAACACAAAACATCCAGGCAAGATCTAACTATCCAAATAGAACTGCTGCAAACCCTCCCTGAGGGATGTTTAGGTCTGCGTAAGCATCACCTTAGGCATCATACGTCTCATCACCATCCGGATCATGCACTTACGGTTCCAAATATACAAAAATCCGAATGAAGTTGTGGGCCCCCTATACATGTGTTAGGTGCATAGAAGCGTCACCGCAGGCTAGATGGCTCATCCCCTCGCAGATGATACACTTACGACCTCAAACAATCCCATTCTATTTCTAGTTTGGGAGTCAACCGCATAAATCAACATTCTATCCTACATATTGAAGTTCTCACAACATAGGAAAGAACAAGATAAAAGCAAGCAGGTGATCAATCTACAAGGAACCATCAACGATTAACAACGAAATGGAATAAACATGAAAACATGGGCATCGGGGCTAGTCCCTGCACCCCAGTGAAAAGGAACTACTCGCTCATGATGCAAGAAATAAGAAGAATAAGAGAGAGGGAAGATTCTACCATGAGCATGATGTAGAAGGTGGTCACAACTCGGTGAAGATGATGTCGTCTTCTAAGCCATGTCAGAGCAGATCTGGATGAGGAATGAGGGATGCCAAGACAGACCAAGCATTCTTTCTCACTCCTCCTTCCTTCACTTCTCAGTCTCCTTGCTCGCAGTAGGATAAGCAGGTGAAGTGACGGTAGTGTGGATGATGGATCTGGATTGAATCTTGCATTCGGGCAACCTGGTGGCGTCCCGGATCCGATACTTGAAATAAGGACCCTGCTAGTCCTATTTATAGGCATTAGTTGGGGTCTTCCTGATTTGGATCTCGTTGCAATTTTCACAGCTTTACTTTAACGGTTTGGAGACCGTTTAGTCTTCTTAATAGTTTAGAGTTTAAATGGTTTGGAGTGTTTCCCTCCAATTGGTCTTCACTTCCAAATAGTTTGGAGTTCTATCGGTCTGCTAAGTCCAAACGGTCTTGAGTTTTTACCTCCAAATGGTTTCTCCTCTAACAATCTTGATATTTCTGGCTCCAAACGGTCTTCATCCTATCAGTTTGGATCTCTATCCAAACAGTCTTACAAGACCGTTCTCTTGCTGCCCTAGCGGTCTGGGGATCTCTAGATCCAAATGATCTTGGTTATGCAAATGGTGTTGTGTTGGGATTTATGATCTCACGGTCTTGGACTCCCAACCGGTCTTGGCTGCTTTGCGGTTTCTGTCAGCCAAATGGTCTTCACTTAACGTCCAAATGGTCGTCATCCTCAGTTGATGCTAACGGTCTCGCAGTCTCCACTTGGCCTAACTATTTTGAGTCCCTCTAGTTCTTCATGGTTTCATCGCTCATGCAGTCTGGGGATTGTGAGGATCTGCTAGCCTAACAGTCTTGCAGGACGTTAGGGCAGGTCCTGGGTGCGAGTGTGCAGGCGCTACAATTAGCAGAGAAAGGATGGGATGGCAGTGGAGGGTGCCGCTAGGGAAGGAGGCATTGGCGACGACATGCAATCGATCAGTGAAGGAAGGCGAGATGGAAGCAAGAAGTTGGTGGCTTCAGATCACTGCTGAAGACAGCTGAGGCTAGGTGGTATTAGGGTTGCAAATTTAGTGGAGGGAGGACGAGGCTTGATCAGAACATCCAAACAGTCTTGAGGATGTGCGTTCCTATCAGTCTCGCAATTGTGGGTTTCCACATGGTCTTGAGACCGTGAGGCTTCACACAGTCTTGAGACCGTGTGGGTGAGAGCGTTTGTAGGTAATCACATGGAGGGTGAATTGTTGGATGAAGATTGTGTGGTGAAAAGAAAGCCCTTGATCAAATGAGGTGATACTGATTGGATCAAGACCGTTTGGTTAATAACAAGGATGGGAGGATCTTGAGTGGAGGTAGATCAAGGGTTGAGAAGGGTGGGCCCCACTTATTAGGGTTTGATAGGGATGATGGTTGATGGAGATAAAGGTGGAATGAAGCAAGTGGTGGTGATGATTATGTTGAAGGTGGATTAGGGTTAAATGGAGGTGGGATCCATTTGATAGTTGAACCTCATCATGACCTACATAAAATCAACATAAACTCAGTTAATAATCTTGATAATTGAACCAATTAAGCAATATTGCATTTTGCAATATTTAGTAGATGAAAGTGAAAGCAATGAGTCAAATTGGGCCCAAGATGGCGATTGAATATTATGATGAATATGCATTCATCAAAACACCCCGAACGTAAATGTTACTCATCCTCGAGTAACACAAAATCTGAAACCATTGCCAAATGAATACTTTCAACTCGTGTGATAGCCTCATCTTCAGATCACAATTGTTTCCTTTCTGCTTAGTACAACTAAGCGTCTCAACTTCTTGAGACCAATGAGCACATCTTACAATATCTTTGTTCCTGAGTTTGTTTTCCAACATCACTTCCTCCTCACTTTTTCCAACAACAAGCATTTCTAAGAGTTTCATAAGAGTCCAGAGATACCCGCAAAACAACAAGTGTGCAACTGATCAGACACTAGTGTTTTTCAGGGTAGTGGAGGCATTCATTGTGCCATTAGGTAGAAAAGGGAGTGAAGGGTGGTATGGAAGGAAGAAATAAATCTCTCCACTATTTGACTCGATATTTTTATTATATGATTTGCAATTTCATTTATTGTATTTTTGTGAAAATCTCTCCTCTATTCAACTCGAGATTGCATTTTTGTGTGTGTGCTTTGGCATCTTTTCTTGGTGGTACGCCCCTATTAATTTGTGAGGGGTATGGAAGAAGCAAATATATATAGAGATGGCGTGCCACCCTGAACTTAGGGTTTGGCACTATTTTGTCTATTTTTGTTTCTTTTTTGATGGACGGAGGGGTGCAAAGATGATAGATGAAATGTAGAAGAGAGTTCAGATCAGAATGCAACTTGATTTACAATTCAGTGCACTGTGTCATTCTCTTTATCGTACTCTGCTCAAATAATGACCTGATGAGGATCCGGTGGAGATTCCATGTTATTGTTCCACTAGTAAGTTAGGAAGCACGACATGTTTGATCCCTATCTATTCAACAGACACTTGTCATTTTTGCATAAGTATCATGATGTTAGGATTCATAAGCTTCACAAGATGATTTCCATCAATAGGTTAGTTTCAAAAAGTGGTCCTTTTGAGGACCTACTTTGAATAAGGAGGGTATAATGATTCAAAATGCATATCCAGCAAGGTAATGGATTTTAATGAAATCGAAAATGTCAAAACTTCATCAAGTATCTATTCAAATTCTTTGAAAACTTAAAAGTTTTTGAAAATTTTGATAAAAAAATGAAACAGTGAAATCTCAAGTCTGAAAAGGATGGTTGAAGGTGGAAAGTAAAGTACATACCACCCACCCTACACCCTGAACTTAGAAATTTGCTCGTCCTGAGAAAACTCGAAATTTGAGATGGAGGGGAAAATTCATGCTGGTTGGACCACCAGATGTGGTATTGTTCCAATCAACGTGCGTCCTCCATATGAAAATCTCAAAAATGTAGATTAATCAGAATTCAAGATTTCATCTCGCGATGCAATTTTTATTTAGTGAAAAATTATCTAAAATTTAAAAACAAACTTAAGGAAAATTTCTAATTCAAAATTAAAAGTAAAATGAATTTATTGATCGGGTTGCCTCCCGACAAGTGCCTTTATTTTACGTCAATGGCTCGATGTGGATACTATCACCATGGTGGGGCTCTAGGTGGAGCTAGATTGACATATTCTTTTGGTGGTTTATTTCTCAACCATTCATTAATCTTCACTTTGATTTTAGCCTCTTGTACCCTTCCCCATAAAGAACGAGCAATGTCAGAGCACATAGGGAGACAACTTGAGTTATGTTGACTTGTTCTTTGCTACTCATTTCGATGTGGAGAATAGTTGTAGGGAATCTGGATGGCATCATTGATAAAATAATGTTGTTGAGGTCCAAAAGAAAAGTTCATTTGTTGATGCACTATCCCTTCGTCGTGGCACTGCTGGTCATTAACATCTATCAAATATGGATCTGGGGGATGTTGTCGGTAGAAACTACAATCCAAATCTTATCGCGGAGGGAATATGAAATCAGTAATCTCTGTCTGTTGGACTACCGATGCTTTCCATAGGATGGTTGTTTCTTGATGAGGAGGCTCATGAACACCTAAAACTGGTTCAGTATATGTCACAATAGGGTTGAGAGGTGTCTCCTCCACACTTGGTGGCATTTCTTCTGTCTCTTCATAGACTAGTTCATTCTCAGTTTCCTTTTCATCACAATCCTCTTCTAAGGGAATATCAGAATTTGAGGAAAGGACTCATTGCTTCATTTCAATAAATTGATTGACACATTCAACAGAATATGCCTCTTCTTCTGCAGTGTGTTCCTTTGCACTTTTGGATGCATATAATTCAAAAGATTGGTTCCCCACTCTTAGGGTCAAAACTCCAGTTTCCACATCAATTAAAGCTCTAGCAATGCAGAGAAAAGGTCTTCCAAAAAGGGTGGGGTAGTGTGGATTCTCTTTGATGTCCATAACTACAAAGTCACACGGGACATATAAATTCCCAAACCTTATAGGGATGGATACCTTCTATTATTCCAACTCTCTTGGTCATGGAGGAGTCAACAAGATCGATGGACATTCTGGTAGATGAGAAGTTACTAATGCCCAGTCTATTGCATAGGCTAAGAGGTATGATAGAAATACTAGCTCCAAGATCAGCTAGCCCTGGTCGATTGATGGAATCACTTATCGAGCAGGAAATTCTGAAAGAGGCAGGATCCTTATGTTTGTGGGGCATCCTATCCATTACTAAATCAGATGATGTTCTTTCCAGTTTCACTATATGATGATCTTTAGTTTTGTATTTTTGACTAAGAAGGAGTTTGAAGAATTTTGACCATTGGGACATCTCAGCCATAACATCCAAGAGAGGAATATTGACATACAACTTTCTCATGATTTCGTTGAACTTGTTGAACCTAGTATCGAGCTGGTTAAAATTTAGATGATTTGGAAATGGCACACGAGGTTTATACACTAGAACAACTAGCTCAGGAAAGTCTTCTACATCAACAACAATAGGTTCCTCAGAACTTGCATTGTTGGTCTTATCGTTCTAAGTCGCTACTGCACTATGCTCATCACCTTGGACATTTGTCATGGTGACAGGAGTCGTGGGTTCAGGTAAGACTAGGCATGAATGAGTTATCATAGCTTTAAGTTGTTTCACATGCCTCAGATTATCTTCTGGTTGCCCAGCTAAAACTCCACTAGGTGGCTTGAGGTTAGTTGCAAGTTGAGCTAGTTGAGATTCAATAGCCTTCTGATGAGCTTGCTAGTTAGCTATCATAGTCTGTTGTGACTACAAAATTTTCTCAATGGCTATTAGCTTGTCATCAGGAGAGACAAGGCTGACTTGCTGTTCATAAAGGGTCTGGTTTGGATCTTGGAATTGATTCCTATTCTAGAAGTTACCTTGGTTTCAAAAATTATGTTGTTGGTTATACTGGTATCTCGGCGGACCACGTTGTTGATTGTTTGAACCAAGTTGATGCTAGTTTACCGCTCCAAAAGGATTTCCATATTGAAAACTGGGATGGTTCCTGTTCTAATTCATATTGTAATAACCTTGACTAGGGATAGTATTGACAACATTCAGACTTTCCATCTGGCCAATATCTCCTTGCTCGTTGACCTTGCTTAGGATAACATCGTAGAGAACATTGCAGGACAAAGTAGAGTGATCAGTTCCTTTACATGCTTCGTAGAATAGTGAAGCTGACTTAATTTGTTCTTATTGTCGAGGGGGTGAGTGTCTTCTTTCATAGGAAACTAGAGATGATTCAATATTGTCTTTCTTGGAAACTAGGAGTTTGAGGGTTTCAGCAATAGACTTGTATTCAGGAATAACATCAGCCACAGCTACCTTCAAGACACCTTTACCTACAGACCTACCCCAATTAGCTTGATATTCAGCTCCAAGGGTACCAACCTTCCATGCGTTGTCATAGCTTTGATGCATGAATTTTCCTCCAGACGAAGAGTCTAAGAACCACTTGATGTCATCATCCACACCCCTATAGAAGATCTCCATGAGCTGATTCTTAGGGATTCCATGGTGTGGACACTTGCATAGAAGCTCCTTGTATCTTTCCCATGCTTCAACAAGGGATTCTCTATGGACCTGAGTGAATTGAGTTATACATCCCCTGATTTCATATGTGAGAGGAGGGTTGAATTTTTCCAGAAAAACATTTTGAAGTTGTTCCCAAGTGATGATGGGTTCACATTGCAATGAATTGTACCAACTTATAGCTCTATCAGCAAGAGAATACTTGAAGATATGGAGTCAGATGGCATCATTTGTGACTCTATTTTGCTTTGTCATAGAACATAGATCAATAAACCTCAGAAGGTGTTCCTGACTATCTTCTCCTTGCTTACCATAGAATGGGCTATTTTGAAGCAAGGTGATCCAATGTGCTCGGATCTCGAAATTTGTAGTATTGATGGGAGGAGGTTGAACTGGGTGATGAACATCAGTAGCTTTAGGGATTGAGAATTCTCTAAGGTCCTTTTGAAGTTCTGTTGCTTGTGATACTGCTTGAGCTGCTCGGATATCTGTTTCAACTACAACTCTGGCTTCTTGCATAATCCTATCTCTTTTTGCAGCAAGGGCTTGAGCAACCCTTTGGGCTATTTCCTCCTCTTGAGATATCCTTGCTTGGTTCTCTCTGTTTTGATGATGAAAAGTTCTGTCTATCTCAGGATCAAAGCTAGCAGTGAGACTGAGACTGTTTGAGTAGTGCATGCACTAGTCTTTGTTGGTACCTGGGATGGAAAGATTTTCAGAAGTGAGATTGATGGAGTAGAACCGAATTCAAGTGGATGATCAATTGTTATCAAATGGAAAAGTAAAATCCTAGATTAGCCTTAAAAGAACTAAATTTGACTAACTGATTCCATTGTCCCTGGCAACGATGCCAGATTTTGACGTGTAATATTATCGCCCTAACAAATTCACTCGGGGTTGAAATCCCTGAGCTTTTACCAAAACCTTGCGCAATAATACCACCCACAAGTGGATGGGTCTTATCACAGTATAGTTGAGTATCAAATCCCAAGAGACAATGTTTTTAAGAATCATTGTTAGTCGAATCTAGCTCAAGTAAGACTAATATTTAGAACGATTGATTGATTTGAGGTTAATTAAACTAAGTGCAAGAAAGTAAAGAGCAAAATTAAAGTTGATTTAGATTAATGATATGGGATCACTGGGGTGGTCTTGGGTTTCACCACCACTACTCATGCAAACACATCTAAACACAAAACATCCAGGAAAGATCTAACTATCCAAATAGAACTGTTGCGAACCCTCCATGAGGGATGTTTAGGTCTGCGTAAGCATCACCTTAGGAATCAGATGTCTCGTCACCATCTGGATCATGCACTTAAAATTCCGAAGATACAAAAATCCAAATAAAGTTGTGGCCCCCCTATACAGGCGTTAGGCGCGCAAAAGTGTCACCGTAGGATAGATGGCTTGTCCCCTCATAGATCATACACTTACAACCTCAAGGAATCCCATTATATTTCTAGTTTGGGAGTCAACCACGTTAATCGACATTCTATCCTACATATTGAAGTTCTCGCAACATAGGAAAGAACAAGATAAAAGCAAGCAGGTGGTCAATCTACAAGCAAACATCGACGATTAACAATGAAATGGAAAGTTATATATGTTGCCTTGGAATGTTAAATGAAAATACATGAAAACATGGGCTGCGGGGCTAGTCCCAGCACCCCAGCGAAAAGAAACTACTCTCTCATGATGCGAGAAATAAGAAGAACAAGAGAGAGGGAAGATTCTGCCATGAGCATGATGCAGAAGGTGTTCGCAGCTCGGTGAAGATGATGTGGTCTTCTACATCGTGTCAGAGTAGATCTAGATAAGGAACGAGTGACGCCAAGATAGACCGGGGAGCCTTTCTCACTCCTCCTTACTTCTCTTCTTAGTCTCCTTGCTCACAACAGGAAGAGTAAGTGAAGTGACAGTAGTGTGGATGATGGATCTAGATCGTATCTTACGTTCAAGTAGCCTAGCAGCATCCCATATCTGATACCAGAAATGAGGACCATGATGGTCCTATTTATAGGCACTGGTTGGGGTCTTCATGATTTGAACCCCGTTGCAATTTTCACAGCATTACTTTAACTGTTTGGAGTCTGTTTATTCTTCTTAACAGCTTAGAGTTTAAATGGTTTGGAGTGTTTGCCTCCAAATGGTCTTCACTTCCAAACGGTTTGGAGTTCTATCGGTCTGCTAAGTCCAAACAGTCTTAATTTTTTGCCTCCAAATGATTTCGGCTCTAACGGTCTTGATATTTCTGGCTCTAAATGGTCTTCAGCCTATCGGTTTGGATATTTGTCCAACAGTCTTGCAAGACCGTTCTCTTGCTTCCCTAGCGGTCTGGGGATCTTTGGCTCCAAATGATCTTGGTTATGCAAACGATATTGCGTTGGGCTTTACAATCTCGCAGTCTATTAGTCTTGGACTCCCAACCGGTCTTGGCTGCTTCACGGTTTCTGCCAGCGAAATGGTCTTTTCTTGCCATCCAAATGGTCGTCGACCTCAGTCAACGCTAATGGTCTTGTGGTCTTTGCTTGGCCTGACGGTTTTGAGTCCATGTAGTTCTTCACGGTTTCATCGTTCATGCGGTCTGGGGATCATGAGGATTTGCTAGCCTACAGACCATTAGGGCAGGTCCTGGGTGCGAGTGTGCAGGCGCTGCGATCAACGGAGAGAGGATGGGATGGTGGTGGAGGGCGCCACTAGGGTAGGAGGCATTTGTGGTGGCATGCACACCATCAATGAAGGAAGGCGAGATGGAAGAAAGGAGTCGGTGGTGTCAGATCACTATTGAAGACGACTGAGGCTAGGTGGTATTAGGGTTGCAAATTGGGTGGAGGGAGGAAGAAGACGGAGGACGAGGCTCGATCAGAACATCCAATTAGTCTTGAGGATGTGCATTCCTATCAGTCTCATGACTGCGGGTTGCTACATGGTCTTGAGACTGTGAGGCTTCACAATGTCATGAGACCGTGTGGGTGAGACCATTTGGAGGTAATCGCAAGGAGGGTGAATCGTTGGATGAAGATCGTGTGGTGAAAAGAAAGCCCATGATCGAATGAGGTGAAACTGAATGGATCAAGATTGTTTGGTCAAGACCATGGATGGGAGGACCTTGAGTGAAGGTAGATAAAGGGTTCAGAAGGGTGGGCCCCACTTATTAGGGTTTGATAGGGATGATGGTTGATGGAGATAAAGATGGAATGAAGCAAGCAGTGGTGATGATTATGTTGAAGGTAGATTATGGTTAAATGGAGGTGGGATCCATCTGATGGTTGAACCTCATCATGACCTGCATAAAATCAACATAAACTCAGTTAATAATCTTGATAATTGAACCAATTAAGCAATATTGCATTTTGTAATATTTAGTAGATGAAAGTGAAAGCATTGAGTCGAATTGGGCCTAAGATGGCGATTGAATATTATGATGAATATGCATTCATCAAAGTACCGTAGAGGATAGTGCATGCTTCGATAGGAAGTCTACTACATTGAAGAAGAGCTTGGTTACATCAGTAGGGATAGTCCCAAGTTCCTTCACTAAGGAGGTTATGATAACAAAGGTGCTATAGAATATACTACTAAGGAGAAGAGACATGATCACAATTTCATGATGGATATAGAAGATAGAAAGGCAAAATAGTTAAAATAGGTACTACTTTCATTCATGGTTAAATTTCTAAGATCTTATATGATTCTGGCCTGATGCATGCCTTTATTTGTATTGAACTTGTTGATATGTTTAGTTTACTTGTTGAGCATATAGGTTTGATTTGAATATCATAACTCCTAGATGGCATTTACATGATCCCGAGAGAATGTTAGCTAGGGTTCCAATATCTATTGAGGGAAGGGATTTTCCTATAGACCTTATGGTTTTGAATATAAAAGGTTTTGATGTAATGATGGGCATGAATTGTATTCAAGAGAACTATGTGCTCCATGATTTTAGAAGGAAGTGAATATGCTTGCCTATCCATGGAAAGGACCCCTTTTTGTTGATGGTAGGATAAGGGACATAAAGAGTCTATTCAATTCTTGCATGAAGGTATATAAGTTGAGGAGGAAGGGTTGTGTTTCTCATATCCTTATTAATTAAGCAGGAGAAACAAATTTTTTTTTTATGAAGTCAGGAGGCTATCTTATTCATCCTGCCCTCCTCATGCAAGCTAAAACATCAAGAGAGGTGATTACATTATTTGAGTTGCACGAATGAAATCTGGTAGTACTACTACCATTACAAGATTCTTTATTAATAATTCCTTCAAGAGTTTTAGGCGGTATTCTGTAATAACATAATCCATTCCTAGATTTTTGGTGGAACTTAGCCAGAGTGTCTGCAACATTATTTGCTTCCCTGTGGACATATCTAATGGACCAATTGGCCTTCTTCTTCTTCTTGATTTGTAGAATCCATCTCGCCAACTTCAGATTTTCTTCATGATCCATCTCCACTGCAATGCATGCTAGCCGGGAATCAGTTTCTATAGTAGCATGATCAATCGATAGGTCATGGGCAAGGTCCATAGCTAAGAAAATTGCCTGAAGTTTAGCCTCAAGGGAGTTCTCAGCCTTGCAATCACGTGCTATTCCTCCATGCCAATGTCTGAATTTGTCTCTACATATCGCCGCAACACCTACATGCTTGTTCTTATAGGCTACATCTGCATTGAGTTTATAGGTAGGATGCTTTGGTTTTTTCTAGCATTCATCATGGTCTAACCTGTGCGGTTGCTCTTCTTTCTTCCAGGCCACCTTCGCCGCCTTCACTTCTTTGGTTATCTTACTAACAAGATAATGAGGTGGTATCTTTTTCTTCTCAAAGATCTCTTCGTTTATGTCTTTCCAACTCATCCAGCAAGTAATCCAGAAGATAACAACGTGCTTCCTCTCCCCTGATTATGCTCAACCATTGCCATATATCAGTCGCCGCATTGAGAGTCGTCAGTTTCTGAGGGTCCAAAACCTTGCTCCATATATCCTGAGCTTTGGTGCAGTCACATAATGCATGAACCACTGTTTCTTCATATCTTCCGCATCTAATACAATTCGCATTGTTGGTCATTTGCCTTCTAAAACGCCGACTATTCATAAGAATGGCTCTGTGACCAACAAGCCACAGAAAGAACTTCACTTTAGCAGAGATCTTGAGCTTCCAGATTAGGTTCCATTTGCCCGGGCATTAGACTTCTTTCTGGGACCTGAGAGTGCTATAGGCACTCTTAGTGGAGAATTGCCCGTTATCAGTGTGAATCCATACCCACATGTCGTTCAGCTGTGGCTCCACAGGGATAGGTACTTTTAAGATTTTCCTGATATCATCTTCAGAAATCCATTCCTTCAGGAACTCGATGTCCCATTCATTATTGAGATAGACAAGGCTAGCTACCTGTAAATCCTCCAACTTAGCTGGGATCGGCTTTGTAGTTCGATCATACAAGCATGTGTTATGGTTCCACCATTTATCATACCAGACATTAATACTATTGCCACTAATGGGATTCCAAACGGAATTCTCATCAATGAACTCTTTGCAATGCAGGACTACTCGACCCAGCCTGGATGAGTTTCCATTTGTGCTACTGATGTGTTTAGTATAATTTTCTTTCATGCCCTGGCACCAAAAGGAATTCCTCCCAGACTCTATCTCCCAAACATGTCTGCTGATCAGCGTCTGGTTCCATTCACGCATCGATTTGATGCCTAGGCCGCCATTGTCTTTGTTGTTTGTCACCTTGTTCCAAGCAACCAGTGATGTGGGTTTGGACTTTTGCCCCCCTCCCCATATGAATGACCACACATTAGAGTAAATCCTAACACATACCTTCATAGGGATGATAGCCGACTGCATTGTGTATATAGGAATGGCGCTTAGGGTGGATTTCACCATACAGACCGTACCAACTAGGGAAAGACTTCGTGCAGACCAAGAGTTGATGCTATTTGTCACCTTCTCGATGATTTCACCATATGTACTGGTTGAAACCTTCTTGTGAATGAGTGGCACTCCAAGATATTTGCCAAGATCAATAGTTTCTATAAAACCACTCATCCTACAGAGCAAGTGTCTTGTTACTTTGGGTACACTTCTCGCAAAGTGGATGTTTGATTTCTTCACAGAGATAGCCTATCCTGAAACAACACTAAACTCCTCGAAACACTATTGGATCGTTCTAAGTTGTTTCATGTCTGCCTTTGTGAATAGGATCATGTCGTCCGCAAAGCACATATGTGAGATCTTTGGGCCATTAATGGACATCTTAATCGGGGTCCATTCCTTGGTTTTCACATTGCTATCAATATGGCGGCTCAATCTTTCAAGACACAACACAAAAATATATGGCGACAATGGGTCTCCTTGTCTAAGGCCCCTGCTGGCTTTGAGACTATCTGTCAACCTGCCCTTTCATGCTATGGATGCTTTTCCTTCAGTCATGGATCCCATAATATATTGAATAATAGACTCAGGCAAGCCATTCTTCTTCAACGTGTCTTCTACAAAGATCCAGTTCATCCGATCATACGCTTTAGAAAGATCTATTTTGATCGCCATCATTCATCTGCCTGATTTCCTCTGCATGCTATGGATAATCTACTGCACAATAACAATGTTATCCGTGATTTTACGTTCTGGAACAAAGGTGCTTTGTGTCGGGGACACCCATTCCTCCAGAAACAATTTGATTCTTTTGACAACAACTTTAGATGCTAATTTGAGATTAATATTGTTCAAAGATATGGGTCTAAACTGTTCACAGGATTCAGGTTTGGAAACCTTTGGGATGAGAACTATTGTTGTTGCACATAGATCTACGTGAAGAGCTTCTCCAACTAAGGCCTTGGATATAGTAGAATGAACAGATAGCTTAACTATGTGCTAGTTAGCCAACAAGAATGAGCTGTCAATACCATCCAGACCACAAGCTTTATAAGGGTTCATGGACCTCATAATATTATAGATTTCAGCCAGTGTTGGAGATGAGGAAATCATCCTGCATTGTTCTTCAGTTAGTTGAATAAAATGACCATAGTACTTATGTACCTCGTGAGGATCTGTCGGGCGATCTTTAGTCAGGATAGATTTGAAATTGTTGACTAACATGCTTTGGATTTCATTTTCGTCACTCGTCCAATCCCCGTTGGGTCTTCTCAGCATGGTTATGTTATTGTTGTGCCTCCGTTGTTTAACATAGGTGTTGTAAAACTTCATGTTAACGTCGCCATCAAAAAGCCATTGAATGTGGCTTTTTTTGTTTCCAGTCTTCCTCCTCCACTCTGAGTATGTCCATGTATTCTACTTGCAGGTCCGATATCATAGTTGTCGTTGTGTTGTCAAATTTATCCTCCAAACTTTTCTGGAGAGTGATGAGATTTCTAAGAATTCTCGTTTTATCTTTCCCCACTTTCTTGCTATTGTGAGTTGTCCACTTCACAATGACAGGTTTAATAATCTCAAGTGCATCATTGAAGTCCAACTGTGGTTGCCAAGAAGCATGTAGCATATTCTGAAACTCATTATTCTTCGACCAAGAACATTTCATGAGGAAACGTGGGTTGGGAGTTCTTGTAGAAGATGATCTAACCAAGATCGGATTATGGTCTGACCAGACCCTAGGCAGGTGTTCAACTATGAATTGAGGATACTTCGATAAAAATGATGAATTGGCAACAACACGGTCTAACCTCTCATGGAGGATCCCGTGCCTGTAGGTGAACTTAGGGCCCATAAACCCCAGATCAGAAAGGCCTGCCTCCAGTAAAGTGTTAATGAAAATCGTTGCTTCTTGGAAATCATACCTCTTGCCGCCTTGTTTTTCATTGGGGCTTGAGGTGGTATTGAAGTCTCCGACTGCAATCCAAGGTTTATCGAATAACTTACTCATATGAACAATGTGCTTCCACAGAAACTTTCTTACAAATATATGTAGATTGGCATAGATGAAGGTTGCGAAGGTAATGTCGTTGATGAGGCAAGTGCAGAATTGTCAGTGACTGTTGGTGATCTTAATATCACAATCTACAGAATTCCAACAGATCCAGATTCCCCCCATGAAGCCTCTAGCTTCAACTCTATGGGAGTTGGAAATACCAAGCTTCTGTATAGTTTGAGTAGCTACAGAACCATTGATCCTAGGTTCAAGAATGGCCACCACTTTGGGTCTTTTGTGTGAGATCATATCTTAGAGGACACGACATGTATCTTTGTTGTTGATTCCGCGGACATTCCAACAAAGGATATCTAACATTAAAGAACTACAGGAGGCAGGAGGGGTCACGGTGGAGAAACATAATTTTTATATTCATATAATGCGAGACTTTTTTAATGTTTTATCGAAGACTTGGTAAGTCTTTTTAGTGATAGAGAGTTGAAGTTATGCGTTGATTTATTTCCAAGTACTACTCTAATCTCAAAGTCCCCTTATAGAATGCCCCTTATAGAGTTAATTGAGCTTAATATACAACTTCAAGAGCTCTTGAAGTTGGGTTTCATTCATTCAAGTGCTTCCAAATGGGGTTCTTTCATTCTTTTTTTTCAAGAAGAAGGGTGGGTGACTACACATGTGTATCAATTATGTGGGCTCAAAAGGTGTCCATCAAAAACATGTATCCATATCTTGGAATTGATGATCGTTTTAACCACCTTAGAGTTGTGAAGGTCTATAAAAAGATTGATTTGAAATGTGGGTATCATCAATTGAAGATTTAGATCCTAGATATTGAGAGGATGATGTTACATACCATATATGGTCTTGCTAATGCTCATTCTATCTTTATAAATTTAATAAACATGATATTACATATGTTACTTGATTCTTTCATCTTCATGTTCATTGATGTCATTCTGATCTATTCTGACAATGACCTTGTCCATGAAGAACATCCTCACATTACTCTAGACATAGTCGATAAGCATTAATTATATGCTATGTTATCTAAGTGTAAATTTTAACTTAAAAAACTCATGTTTTTGGGGAACAACATCTATTATGGGAATATAGTAGTTGATCCAACTATGGTGGAGTCAGTCAAGAATTGGGATGTTCCTAAAACTTTTACTTATACTCATAGTTGCCGCATTGTAGTAGATTACTACAACTATTTTGTAGGGTACTTATCCATCATAGAAAATCCCCTTGCTTAGTTGAATGTGAAGGATAAGGTCTAGAATTATCTTGTGACCATAGTTTCGTAGCCTAAAAGGACAAGTTGGCATCTGCTCATGTACGTGTTCAACCATCTAATTATCATGACTTTGTAATTTACATTGATACTTTAGAGTATTGTCTAGGTTGTGATCTCATGTAAAGTTTCAAAATGAATTCTTATGCTTCATGAAAAATCAAGGTGCATGAGGACAATTATCAAACTCATGACCTTGAGTTGGTTGCTATAGTTTATGGACTCAAGATATGGAGGAATTATCAATATGGCACAAGGTTTGAGGTGTTCTTTAATCATAAGAGCCTCAAATATATCCTGATAGAGAATGATGTTAATATTATCTAGTCTATATGGGTGGAGTTTATTCTATAATTTCTCTAGCACTTATCATCTAGGAAAGGCCAATGTAGTGCATGGAACTCTAAGAAGAAAGAAGGATATTAGTTGTTCTTCTATTCAAGTAGATGAATGAAAGATGATAAACAAATTGACAATGTGGAGACCTTTTCCTATTGAGATCAAGTTGAAGTTGGCACATCATGATCAAGCTAGATTGAACTTATGAGGTACAAAGTGCACAACAAGGTATCCCCAACTATCCACAAATGTTAGATTTTGTTGAGTGAGTTTGAAGTAGACTCACTAAGGGTAAACATGGTGATATTCTGATGAATGATAGATTTTGGATATATTTTCATTAGTTAAGGTAGAAAATTATTTTTGACGAAAATGTTACTAAATACACTATTCACCTGGGCACTACAAAGAGGTATAAGGATCTAAAGAAAACCTTCAAGCATGAAGATATGAAGAAGCATATAACTCCTTTTATTTCCGTATACTTCACTTGTCAATAGTTGAAAGTTGAACACCAAAGGTCTGGTGGGCTTCTCCAACCCCTTGATGGTCTTGAATGGAAGTCAGAAATGATAAGCATGGATTATTTTACTGGTTTCCCCAAGACTATGAAAGCTTATAATGCTATATAGTTAGTGGTTGATCGCATAACAATGATTGCACACTATCTAGCTCATAAAATGAATGCCAATGTTTTTTAGATGCTTAAACTGTATGTTCAAAACATAGTACATTTTCACAGTGTCCCCCTATTTTTTAGATAGGGACCCAAGATTTACTTCTAAGCTGTGGAAATAGGTTAAGGAAGATTTGAGACTTAACTTTTGTAACGACCACAATTTTAGCATCCCCAAATTAAGGAAAGACTTTCAAGTTGAAAGCCATTACATGTATGCCCAAGGATCCAAATTTACCAAATAATAATTATAGAAAACAATTTCAATTAATTGAAATATTGTTCACAAGAGCTCCTCTAAGAAGTTACATGATCTACCAACTATGAAACCGATACACATGAGATTAAAATAGCTTACTAAACCTCCTTTAATTAACATTAATGTCTTCAGTTGCTTCCATCTAACTCATCATGTCTTGAGACCTTCACATCTGGCATTTACTTAAAACAACATGAAACAAAGCATGGTTCAATATATTACTATATTGTGTGTGTGGGGTGCAACTAAAATTTATGCATGTATGTGTAACAACATAAACAAATATAGAAACAATTATCCTTACATAATCGCACATGTGTTTTTTCTTTTCTAACTTATCAAACCTTATCCTTTCACTCTTTGTGGTGTGCCCTCTCTTTAGATGAGCCTTTCCTCTTGTTAGGGTTTGGTCCCAACATTGGTCTTTCATAACATTCCCTCTCTCGAGCTTGGTTTTATAAATAGGCCTTCCTTTCTAGGATTGGTCTATTGTGTCATTCTTTCTGAGATTTTTCACCAGTCATTCCCATAATGACTTCTTTCATTCAATGATCTTTAACCCACCAGAGATATTTACTTAGGGTTTGTTAATTTTTTATTAATATAAGATGATACTCATAGGGGCCTTACCGATTGCCATAAGTAAATAAACAATCAAGAAGTTTCATTGAAATTCATTAGGGGAAACCACAAAAAAACAGAAGTCGTGAATGCGAGTATTCATAGTCATAACCACATACCTCTTCTAAAACCATGCATATATCATGTCGTATATCATTCAATTAATCATGCTAAGATGAATTCAAGATATCAAATTTTGATTTTCATATATGTAAATCCTAAAGTCTCATCATCACATTATTCAAATTAAACCCTACTCAGGTCCTAATCTAAGGCTTAGGGTTGTCTCGGGTTTTGATAAGGCATTAGGGTAAAAAATCTTAATTCCATCACATATTACACATAAGATGAACCCTAATTATTATATGCATCATATCCTTTCCTTATGAACACTTGGATCCATTGGGTTCATTAACATTATCACAAGTTATTATCTTTAATTTCAAAACCCTAATTCATCATGTATATGATTATTCAATCTAGAAACCCTAATTAACATCATTATGATCATGGTCATATCAAGTTATTTTTATATTCCACAATATCATACTACAACATGAAATAAGAGCAACTAATGTATTCAACATGCTAATACACAAATATTGGATTTCTATGTATTAATCCCCACATTAACAAATATTAGTACTTCTGTTTGAACATGGATCATAATTCAATCTCAATTTTATTTTATTTATGATATAAATTCTCTCCTAATCAACTTTCATATATAATTTGGTTAAATGTGATCATCCTAGGAACCACTACAATTTTTTGTGAGACAAAGTTGTACAGACCAAGGAGAAGACACCACATAGATAATTAATATATTACTTACATTATACACATGGCTCATCCAGGCCAGTGGGAACTCACCACCTCTGCTCCCAAATACACAAGGACAGTGTTGAAGTACAAGGTAAGAGGTTTGTGCTACACTTAGGATTCATGTATGTTGTGTCGGCATTCTCATCATTCCACCCCATATTATCTTCTTACTCACAACACTACCTAACCTTGTGCCTGGGCTAGTCAACCAAATTGTGGAATTCATGCTCCAAGTCTTTGGGGTGGTAGGAACAAGTGGAGAACCACCGGTAAGTGGTGGTCTCCGCTCAGGACAAGGGTAGGAAATAGGGAAATAGGGTTCTGCTCATGGATGAGAATTGGGGTCCTGATAGAGGGAATACTAGGATTGCAGAAAAGAATTTTTTTTCTCTAGGATTTTCAACCACTTCCACTCATTACATGGGTATGATTATGATCTTGATATAGGCGGGCCCAAGAAAGGCAAACCACCAAGGGGTCTGTCCCTCGACATAAAAATGGGGAAAGTCATTAAATGTCTCCAAACAAAGGTTATCTAGTGATGTTATTGTCCGAAATCAACTCCTAGATCCAACGAGAAGGTTTCTAGACTCCCTCACTTATTGTAGAGAGAGGGGTGCGTAAGGGAAAAGGGTATTACTGTACCCAACCTTCCAGATTTGGCCTGCCATGGAAGACAACATGCCTACTGTTGATCTGGAGGTTGAATGTTAGTGAGTCACTTCTATCCTAAAGGGTCGATCCTAAAACTACTAATACACTGATGTGATATTTAAATACCTATTCCCTTTAATCCATTACTTTAGGGAAAAGTTATTAATTCAGCATTTTGCCATGGCGAGAAAAGGTGCAGCCACCGACCGTCCGCCTCTGATTTCTTTGGTTGCTACAGTGGAGATGAGCAATGCTGAAATTCATGTCACCCCCAACCCACCTCCCACCTCCCCACTACCTCCCTCCCCCACCCATTTTGGAGCCCCTTTCCCCTACCCCTTGGACCCAACCTGGGATCGATGTTACTATCACCAAGGATTGGGTCAATGTTGTCGAGAAGCCGATGCCTAGGATTAGAGGAGAGGTCACCAAATATCAGAAGAAAGGCTTCCACAAGGAAGGTGACCATCGACCTTGGACGCGTTCCTCAGAACTCATCATGAACAAAATAGACAACTACCACCACTTATCGATGATTGTTCAGATCTTAGGGCAGACAATGAAAGTTGTTCATTTGAGAGGATGGATGATCAGAGCTTGGCAACCCAAAGGAGAGATGGAGGTGTTAAACATTCCTCATGGGCTGATACTTTCCAGGTTTGCTAATGAGCGGGACCTCCTCAATGCTTTGAATGGGGGCCCATGGTTCTTCGATGACCAACTAGTTCTGGTGCGACGATGGACCCCTGATACTGATGTGAGAAGAGCATCCTTCAAGAATGCTCCAGTGTTGGCCTCATTCCCGGAGGTTGGTAACCATTGGTCTGTATGAGCGATCACAACGATTGGTCATGTCATTGGGGAGCCTCGCACAATTGATCAGCGGGCATATGGTTTGCTCCTAGGGTGTTCACATTTTGCGTGGACATCTCAGCTGAGTAGGAGCCACCCCCAGTGGTCATGGTTGAACTACCCAATGGAGATGAGTGGGAGATCAACATCAGATATGAAGCATTACCTGATCATTGCAATACATGCAAGGTATTTGGGCACACAGACGAAAACTGCCTGGGTGCCAGAGACCCCAAGGTACACTTGAGTCCTCCTATCATAGCTAATGCAGTTTAAAGACTGAGGAAAAGAGAAAGCTCCAGACCTCCTCCCAAGTGTCGCAATGATGATAGGAGCAAAGAGAAGGAACCTGTTTCCAATTATAAGGGGAAAGAAGTGGTTGTGTCGATAGCTGAAGAGAACCTTATATCTGAGAAGACGATGCACAATCTGGAAGAGGGTGAAATTGTGGTTGTCAACGAGTGGATGACACTGACTAGATCTCGCCAGATAGAGGAGAAATTTCCACTAGTAGAATGACTGAGAAAGAGAAATAGAACAATAACCCTTTTGTGATCCTCAAGAACCTGGGAAATGGGGAGGTCACTGAAGTTCCTAGCAGGAGTAGGAGTCCACGATAGACCAGGAGGATAGTTGTGAAGGAGAAGATAGGAAAGCTGCCCGAATCCTCAACTAGGGGAGGAGGGAAACAAAACAAATCCTAATGACTATACTCGCATGGAATGTGTGAGGGGCCTCACTACCTAGAACACAGGAAAGGTTGAGGAAGATTCTGTGAAGGATAGAATTAGAGATCATTTTCTATTATGAAACAAAGATTAGAAAAAATACTGCAGAAAGAGAGAAGACCATATTTCCTACGAAGTGGGAGTGTATGGATAATCTACTGGCATGCGAAGGAGGTAGGATTATCATGGACTGGGATTCAATTACATGGAAAGTCGAACCTATTGCCATTGGAGGCCAGATGATGATTGTAAGTTGCTTCAATAAAGGAGGCTTCTCTTGTATCCTTTCGGGGGTATATGGTGAAAACCTCAAAAGAGACAGACATAAACTGTGGCACATGATCGAGTACATAGCTCAGAAGGATATTCCTTGGCTGGTCTTAGGCAATTTCAACAATACCAGAAGAAAGTGTGAGAAGTTTGGGGGTCTTGCGGTTCCTGACCGAACTTTGGATAAATTGAATAATACGATTGGAGTTGCTAGTTTAATGGATATGAATAGGATTGGGGGTGTCATCTCTTGGTCAAACAAATAAGGAAACATACTTATCTCTAGTTTGTTGGATAGGGGATTCGTGAATGAGGCATGGTTAGATTGTTTCCCAACCCAGTTATCAAGTTGGGATCACACCATTTTAGCGACCATGCATGGATGAAGGTGGAGATCATCCACAAGAAAGAATACCCTAAACCTTTTAGATTCTTAAATCTCTGGTGTGAATGATAGGGATTCGGGGAGTTGGTTATGGAGGATTGGGTGATTCCTATTGATGGGAACACAATGTATGTTGCGATAAAAACGCTATAAATGTTGAAAAAGAAAATCAAGAAATGGGCCAATGAGAAGGTAAATCTCGACAACCTCATCAATACTGCAACTAAAGAGTATGAGAAAGCTACCCTTATGATGAGAAACAAACCTACCAACAAGAACACTATTAATGATATGTACATTAAAGAGAAGAGAGTTAATGACTTGGAAAGAGCACATGAGTTGTAGTTATGGAAGAGGAGTAGGATGAGGTGGGTGAATGATGGAAATAGAAACACAAGTCTATACCATGAAACTATTAAGAAGAGGGAGATGATGGATACCGTCCATGAGTTCATTGATGAGAATGGAATGATTACTAATGGCAGAGACGAGGTGGTTGCTTGGGCAGTGCAACACTTCAATAGCTTATATAATCAAACCCTTTTCGAGGCCATGGAATGGGAGTTCAATCCTGATAAGAAGATTAACTTTATTATAATTGCTCGCTTGTGCAGGGATACCACGGAGGAGGAGATATACAATGCTATGAAATCCATTCATCATTCTAAAGCTCCAGGTCCTGAAGGGTTTAACAGCAAGTTCTATCACTATATGTGGGATACGATAAAAGGTGATGTATGCAAAGCGGTGGACTGGATGGTAAAAGGAGGCAAAATGGTCAGAGCAATAAACCATAGTTTCATCAAGCTGATCCCAAAATCAAAGAATGTCAAAGACATCACTGATTATAGACCTATTGTGTGTTGTTTAGTGTTGTAAAAATTGTTTCAAAGCTCCTGTCAGCCAGGTTGAAAGAGGTTCTTCCTACGATCATCTCTAAAGATCAGGATGCATTGATTACTGGTAGGAGAATTGCAGATTGCTCGCTCCTTGCTGTTGAATTTCTCAATGAATTCAAAGTGACGAACTCAAATGCCAAAACTTGTCCTAAAATTGACATAAGCAAGGCTTATGACCATGTTAATTGGGGGAATCTGTGGAAGATGATGAAAAGCATGGGGTTCTCTCAAAGATGGATTGATTTGATGAAGGAGTGCATTGAGACTACCTCCTTTTCAGTGCTAATCAATGGCACCCCTACTGGCATGTTCATAACCACAAATGGGCTTAGGTAGGGGGACCCATTATCTCCATTGTTGTTCACTATTATCATGGATGGTCTGACATATCTGATTGATAAGGAGGAACAAAAAAATCTGATGAAACCGTTCAAAGTCAAAGGCACCAAAGTCCTTTCCCATCTTATATTCACAGATGCTGTCCTGTTATTCTCTGTTGGACATGCTAACCGATTGTGGGTCTTGTATAAGGTGCTTTGCCTCTTTGGCATATGTACACGGTTATACATCAACACAATCAAGTTCAGGATCTTCTTATCTCACTTCTGTGACAATAAAAGAGGGAGGCTGAAGATTGCAACAAGTATGGAGAGGTACAAACTCCCGACCACCTACCTTGGGGTCCCTATTTCCGACAGTCGATGCCATGCTAGAGACTTTGTTATTTGCAAAGACAAGATAAGAGACATGTTTGAAGCTTGGGGCAGTCTCAAATTATCTCTTGCAGGTAGACGGGTCCTTATTCGATCAATCATTCAGAGAACTATATGTTACTAGACCTACATGACTGAAGTCCCCAATCTGGTCGCCGATGCTTTAAGAGCTTTGACGGCCAACTTTGTGTGGGTGGGGAAAAGCCATGCAATCGGAAGGAATAATATTGCCAAGTCGTTTAAAGAAGGGGGCTTGAATATTGTAGACCCAGCTGAACTGGTCAAGGTGAGCATGAGGAAGAGGATTGATAGATTCCTTTATGAACCTGAGGGAATCTGATCTGAGTGGATGAGGAAGAGGAATGGAGACCTCTTAAACCTGAATGAATGTGACAAACCTTCTATCATATGGAGAAGAATGTGCTACAAGTTTCATGTTATTCAACATATGTATGTTGTTGATGGCTCTGGTGGGTGGCGGCACACCTCAAACCAGCCACCATGGATCAGCATCATAAATATTGTTATTATCGATTGGGATGAGATAGCTTGGGGTAAGGGGCATAACCCGATGTAGAGCACCCTGCTCTACATAATTAAGAAAAGGAGACTTCTGACCATGGACAAAATGGAGGAATGGGGGTACGCAGTTGACAGAAGATGCATCCTCTATAGGAGAGAAGATGAATCTATCAACCACCTTTTTTTTAATGGTCCTACACTAGTCATGTGTGGAGTATTGTAAACCTTAAGAACTTCTAGGGTTCCCTGCTCCGAAAGGCATTGATGATATTACCGACTGGATTAAAAACCAGTGCAGACTCGACAGGAGCAACCTGTGGTTTGCTGGCCTTAGTCTTGCTTGCACATGCTTCTTCATTTGGAATGAAAGAAACACAAGAATACATAAACAAAAAGAAAGAGATGTTCTAGCTTTGGTTGATTAAACCGACCACAACCTTAGATTGAATTACAGTATGAGAAGTAGCATATTTTGTAGTGTAAATGCTCTCTCTAAAACATACTAGGGGTTTTGTAATTAACACTGGTGTATGTTTTTTGGGTCTGGGTTTAGACACCTTGTTTTGTATGTATAGCTTGCTATCTCCCTTTTGGAAATACATTTACCAATTTCCAAAAAAAAGAAAAGTAATTAATTCACATATTTATCTCCTTTTAACAAAATAACTCCAAATTTTAAGGGAAAACTTTTGATGATTAAATCTCGAGGTAAGATCTGGTGGAAAAATAGACAAGTTAAATAACCTTTCCTTGTCCCATAAAAAATTTCTTTATTTGATTTATTTAAGTAATCAATTAACTCCTTTTCAAATCTCAACTTGGAAAACAATCATATTTTCTTTGAGTGCATGTTAGGACCGAAATTAATCTTATTAGTTTCCTTCAACTTATTTTTTCTACAAATTTCTAAACAATTCCATATGTAATCACCCATTGTCCTTTGCTTTTAGATACACCTTTATTTTTAAATTTTTATGCTTTCTTTATTCAATAATTATCATTGAATTATTGAAAACAGTGAAACACATGAAATTCCTTTCAAATGGAGATTTTTAATTCTGAAACTGAAAATTTCAAACAAGACATAGAAAAAACCAAGCTTTCTAATATGTCCTTAAAAATTACTTATTTGAATTCAATTATGTGTACAAATACATGCAAAAATCTAGGCTATAACTTCCTTTCCCTGTTATAAGAATTTTATCCTTAAAATTCAACTAGCCATCCAAAAGATGGGAAAGAGAATTTTCCTTGTCTACCTTTAGCTTGTATGTGGCTTCATCCTCTTTGTGGCCCTTTCGCAGAACCTTTACACTACTACATTTTTTACCAGTAACGTCACTGCCCATACCGTCGTTTTTACTAGAATGACTGACCTAATAGACTACTACATCAGTTTTATCATAAAAACCGACCTTATAGATTTCCCGCGGCAAAAATTCATTCGATTTTGGCTTCGCGCCTCGATCTATAGGGTTGGTTTTTATAAATAACCGACGCTATAGGGTCAACAAAAAATGTGGGAACCACTTTGGAACTCTAGACTCGGTTTTTATATATAACTGACTTTACAGATCATGACCTATAACATCGGTTATACTGCAAAACAGACCCTATAAGTCTATTAAAAAAATGGTGCCCAGACTTAACCAATAACAAAGGTTTTTTAAGATAACCGTCGCTATAGGTCAGGTCTATAGCGACGGTTATCTTAAAAAACCGTCACTATAAGTTAAGTTCGGGCACCATTTTTTTAATAGACTTTGAGGGTCAGTTTTTTACAAAACAACTGATACTATAGGTCTTCTACATTGCACATATACGCCTGATTGTAAGGCTTAGGTTTCCATTTGCTGCTGCTGCCATCCCCCGTTCCCGCTCCCACGTCCGAAGAAAGGCAACGCCGCCTCTATAAAGGTGACCTCCCCCAACCATCTCCTCATCCGAAAAGAGGCAAACTAGCGCCGCTTTCCTTGGACGAATATGCCCAAGCTTCTTGCCACCATCTCCGGAGATGACGACACTCCTTTCCACCATCTCTGGCACCATTTTCCTTGGATGACGGTGATGCCTTAGGCGTTTCATCTCTCTCTGGTGCTTTCTTCCTTGAAAGGAGACGACGCCTTAGGCGTTGCAAGGGCCGCACGCATCTCTCTCCAGTTCTTTTCCCACACAAGCTCCCTCACCGACCGGTTTTTCTCACGGTATTGTCCTTGCCACCTCACTCCTCCATTTACATCTTACTTTCAAGCAACTGACCAGGTAGCACGACCATGCTGGGCAGAACGACCATGTTGTTTGCACGGTCGTGTTTTGCAGCACGACCGTGTTGACTGAGTTGTAGAATGATCAAAATTTGTCAATTTTGAATTTGTTACTGCTCCTATAAAATTGATATATACTGACCCCTAATTAATACATTATAACAGAATTGAATCGTGCATTTGTGTTGTTGCAGGTGCTATTGACTTTTTGTTGACTTGCATATATTTCTTCTTCATCTTACAAGTGAGGTATAATATTCTCATTCTCCCAGTGTGCCATTTTATTTGACTAGTAAATCAACCAATAATAAAAATATGTATTCATTCATATCTACATTTTGTTATCAATCACATATGTAATCACATATATAATCATTTGGATAGTCCCCAGTTTGGGACTATATTTGGATATTTAATCTCACTTAGGATGTAACTGTGTAATGTATGTTTAGTTTTGAAGAAAATTTTAGTAGTGTTTCCTCATTTGTTCTCTGGTTACATACGTGAGTGGTTATTTACTTAACTAACAACTCAACCAATACTAGAGGCATACATTCTTTGAATTATTTATTTTATTATCATTCAAGCAAGTAATCTTTTAAATATACATCATATATCATGTATACCATATCACTTGTGTTTTTATTATCACTTATTGTTTTTATCATGTATACTTGCAGGTTCTAAAATGGCGAGTGAAGATGAACATTCTGAGCATGGGCATGAGCACCATGAGGATGGGAATAAAATTGATGAATCTTTATTATCTTGACCCTATGGGAATAACAAAAAAGGGCCACAAATTGAAATTTCCAACTATGGAGTAAGCATAAATTTAGTCAATGCTTCAACATGATATTTTTGTATTTAGAATTTCTATTTTACCAACTATCGTTTAATTGATAGGGGTATAAAGGCTTTTCGTTAAGGTGGAGGACAAATACCCACAAAATTAAAGACATTCACTTTGAAAAATGTCAAGGTAGCTACTTTGACAACTGCTTAGTCTTATATGTATTAATTTTCAACTCTTATATATCAACTATTATATTCTTATCTCAACTCCTATTTATAGTAGTTTACTAACATTAAGTATAATTCGTTATTTGAGTGTCCTATAAAAAATAATGATTGGTCTTGTGGCTACTATGTAATGAAATATATGCAAGCTATTGTTAAACAAGCATCATATGACGTTCAGACTATAGATCAGGTAATAAAGAATAACATCATAAATTTTCAAGTGGTTTTAGTCATTTTATAAAATATTAGCTTGTGCATTTTCTGTTACAGATATTTACAACTCATCCTTACACACTTGAAGACTTAAATGAATTCTGAGAAGAGTGGTGAGATGCTTTTCTAAATGAAGTCAACATAACATTGGATTAAATATGTCAGCTCCATTTATGTATGTGGTTACTCTTTCATATTTACTTTTGTATCTGACATTTAATATCATCTCAGACTTGCAATCTATCATTTTGTAAATTATAATGTGATTATGTGTAACTCAACTAAATATATGAATCATTTTTGTTATGAATGTGTGGTTTGGAATGGTGATGGTTCAGCATCAATGCTCCCCTCTCTCATATCCTAATTCTTTTGTTCTTCTGTTCTGTTACTATTTCTGCAAAAATTTTAAAAAAAAATTTGTAACTTCTAGCGTTGGTGTTTTTAAAAAAACTGACTTTGTAGGTGACCTGTACCACGGCCGTGCTGTGTAGCACGGCCGTGCCGTGTAGCATGGTTGTGTCAGCTTCTGGTAGCACGGCCGTTTTGTGTAGCACGACCGTGTTGGGTTATGGTAGCACGGCTGTGCCGCGTAGCACGGCCGTGTGTGATTACAATTTGTAGACTTGTAGCATTAGTTTTCTTAAAAAACCGATGCTACAGGTGTACAGATTGTCAAGCTCAATGTGTAGACTTGTAGCATCAATTTTCTTAAAAATCCGACCTTAGAGGTTACCTCTAAGGTCGGTTTTTTAAGAAAATTGATGCTACAGGTGTACAGATTGTCAAGCGCAATCTGTAGACCTTATAGAATCGGATTTCTTAAAAAATCGACCTTATAGTGAACCTCTAAGGTCGGTTTTTTAAGAAAACTGATGCTACAGGTCTACAGATTGAGCTTGATAACCAACCTACAACCTTGGCCACAATTTGTTTCTCATTTTTTACAGCCTATTGGGTCGGTTTCCTTTAGTTAAAAAAACTGACACTATAGGTTAAATTCTATAGCGACGACCACTTAGGAGTCGGTTAAAAAGTGACGCTACAGGCTTAAAAAAAAACCGACACTACAGACCATTTTTGTACTAGTGTTACCATCTCAAATTCAAGAATTATCTTAGTTTTGTTATTATCATCTAGTATTTTAAAAGTCAGACGGAGAAAGTCTTATTTAATGCCTCAAAACTTGTTTTGTCAATCTAGGTTAGATAATAACTCCATAAATTATCTAAACTACTACATCTCTTATTTTATTTTGAAAACTTTTCCATTGTCTTATATGTCAATTACTTAACAATTTACTAATCCATTGTTATTTATTTCTACACAAAAATTCATATTCCATTAACTTGTTCCACAAGGACCTATTTTGAAGGTAAATAGTCTCAAGGGCCTCTCTTTGGGCCATGAGTTGTACTCATGGCATAAAGGATAAGATTATTATTCCATCAATAGTACCATTGGGGAATTTACACATTTATTCTTTTATTTTATTCAATCTCACCTAAAGTGATGATATCACATTCATCCCTCCTTAAGTGGAATTTTGTCTCCAGAATTTTCACCTAGTAAGTTAAAGGTGAATAAAACTCATCTTGGTTTCAAATCATAGTGTTAGCAACCATACTTAGATATTTTTAACATATTTTACTGACATGAAAATTTCTCACCTTATTACTAAGTTTGGAACCTAAATTTTAATTTGGGGTATGACCACATCCTCATCCCTTATATGACATAATCATTTAGTGATTTCATTTTAATTTGAAAATATTTTTCACCTATATTTTTTATCTACTATTCATTTATTTTCTCATAAGGGTGAGGTAACACCTCAAACCCTAGATCATGCCATTATCACTCAATTTAGGGTATTCATTCTCATATGTCAGTTTTTAAAATAACATGTGTCTACCCCGATCTCTCTCTCTCTCTCATAAAATGAAATAAGCATTAGATTGTAGTCCAAATACATAACTCATTCCATTCCAACAATAGAGACGGTGCATTAACACATTCTATCGTAATCAAAGTTTGGTTTGAGTCACTCACAACTATGCCTCAATACCATGGGTAACTTGAGTTCCACAATTTTCTTAATATCCATCTGCCCACATTGAATGTGGTTTTTCTCATTTTTTTGTTTAGTCTGGGCAGAACTCCTTTTTAACATTCCTATTCAGACATGATCACATGACTTCCTTTATTCTTTACTTCAACATCTGATGTTTCCTTAGCCTTAGTCATTCCATTTTTATCTCTAGGGTATATGTACCTTTTAGAGTGATCTCCTCTGGACCCCCAAGGGCCTCATGCATTTATGGAGTGCCTCTGACACTATCCTCGTGGGCCTCATCAACTCATGAAGGTGGCCAATCTCATGACCCCATGTCCTTCGGTACACATGGATGGCTATTTTGTAGTCTCATTGTATTAAGAACTTAGCAATTATCATCCCTAACATTATTAGTCTTACGTACCTTTCAAAATCCCTACTTGAACTTAGGGTTGAATTTGGGATCTACCCCTCCCAAGGATTTTTCTAAGATGTCATATCTTTATTTTATTTCATTACACATTTTTGTTGAGGTTTCTCTGATAATATCCAAGAAAATTATATCCTTTATATTTATTTCACCTAAATTTCCTTCATCTCTCATGGCGCACAAAATTTTCTTAATGTCACTTCATTGGACCCATGAAGACCTTCTTGTCTGGGCTTGGTCCCACACTATCTGTCACTGTAGTGACATCTCCTCATTTCCCTTGGAGGTGGCACATCAGGGTCCAAAGAATTATTGTCAATATAAGTTCTTTCATGCTTCATGTACTGAATCTTCCAAGCCTTAAGTGACACTTAAGGTTACTCAACTCTAAAATTGATTTACAAATTTGTCTTTCTAGGAAGGATCATATCCCAAGACAACAGAAAACTAACACTTGGAAGTACAAAAGATAAAGAAGCATACTTGAACCATGATTTATATTATCCCAAGGGAACATATCTTGGGCATATTCTCAAATATGTCATCCATACATTTACTACCTGAGAGTTATATGATAATACAATGTATTATACTACCCAAGAATTGGATTACTATCATGTACTTCACTACCATGAGTTGAAGCATTCAGATGCAAAGGAACTGATCTGTTATGTGCATGCATTAAAGATTATAGAACAATCATTTTATTTTTGACCATAATCCAAGTACTTTTTACTATCCATACTACATAGTAGGCCTATAAGATGTAAGGTGTACATCAAAGAAGACAAATTTTGTTACCACATATTTCTCATGTCAAATACAACCACATTGAATATTTACCATGAACATTATATCATTTCACTTTCTCATATTAGGTTGCAATCTTTATTAATGGTTCATCTTGTTGTTAGCTAGTTACTCAGATTATCTTATTTCATGCATATGGCTAACCAACTATAGATAGAGAACTTATTAGATAATTTTTAAGTCTTCCATTATGTCGTATCTATGTATCACCTCTCTAGGTTAGATCGATTTAATATGTGTATTATTTAATGATTGTTCCAAAAAAATGTATGAGTGGCTCGTCAAACACATCAAAAATCCCAATTAGGGCTCTCCTAAGCCATTACTTGAGGGCAGTTCCATGCTCAAATATTATGAGCTTAGGAAACTCTATGAGTATTGTATACACTAGCTTTGTCTTCCCTCTTTGGTCTAGAGTTCACAACTCTACCTCATTAGCATTGGTTATCAGCCTTACAAGACCTAGCCACTCAAGAACATACCAAACCAAAACAGGATATGGTGTTCTCTTCTCAGTTCTCCCTCATGTAATATTATTACCTAACTTTATCGTTCTCATCAAAAACCATTAGAGTTCTAAACATGTAACTACCAACTTGCCATAAGGTGTCACAACATACTATCATTGCTTACCTCTTCAATATTTTTCAAACTCCCTCTCCCTCACCCAGATTGTAGGTACCCATATCATATATCCATATATGTATGTATCCCCTTTCTCTACCTTTAGTGTTTGGTCCTTTCAAGGACCTCTAGGGTACAATAAGCTACTATTAATCATTCATATAGCAATTCAACTCTTTTACTCATGGTTAGTGAAGTTTAGGACATATCACAACAAATATATCTCATATTTTTTCATATCTTGGAGTTTAAGTTTCTGACTTCATCCCTCTCAGTCCCACTCTTGCTGGACTTAACCCTATATCTGGTCCTAACACTATATGCCCCCTTTATAGAAGAGATTGAGGCTCTTGTAGATTGACACCTTATCTTATCTTAGCTTATCTTATATCAGAGAAGCGCACACACTTGTATCATCAAATTGTATGTCAATCTTCAAAACCGAGAACAAATTCTCAAACCCGACTGAGGTCATCAAAATCCTTACTATATCATTGCGTAAAACTAAGCTCATTTCATCCATTCCACCTACTAGGTATTCCAACATGATATTACACGTCATATTTATAATTAATTCTCTTCTAGCCTGGTTTCACCCACTTTCACATAGGTGCATGACTACCTTCTACTTGTACATGTGTGAAGTTACATTATTTGTTAGGATGCCTAACAGAAGGAGGTTACACTTTCTAACTAAAACCTAACCACATGATTTAGGGTTTTATCTTCCTCTTAGATCTTTTCCTCACTCTTTGTTTGACCCACCCTTGGTCGGGACACCAACCCTTAAAGTCACTCTAAGGGGTTCCTTATTTTTGTTATTATGTAACCATTGATATCTGATGATTCATATATATATTCAAATATTCACATGTATCATAAATTCCTTACTCTACATGCTTGTGTGTGTGGATGAACTAGGGTATCAACAATCATTGTAGTTTCACTTTCCTCTTACCATTGCTTAGGATTTATATGGGTAGAGTTATTGTTTTACCCACACTACACCCACTAGCAATGGTTAGTATGTAGGGTTGGGGTTAGGAATCAAACCCTTAATCTTAGGATTTTAGATATCCCTTGACCCATTTAGAGGTTTTCCTAAACTAATACAAGCTTTATCTAAGGTTTACTCTTAAAAGGAAAAATCCATGAAACCAAATTTCTTTAATTTATCATTATTATCACATTACAAGTACATTAATTGGTAGAAGATTCCTTAATCCTACCTCTTCTCAAAATAACTCGAGATGAGGAGGGAAGTATAGTTTTGGATTTATTAAGAAGGAGGATTAGAAATGGATGTAATGTGAGATTAGAAGACTTAGAGGAAACATTACTTCCGGCAAACCCTAGGTTCTATCCAGTCCAGTATCACATTGGCTAAAGAGTCCTCGCATACCAACTTAATGATGTGGAAGAATATATCACCAACCCCCAGAACCATGATCCATTCTAGAAACCATTAGCATCTAGTCATTCCTTAATAATATTCCTTATATTTTTTCAAATAAATTGAAATTATAAGTTATTACATATTATTATGAAAAATATGGTGCACTGATACCAAATGTAACGAACTCACTTTTAGTGTCCCCCAAATAAGGAAAGACTTTCAAGTTGAGAGCCATTACCTATATTCCAAAGGTTCCAAATTTAGCAAATAACAAATAATAGTAAATGATATCCATTAATTCAAATATTGTTTACAATATCCTCCTCTAAGAAGTTACATCATCTACCAACTATGGAACTGATACACATGAGAAGAAAATATCTAACTAATCCTCATTTAGTTAACTTTAATGTCTTCACTTGTTTCCATATGGTTCACCATGTCTTGGTACCATCACATGTGGAATTTACCCAAAATAGTGTGAAACAAATATGAATCAGTATTGATATATTATGCACGTGGGGTGCAATGAAAATGTGTGCATGTATATGTAACAACATAAGCAACCATAGTGATAATTATCATTACATAATTGAACTTGCATTTTTTTTCTTTTCTAACTTCTAAACCCTTATCCTTTCACTCTCTATATTGTTCCCTATCTTTAGGTGACCTTTATTATGGGAAACCCTCTCTTTAGGGTTTGGTCCATGTAGTGGACTTTCATAATCTTCCCTCACCGAAGCTAGGTTTTATACATAAACCTTCCTTCCCAGGCATAGCCTATGTTGATCTCCCTTTTTGAGCATGATCACCAGTCATTCCCATAATGACTTATATGACCCAATGTTGTTTAACTCACCAGAGATATTATTTAGAGTTTAATAAAGTTATACTTATATAAGATGATACTCATAGGGGCCTTATAGATTGCCGGAAGTATATAAAAAATCAAGAAGTTTAATTGTAATCCATTTGGGAAAACCTCAAAAAGCTCAAAAGTTGTTAGGTGAGTAGTCATAGGCATAACCATGTACCTCTTATAGAACGATCCATATATCATGCAATATATTATCCAATCAAGTAATAAAAGACAAATCCAAGCAATCAACTTTTAAGTGGCATGTATGTAATTCATGAAGTGTCACCATAACATTTTAAATTAAACCCTACTCATTTCCTAATCTAATGTTTAGAATTTTTTTAGGTTTAGATAAGCCATATGGGTACAAACTCTTAATTCCATCACATATTACACATTAGGTGAACCCTAATTATTATACCCATCATATCCTTTTTTTTAGCACTTATATCCGATTGGATTCATTAAGACTATCACAAGTTATGACCTTTAACATGAAAACCCTAATTCCTCATGTATATGGTAATTCACTCTAGAAACCCTAATTATTATTAGTATGGTCATGATCACATCAAGTTACCATTATATTCCAGAATATCAGACTACAAAATGAACTAAGAGTGTCTAATGTATTCAACATGCTAATACAAAAATCTAGGATTTCCATGTATTAATCTCCACTTTAATACATATTAAAACTACTTTTAGAACTTTGATAAGAATTAGGTTTCTATTATATTTTATTTGTGTTTTACATGTTCTCCTGATAAAATTTCATACATAACTTGGTTTGATTTGATCATCCTAGGAATTACTATGACTTTTGTGAGATGAAGTTGTACAAACCAATGAGAAGACGTCGCTTTGGTAACGAATGTATTACTACATTATACATGTGGATCGGCTGGGCCAGTAGGCACTTACTGCCTCAGCTCCCAAATCCACCAGGTTAGCACCGAAGTGCAGGGTAAATGGTCTAAGCTACCCCCACACTTTGTATATGCCATCCTGAGAAATCTCATCATTCCACCTCATATCATATTCTTCCTTGCAACATTTCCCGACCTTGTTCTTGGGCGAGGAAATCAGATTGTTGACTTCATATGTCAAGGTGTCAGGGTGCCAGGAACAAGTCAATAACCACCTGAGGGACCTCACTAAACACAATGGGAGTCTTGGCTCAGGTAGGAGAGGGTAGGAACTAGGGAAACAAGGATTGGTCATGAATGAGAACATGGGTCTAGACAGGGGGGTCATGGATGTAGAAAGGAAATTTTTTTTCTGGGATTTTCAACCACTTCCACTGATTTCATGGGTGAGGTAACAAGCCTCATATAGGAAGGCCCTAGTAGGGTCTTTCCCTCAATGTAAAAAGGGGGAAGTCATTAAAGGTATCCAAACCAAGGTTATCCATGTATGGTCTTATCTGAAATCATCTCTAGGATCTAACAATCAAGTTTCTAGACCCCCCCATGGATCAGAGAGAGAAAGAGAGGGATGTGAAAGGGGAAACAGTCTTATTGTACTTAGCCTTCCTAATTTGTCCTAAGTTGGAAGACAACACACCTACTAATGATCTGAACATTCATGATTAGTGAGTCACACACCTCCTAACGAGTGGAGTCCAACATTACTAATACAATGTTGTGATATTTACATACATATTACCTTTAATCCATCACTTTATAGAAAAGTAATTAATTGACATCTTTCTCTCTTTCTAACCAAATAATTCCAAATTTAAAGGGAAATCTTTTAGTGATTAAATCTTGGTGTGGGTAAGATTTGGTGGTAATATACACAAGTTAAACACTCTTTTCTTATCCCTTTAAAATTTCTTTATTTGACTTATTTAAGGCATCAAATAACTCCCTTTTTCATCCCAACTTGGCAAAAAATAAGTGCCATAGTACATATTTTCCTTAAGTGCACGTTACGATCAAAACAAATCTGATTGGTTGTCTTCAACTTATCTTTTCTTGAAATTTCTAAACAGTTCCATATTTAATCACCAATTGTCCTTTACTTTGATAAGTTCCTTTATTATTCAATTTATTATTATTTCTTCAGCCAATAATAATCATTGGATTATTGTAAATATAAAACACACAAAATACCTTTCATATGGAGAATTTGCATTCTCAAACCAAAACATTCAAGCAAGACATAGAAAATAACAAGCTTTCTAATATGTCCTTAATAATTCCTTTTGGGATTCAAATATATGTATATACATGCAAAAATTTATATGATAGAAACTTTACTTCAATATTTCTTATCACCCTTAGACATAATGGTAGTCTGAGAGGACTATCTAGACTTTAGAAGACATGTTTAGAGCTTGCATGATTGATTTGGGAATGATCCCGATCAAAGTTCTTTCCTTTGATCGAGTTTGGTTGTAATTATAGTTTTTACAACATCATAGTCATGAAACCACGTGAGAGTCTCTATCAAAGGCCATGAAAGTCAACCTTACTCTAAAGTGAGATTAATGGATTAATCTTGATCTTAAGTGATGACTTACAATTATATACAAATTAGGTTGATAGTGTTAAGAAGCGGATGAAGACTGCATACAAATAGAAAAAATATTTTGATTCTCATAGGTCCAACATGAGTTTAAGGTTGGTTATCATGTTTTCTTGAAAGTTAAACCCATTAAATCTTTTTCTAGACCTAAGGTCAAGGGTAATATTAACACTAGTTATATTGTTGCTTTCGTGATCCTTTATATGTTGGGGAAGAATTCTTATAGATTTGTACTACAAATGACATATGCACATATACATAGTGTGTTTAATGCAAATTTGTTGAGGATACACATCAAGAATATATGTAATATCCTTCCAGATGAGTTTAATGAGACTACAAAGGATCTATCCAATGAGGAGTTTCCTTTGAGGATTTTAGATGGTCTAACCATGAAATTGAAGAACAATGATATTGTTCTAGCTAAAGTTGTATGGAGGACTCATAATCTTGGGGAAGTTAATTTATAGAATAGGTACAAGATGATAAAGAAATCTAGGGCTCTTCGAACCATAATATTTTGAGGAATAAACTTTAACCAGAACGGGAGGAAAGTCACACCCACAATTTTCTAACTATGTATATTCAATTGTTACATAATTACATTATTTATTAGATCATAATTTTTAATGTGTTATTTATTCCTTTCGGGGGTATAATAAATGATAAAATGAATTCCAAGTTAATGTCATGATGATATAAGCTTAATAGCAAATTATGGCAAGATAATGATAATGTATGATATCTTTGGAATTATAGATACATACACAAATTATTTGGAGGTTTAGGTAGAGATTTTTGGGAATCTAAAACCATAATGGTGATCCACATGATAGTTTCATCCTATGGTAAAAATTTGACTTTTTTGGATAACCCTAGATAGCCTAATTGATGAATGAAGAAAGTAATATAGTTTTCATTTTGAATTGATTTAATATCACTTGAAGCACCAAAGTTCCAATCGATTTAAATGTCACCCACAATTTTTGTTATTTTAGATAGATATCATTGCATGTAAGCACATATATAGATCTAGTGGCCTAGGGACTTCCTTGCCTATTTGCATGTCAGTTGTTTCCTCTATTGGGTGCAAGAGTATCACACCCTTTGATTTATTTATCTTCACATTCTTAGTGTTAGTTTTAGATGGATTCACCATCCTCAAGAAAATCCGATTAGACTAACCCCAAAATTGGGATGGCTTGGTGACCTGGAGACCCGGTCTGAGAAAGAGTTATCAAATCACTCTGTATTTATATCTCCTTTGGTCTCTATTCCAATTCATGTTTCCCCAAATTTGAAGAATATTGTGGTATCTTACAGAGGTTGTGAGCAGTCGACTGAGCACTTGAGTCCTACATAGTTTTCTACCTTCCACTTGAGAAACTATTTCACTAGCTATTTACATGATGACTATGCCGCAGAAAACTCATGAGGCGTACCTTGACTGGGTGAGGCCACGGTTCATCTCTATGTCTCCCTAGGGAAGGTTTCCAGTAATCAATTTCATCTTCAGAGGACGTGACATTGTTTTCCCCTTTTCCTTCATTTCATCTAGGTGTTTTAGTCGGGTTCTAACTAAATGATTTTCATCGTCTAGGTTTTAATGCTAATACATCGCTAAGGGGTTTTCCTTCCCTCTTGGTTTAGGGGTTTTCCTCTAAAACCTTGTTTCTAGCCTCAAGCTCTTGTGCTATATCATTGGGTAAAATAGAGCGGTCCAAGGAATCTTGTAAGCATTTAAATCACATAGAGTCACCGTGGTTTCAGGAACCAAAATGACAGCATGGAGTGTTTCATAATGGGTGCATGCTTGTGTTAGAGGCAATTTTGGACCCCGGACATGAGTGCCTTGGGATATGGGTGATTGTCAAGGCATGGATTTGGGCCTCAGTGTGAAAGGATGAAGGGATCCAATGTCCATATGTATTGATGTATTTGTCTAAAATGATATTTTAATACTTAGGACTTTAGGGTGATTTTCTTTATTATAAGTATGATACTTGATGCATCCACTTTCACAGTGTAGCCCTATATCCCATACAATTTATTATATATTCAAAGGGGTTTTTGTGTTTTCATTTTTTATTTTTTGATTCCAAAATAGGATAAAAAATAAATTATCTAAATCATGAATGGCATATGCAAGATAATGTACATCTTTTTATTTGTATCCCTAAATGGGATGGAGTTATAGATGAATGTTGATCACTTTTTTTATATCTAGCAATGGACAAAGTCATGAGTCTTGATACTTACTTGGTTTCTCTTATTATAATTTTGGATATAATTAGGTTTTTAATGTATTCATTAGAGATTGGGTTTTAACGATTGGAAAAATTATGGTTTGAGATCAGAAGATTATAGGAGCAATTGTTTCTATAAAAATTAGGTAAGGTTCATTGCCTTGGGTGTTTTTTTGCAAGAATAAGAACCCTAAAGAACATCAAGGTTAGTGGTAGTCTAAGTCTCCATCTCTCTACATGATGAACTTCATCTCATTAGTGCATGTTAATGATTGAAATTCACTTCCTGGGATCTTGAGAAACCATTTGGCCAATTTGTGAACTAGTTTGTTTACCTCTCTCTTCACATTGATATTGATAATAAATTGAAATTGAGCCTGGGTAAATTAATTCTCTGAACTAAGGGTAAATATTTTTGGGTAAGTGACAAATATCCTCAATTAAGATGGTTAATAGTTTTGAAACTATACAATGTTCACACTTAGTCCACCTCCCTCTATGTGTACCTTGGATGCATCTAAAAATTGCGAGAAGTTCTCCTTCTAGTGGATCCTTCACTAGAAACGTCACTATGACACAGTCAACCCAGTTTGCATCAACTTCCCTACATATTTAACTAGTGAATTATAACTAAAGGAACAAATTGATCATAGTGTACTCTAATTGACAAGATATCCTCTGGAGGGCATTCCACATTATCCCTGCCCTTGCATTTGTCATTTTGTTCTAAGATCTTTGTTGGTGAAACATTCTTATGATATAATGCCTTGGGGTTCACTATATGGCATCATCATGTTTTGTTTCCACTATCATGTTTAAAGTTTTTATTATACATGCTATCATGTGAACAATTAAATGATTTGAGAGGTATTTTTTATATGCATATCTTGTTAAGCTTTACTGCTTACATGTTTATATGGTAGGATTGAATATGATGAGAATTATATCTCTTCATTCTTAAGTAATGCAATTGTGGGTGAAAACCCTAAGTCAGATAAGATAAGATCATATTAGGATAAGAACCAATAAATAGTCCATATATCATGAACATGTTATCGAATGTTGGTTCCCCATCAACCCTCTTCATTTTATAGGTTCAAGCCCAAGCCTATGCACCTTGAGGTTTTCAATGATGTTATGTTTATGGTTAGAAACTCATGCCTGCACACAATGAGCGTGTTAAGTAAGACCAGATAAAATAAGGTTTGTTGAGTAGGTGACCTAATAATAATGCTTCATCATGTAATGTCTACATATTGAAACTATTATTAATGTTTATGTATGCTCATATAAGTTTTGGGTTTCATGCTAATCTATGTTCATATTATTACTAAAACCTAAACAATTACAATTAGTTTGTCATATGCATGGCTATGAGTGGATGCACATAGGTGATGAACAACGCCAACAACAACTGCAACATCAATAGCAGTTGGAGGCACAATTCTTCAAGATTTTTGATCTTATACTAGTGCGTTCTCATTCTAGAGTGGTCTCTAATTTATGTATATTTTCATATTTATGTTATGTTCCATTCATGTTATTAGGTTATTGGACATTCAATCTTTTATTTGATGCATGTATTATGAAACAACAAGTGGATGTTTTAAATGTATATGTCTTTTTCTTAATGAATGGTACCACTTCATGATTTTATCATGATCTGCTATGTGTGAAAACACTTTTTTATGTTTGGATTTAGTATAAAATGGAGTTTATGACAATTAAAGACATAACAAACAATTGTAATGTGGATCCAATAAGATCAAAACATACAATGCATATGGAAGTGGATCATAATCATGGGAAAAAGATAAATTGATTACTTAAAGGTTATGGAAATAAATTAGATCACTCATAGAATAACTTTAATCCCAATCAATCTATTGGAAAGTCAAAGCAACTTACAAGATAGATCAATCTATCAATAAGAAAGTCCAGTTGGTTGACTAAGCTGAGTTTAAACAAACTTACATACTAAATAATCTAGTCTGCAACTGGATAAGATCATCCCAATTGGTTGACTGACCAGTCCAATTGGCCGACTAGACAAGATCATTGATTTGACAACTTATTCTAAAATGTTATAATGTAGTCCATTCATACAATTGTTTATCCATGAGCGGACCAATTGAACACACACAATCTCTTTTCATTTCCCAGGTGTTTCTAGAAACACTACTTCCTTGCTTCTCCTATTTAAAGATGCATGATGGCCATCAATTTGGTAACAAATTTTGACATCTGAAACAATAATGTTGTTGCACCTAAGAAGAGAGATAAAATAAGATAGAGTAAAACTCTAGCACAAAAAAAACTAGAAACATTGCTCCTTCCCCTCCGAGTCGTGCATTGTAAGATGGAGTTCCTATCACATGCTTGGACTATATAGTGACATAGACGCTTTTGTGACTACATCTGGAAGATGGCATCAACATATAAATATTATTTCTGAGCAACATTCCATGATTTACTCTACAAAAAGGTATAACTCACATCCCTACATCTTAATATACTTTTGGTTATGATAACTTCTCCTAAGAGTAGATTCAATGGCACATCAATCTAGAATATATTGGGACTTACATTCAATATGATAAGACTTAGTTTAATGTCAATTGAGTAGTTACATGTGATGGAAACAAATAAATTGTTAATTTACATATTCTATTAATCCCACATGTGACACACTATGTCCATTTGATATAATGATTGTAGTTGACTATGGGGAAATAAGATCTATCCTATTATATTGAAGTGAAACTCTATCGACCTAGTCAGGGGCGTTGGCACTGCATACCTCTCCATGTTAGTGTAGATCTTAAAAAGGACTCATGTTGATTGTCCAATATGAAAATATACAAACTTTATTATATTTTTTATGTAGAAGATGTGATATATATATGTAAGTCGTGCATGTTTCCTTTTGAAACATGTTTTGTTTGGTAGATGTTTCTATGGTTATGGTCAAGAACACCTTTTTAATGCATGTAGTGGATGGATGGTGTTTGAATTTTGGCTAAGAAGTAGTCAAATTTTGTGTCTAGCCTCACATCTTTTATTCCATATGTAATGGTTTCCATTCATTTTATACTACCATGGAATTGAAATGGAGGTTCCTACATATCATGTAATGTTAGATAGGAATAAAATAAGTTTTAGTAGACTTGGTGTCATGAGGAAACTATAAAGCTCCAAGAAGCATTCATGGAACCATTAATTGTGGCGCAACACAAATTTAGGTGCGTGTGGGGTTTCCTATATAGGTACATGAGGCATGATATACAAAGAATAATAGGTGGATGAAAAATCATTATTGGCTACAAAGAATTTCATTAGTGTCGATATAACGATTATTGTATGTTTGTGTATTATGATTGTGGATTGAGGATATAATGTGTATATGATACATATTATAGTTATTTTGTTTTTGGAGATGTATATGTATATAAATAAAACCCCTCAAATAAATTATGTGTGGGCATGCCAAAATGTGTTGTGTTGTCTATCTTGCGAAAGTGTTTCAATACATATGTGGGCGTTCTAATGTAGGGTGCCTATTTTATTGTATTGGGCTTTGCGTCATATTTAACTAGGTTATGTTAACAATATTAGGCATTTAGACGCATATATATTGTTATGAAAAGAATTGTCAATACTTCTATCAAGATTTGCATTATATGCAATTAGAAAATGTTGATTATTTAAATAGTCAAGTTGTGGGTGATCAACCAAATTTGAGTCATAATTTACTAAAATATAGATCATGACTCACAAGATATTATTAGAGGTTATACTCCAAATAAATAGTGGCAGATACAAATCTGAAGTAAAATAGTGGAATAAGTATTTAATTAAAGACCCAATCAATATCGATGAAACCATTTCAAAATCAAAATATGAAGTATTTCCCTATTTCATATAGATCAACTATAAAACAATAGTAAAATTTCACTACTATGTCCTTGAGAAAAAAACATAATAGAAATAATTTATGTGACTCATTCAGGACATTGATAAATGTTCTTACATATGAGCATAAGCTTTTTATCCTAGATACTTAGTTCTAGATTAACCGACTATAACTGTGCATAGGGAAGAATATATGTTTATCATAAAATCTTTTATTATTTCATGGACATCAAATACATTATGATGTGCTTCATGAATCATGAGCTTTAGAAGAAACCAAGGAAAATGGAATTGTTGAAATAATAACACTTCTTATGAACATGCATCAAAAACAAGAAAGGACAGAGAGTTATGATGTGTCGAAGGCATTATTTAAGTGTAATATTGCATAAGGTGATTCAGTTGGGCGCAATCAACTCAACTAAATTGGGTTTGTGAAAAGTATAGAGGTATTGATTTTTCCTTTAGAATAAGAGCTGCAAAGGAATGTGATCCTGCATTTTTTTTAGATTCATAAAAACAATTTTTCATGAATCATAATCAGGAAACTTTTTTGAAACCAACTAGATATCTAACGAGACAAGCCAATTCATGTATTTAAGGTATGTTAGGAATGCCAAGTATTTTATGAAGTTTGGAGAATGCTTGCATTTTATTTCATGATTATGATCCCAAATTTTATGCCTTCATTAGGAATTTAATTGACTAATTAGATAGTGGTAACTTGGAATCAAAATTTAATGAGTTGTAGTTATGATGAATATAAAAAGAAGGTTAAAGTTCAACAATATTAAGGTGTACCTAGAAGGATATATATATGGTTACAAATGGTGCAATATATGGTATTTTGATAGTGACTAACTAAGGTCAAATATATCAATTAGCCTAAGTTTTGGGTGGTGCACACGTTAGTATCCGGAAAGGCCACAAATCAGCAAGTGAGTGGATTAATCCTAATCACATCTTTTGAAAGGATGGTCACAAACTTGTCTTCAATCTATCACCTTTATTTAAATATTTTATAAAGACATAGTCTCTACTAAAAACTCATGGCAAACAAAAACACCAATGTGTAGCAGAGGAATTTTAAACTTTGACTATATTCAATTTTATAGAGAGTACTTTACAAAATTTCCCAAAAGGGTGTACAACTCTATACAAATAATAGGATCTAGGTAGAGGAAGACTAAAACCAAATCAATATTGTCTCCAAAGAAAAACTACTTAATATATATAGGCAGCTATGTCCAAGATACAAGGTTGATCTCCTTATCCTATCCTCATCCTTAGGCAGGTTCACCATGCTTCTAATGCGCACTCTGATCCTATAACTTGGTGATTGGGATCACCCAGCCAGAGAGAGATAAACGTATGTGTTAATTAAAAGGAATAAAGACAATGATAAAGCACACAATTGCATAATAAAATGATTCACTATACTAAGAGAGTCAAAAGTATGAGGCAAGTATAATAATTAAGATTTAAGAAATTATGCCAAAATGCATATACCACAATAATAATCAACAATCATGAATGATATTTTGGCAACAAATATTCTAATGTAGGGTGAGGCACCTACCACACCTCAACCAAGAGGAGAGGGGAAAATGCACATCCCAAACATAAAAAGTATATCTAATATGGGGAGAAAATGCACATTCACCAGGGAGAAATTACACATGCCCTCTATGGGTGGCTTGTACTCATGTACATTACATTAGTTATTTGTTCAACAATTCCTCATGCTGAGTAATCCACTTGGCAGTAGTGGAAATATAAATAATATTGCATCATAGCATATGGGAATAAAACCCAATAAATAATCTCAATAAATAGGCCAACAAAGGCAACAACAAGATCCAAATAAACCAATCAGATGAGCCATAATTTCAATAGAGGAATCAACTAAATAAAGAGCCAATAAAGGCAAAAGAGAGAGATTCCAAGGCTAACAATTGCCTCGTTAGGAAATTAGGGTTTGGGTAAAAGCCCAACTGATGGAATAGGGTAAACATTGCACATTCATTCATTCATAATAGAATTGGGATCACATACATAAATAGGGTCCGCATACCTTATTGGAGATTCACATCCATCATTATCACTGATTAGATTGTATCCAAGAGCATTTTCCCTAATTACAAACATTTCACAAGAATTAGCATTTATTAAGCATAAAGTATAAAGGAAAAACCCATTTTAGACCATATTCAAGAACCACTGATTTAGGACTCAAACATAGGGCCAAAATCTCAGTTGGGTTTCACTTATTAGAAAAACATATTTTATTTCTCAATTTGGAATTAAAATGCATTATTTATAATTTTTAGAACATTTAGCATACTCAAAATGGAATTCAAAGAAAAATTCAAAACAAAAGGGTATAGAAATAGGACTCAGAAACCATAAAATCAAATTCTACATGAAAAATCCTTTCTAACGACTATATATTTGATATTTCTGAGCAAGGACCAATTTACTATGAATTAAGTAATTTGGACCAATCATATTACAAGAAAATGCCACATAGGCTGAGTGGCTTGCGTGAGAGAGGGGCGGCGAAAGACAAAAATACCCCTAACATAAAAATAGTGTGAAGCGTGTGTGAGGGAAAAGTCATAAAAACCATCAGTCATCTTCCTCCTCACAAGCCAGCCATGGTCGCGACAGGGAGGCTTGCCCAATTGGGCGTTTCTGCTATACCGAACCAAACCGAGACTTCAAGTGCTTGAAACGACGAGGACAAAGAGCGAAACTCACCTGACTGAGTTATTATCTTGTTGGTGTCACCAAGACTTGAGAAAACGTGTCGCAAGATCATAAAGAAGGTGGAGGTGGAGGTGGTGGTGGCTAGTTGTGGAGGATACGGGAAAATTAGCAACTGGAAAAGCATGCAATGGGGCCGAAGGAGGTGCGGTAAGTGATATTTATATGTGAGGAACTACGAAGCACTAGGATGACGGCAGAGGTGAGAAGACATGGCTGGCACCTTTGGGCATTTCAGCCACAGTGCATAGGAGCTGACGAGCCATGGCTCAAACTGAGCGGCTCGAGGAGAAGAAGGCAACATGACTTAATCTCGCAAAATGGTGGAGAGGAGTGGGAGAACGAAGTGGAGGAACCTAGGAATCATCTTGGCTGGTGGGATGGAGGTTGAAGATGACACCAGATCTGTTGGATCAAGATCCAATGGGGGTCGGGTGTGTGACACGTGAAATAAATGGAATAAATACAAGTCGGTTGATATCATATAGTTACACTATATGGGAACTTGAAAAATCCATTTGAAGAGTCAAACGAAGTCCAATAACCTCAAATTTCAACCATAGGTTAATTATGACTCCTGGAACAATGCTATGCCATTCATTTCTCATTTTACACAAGATTTGGCCCTTAATAAATATATAGTCTATTAATGTATATATTAATGTATAAAATGAGTGATTAATGTGAAAAGAGTCTTTTAATGACAGAATTGAGTGAAATTCGAGACATATCAACATTGAGATTCATACATCATCATAATACCATCTTTTCATGTATTAATATAATTTTTGAGGAGAGAGAAAGACAAAGGGTTAATTACACTCATAACTAATTCAAATACACATAATTACTCCTATCTTACCCAAAAAGATATAAAAGCTCCAATTAAACATTATCCACTAATTATCTATCATTAATGGTCATATTGCATCATTAATCCCCAATTAACACATTAAGTGGGTTATTTGTGCAAAAACCCCTACACTATTAAAAATGTGGGTAGATTGTTAATGACATCCTCAAGACAGGATCAATTTCAATATTGATGCCAAAGAAGACTCAAAGGATGGGACATTTATGAAATTGGTCCAAAAGGACTAGAAAGAAAAGGAGAGCTGAAAAGTGGGTAAATTGCAAAGAGGACCTTGAGATTCAGTCTATTATAGCACTCCACCCCTTAAAGAGGATTTCATCCCCGAAATCACAACAAGAGGGAAGAAAGAGGGTGAGTGTGCAACATCCCAACATTGGGTAACTAAGTGTTACATCAAAACTATGGTACTACACAAGATCTAAACATAGGCCAAGTCTCATTAAGGTTTCCACCATACATATAACCTTTTATGAAACCTAGTATAATTAACATGTTTGTCTAACAAACATAATCTCCAATATGAAAAAGAATCATCTTTATGATTCCATTACTTGTGTCATGTTGTACTTACATAGTTGTAACAAATATTACATATCAACGTTAAGCACAATGTATTACCCTTATTTATCCCATTAAGGGCTTTAAGCACAATTAGGGTTTACTAAGAACATCTCAATATTATAATGTATTAGGTCACAAAACTTAATAACATGAATTCATTCTCCATTATTCTTATATTACCATCATATGGAATTATCACACATCATTATGTAAGAAAAGGATAATATAATCCAACAAGTTATTAAGTCTACAACAATCCCAATTAATGTCACATTAGCATTCATACTCGTATTAATGACATCATTAACCATTTTCTCCTATGACACTACATGATATGAATTATACATATTTAACATCACATTAGTCATTAATGTATATTCATGTGAATCCAAATACTGATAGTCATGTTTGTGTCATTACATGCATTTTAATGGACAATATGAAACACATTAAACATTAATGAATTGATTCTGATACTAAATCATGATAAGGTGATTAATGAGATGTATATTAGAGAACAAGGTGATATGCCTTACATGTACTGATAACATGATCACAACTATAATTAGATAATCATAATCCACCTACATTAATCAAGGTATATTATGTGATGATGACACGTAAGTCACTGATGTATCATGAAGTCGTCAAAGATATGTATGTATTTATATGTTGTCAAGGCTTAGATGATTGCATATTAGGATTTAGGTCATCGTGACCATTACATGCTATGCATTCCTAGCATGCACTAGTCCCTTAATCTTACTAACCATACTATTAGGGTGACATGGTCAACATTATGTGTATCCACAATTAGTGATGAGTAACTCACTATTATGTGCACTAAGAGTATGTTAAGGTTCAAGCATATGAACAATCCCTTAGATGACTTATTGTACATATATTCATTTGTGTATATACAAACAAGATGGATTATAATTATAATTAGTTTGTCCAAAACTATCCATATGAACATGCTAACCTCTTATCTAAGGAGTTAGGGTTTCTAAAACATAGTAACTTGATTTTGAATGTATTAAGGGACTTCACCCACTTAAAGAGGATTTCGTCCTCAAAATAAAAACTCCAAATCTATCAAGGTATAAAAAGCACTACTACTAAATCCCACTATACAAAAGGGTTGAGGAAAATCTATGTATGAGATCCAACACTTAGTTGTTGTACTAATCACTACTTCCAAAACTTCAAAATCTAATATAGGGTAGACTATTTCCAAACATGGAAATCTAAGGCTCACATAAGGAACTTATGGAAACATAAGGTGATTCTACATGATTAACCAAAACATCATATACTAGGTTCAAAAGGTTAATCGACATTAAGATGATTTTTCCAAAGGCATACTATTTTGGGACAGTCAATATCAGCTCAGGCCAGGTCAGTGTCATATAGATCTGGGAGTCCTCATAAGTCAAGTTGGTGATTTGGAGGAAAATATTGCTAGCCCCCAGACCATGACCCTTTCTAGACACCTTTACTTTCAACTTATGCCATAGTAGCAACCTAATAGACTAATCACCAAAAAGTTGATCCAATTATATTTCTCATATGAAACTATTATGATACTAAATCAATCATTCATCTTAGGTCCATTCTAAGGTGAAAAACTTACTAAAGGGAACTATATAAGGTTAGGGTTTCTATCTAGGAGGCAAATTGAATTAGTCAAGACTCCGACTACCTTGATGCTCTGATACCATGATGTAAAGACATAGTCTCTACTACAAACCCATGGCAAACAAAAACACCAATGTGTAGAAGTAGAATTTTAAACTTTGACTATATTCAATTGTATGGAGAGTACTTTACAAATTTTCCCAAAAGGGTGTACAACTCTATACAAATAATAGGATCTAGGTAGAGGAAGACTAAAACCAAATCAATATTGTCTCCAAAGAAAAATAACTTAATATATATATAGGCAGCTATGTCCAAGATACAAGGTTGATGTCCTTATCCTATCCTCATCCTTAAGCAGGTTCACCCTGCTTCTAATGGGCATTATGATCCTATAATTGGGTGGTTGAAATCACCCAGTAAGAGAGAGATAAAAGTATGTGTTAATTAAAAGGAATAAGGACAATGATAAAACAAAAAATTGCATAATAAAATGATTCACTATACTAAGGGAGTCCAAAGTATGAGGCAAGTATAATAATTACGATTTAAGAACTTATACCAAGATTCCTATACCACAATAATAATCAACAAGCATGAATGCTATTTTGACAACAATATTCTAATGTAGGGTGAGGCACCTACCAGACCTCAACCAAGAGGAGAGGGGAAAATGTACATCCCAAACCTCAAAAGTATATATAATATTGGGAGAGAATGCACATTCCCCAGGGAAAAATTATGCATGCCCTCTATGGGTGGTTTGTACTCATATACACTACATTAGTTATTTGGTCAACAATTCCTCATGCTGAGTAATTCACTTGGCAGTAGTGCAAATATAAATAATATTGCATCATAGAAAATGGGGATAAATCCCAATAAATAATCTCAATAAATGGGCCAACATAGGAAAAAAAAAGATCCAAATAAACCAATTTTATGAACCATAATGTCAATAGAGGAATCAACTAAATAAAGAGCCAATAAAGGCAAAAGAGAGAGATTCCAAGGCTAGCAATTGCCTCATTAGGAAATTAGGGTTTGGGCAAAAGCCCAACTGAAAGAATAGGGTACACATTGCACATTCATTAATTCATAATAGAATAGGGATCACATACATAAATAGGGTCCACATACCTTATTGGAGATTCACATCCATCATTATCACAGATTAGATTGTATCCAATATCATTTTCCCTAATTACAAATATTTCACAAGAATTAGCATTTATTAAGCATAAAGTATAAAGGAAAAACCTATTTTAGACCTTATTTGAAAACCACTGATTTAGAACTCAAAATTAGGACCAAAATCTCACTTAGGTCTCACTGATTAGGAAAATGTATTTTATTTCTCAATTTGGAGTTAAAATGCATTATTTATCATTTTTAGAACATTTAGCATAATCAAAATGGCATTCAAAGAAAAATTCAAAAAAATGGTATCAAAATAGTACTCAAAAATCATAAAATCGGATTCTACATGAAAAATTCTTTCCAACGACTATTTATTTGTATTTTTCTATGCAAGGACCAATTTACTATGAATTAAGTGAGTTGGACCAATCAAATTGCAAGAAAATGCCACATAGGATGAGTGGCTAGCACGAGAGAGGGGAGGAGAAAGATTAAAATACCCCTGACATAAAAATAGAGTGTGAGGTGTGTCTGAGGGAAAATTCATAAAAACCATCAGTCATCTTCCTCCTCGTGAGCCAGCCATGGCCGCGATAGGGAGGCTTGCCCAATTGGGCGTTTCTACTATACCAGACCGAACCGAGACTTCAAGTGCTTGAAACGATGAGGAGAAGGAGCTGAACTCACCTAACCAAGTTATTAGCTTGCTGGTGTTGCCGAGAGCTGAGAAAAAGTGCTGCAAGATCAGAAAGAAGGTGGAGGTGTCGGTGGCTAACTGTGGAGGATAAGGGAAAATTAGCAACTGGAAAAGCTTGCAATGGGGTCGAAGGAGGTGCCGTCGGTGATATTTATAGGTGAGGACCGCGAAGAACTGAGACAATGGTAGAGGTGAGAAGACACGGCCGATGCCTTTGGGCATTTCACCCAAAGTGCATGGGAGCTGACAAGCCATGGCTCAAACTGAGAGGCTCGAGGATACGAAGTCAACACGACTTAAATCTCACAAAATGGTGGAGAGGAGAGGGAGAACCAGGTGGAGGAACCTAGGCATCATCTTGGTCAGTGGGATAGAGGTTGAAGATGACACTAGATATGTTGGATCAAGATCCAATGGGGGATGAGTGCATGACACATGAAATAAATAGAATAAATACAAGTTGATTGATATCCTATACTTACACTATATGGGAACTTGAAAAATCCATTTGAAGGGTCAAATGAAGTCCAAATACTATCAAATTTCAACCATAGGTTAATAACGACTCCTAGAACAATGATATGCCATTAGTTTCTCAGTTTACACAAGATTTGGCCCTTAATAAATATATAGTCTATTAATGCATATATTAATGTATAAAATGTGTGATTAATGTGAAAAGAGTCTTTTAATGACATAATTGAGTGAAATTCGAGACATATCAACATTGAGATTCATATCTTATCATAATAACATATTTTCATGTATTAATATCATTTTTTACGAGAAAGAAAGACAAAGGGTTAATTACACTCATAACTAATTCAAATACACATAATTACTCATATCTTACACAAAAAGAGATAAAAGATCCAAATAAACATTATCCACTAATTATCTATTATTAATGGTCATATTGCATCATTAATCCCCAATTAACATATTAAGTGGGTTATTTGTGCAAAACCCCCCTACATTATTATAAATGTGGGTAGATTGTTAATTATATCCTCAAGAAAGGCTCAATTTCAATATTAAGGCCAAAGAAGACTCAAAGGATGGGAGATTTATGAAATTGGTCCAAAAGGACTAGAAATCAAAGGAGAGCTCGAAAGTGGGTAAATTGCAAATAGGACCTTGAGATTCAGTCTGTTACATATTTTTAGTCTTTGTTTGATAACAATTTGTTGTCTTTTCATTAGTTCTCACAAAAATTTGTCTAGTTTTTCCCCCTTGTATTTGGAATTTTAACTAGTTTTGATTGACCAATCTAGTCTCACAAACCACTAGGTTTGGATACAAACTGCCTGGTTTAGATCACAAACCACTTGGTTAAGAAATTAGTCGTCTGATGCGTGCCCAGGCTGAGTCTGATCGCCATCTCCAACAACCATTCTAGGGTTTCAATGAACTCAATCAAAAAATTAATATAGTTCTTTAGTCAAAGAAAGAAATTAGACAAAATCTCTCTAACTTTGGCAAGAAATTAAATCCCAAAAAGTCCAACAGTCTGAGAATTCAAACCTTCCCAGATCTAATCTCAAAAACTACACGGTTTAGATACCAATCGCCTAATTTAGATAATGAACTACCCAATTTAGATACCAATCACTTAGTTCAAATCATGAATAGATAGTTTCAGATATGAATCACCCAATTTACTCCCAAACTTAGTCAAATGTCAAATAAAAATGGCACATATTACAGTCAAACCTAATCAAAGAGGATCATGGGGTTGTCACCTCTACAAAGCCTAATTTTTAGGGTTTTTGCCCCTCCATTCTCCCTATAAAAGGAGGGGGGATTCCAAAGCAAAGGACATTACTTGGTTTATCCTTTGTTGTCTAGTTTCCCCATCGTGTCTGATTAATTCTTGTATGGTCATGGGAGCTTGCCTTGAAGCTCGTTCTTATTCGATGTGATTGATTTTCTTTCTTTCAGTAAAATATGATTTGTCTTTAATTTATGCCTTGATTTTTGGTTGATTGATATACTCTTGTGGAGTGATGTGATCATGCATCTCCACAACATTGAACCCACAATCCTTCAATTATGATTGTAATCTTTGTATGCAACCAATCTCATACTAGTTTTACTAGTAGAACGGTTATATTTTTGAGGAAATGATGAGATCACAAATTCCCACAATGAGAAACCCATGATCTTTTGACTTGATCACCTGATTTAGGTTGTGATCCTTCTTCCCTTTTGACTTATTTGTTATATCCCATGGTGATATGATCACCTAATCCATGGTTTCAAACATCGAATGAGAATCACATGTCTCAATATGAGATCTCAGAAAGTAACATGTTGGATGGATGGATGAGGTTCCAAAAATTTCAGGATCAACATGTTTGCATGAAGTCTAGCCCTTGTGAGATACGTTCGAAAGGATATGAATCCACATGATCTTGAACTGATTATTTAATCTTAGAGTCGATTTGTTGAGTAAAGCATGGCTATTCATGGTGATCCTCTGGACCCACAATTCCTTTTATCTTTTGTTCTTAATTAGTTAATTTTATCCTTTACGTTTTGTTCATATCATAACCAAACTTTCAACAAACTAGATTTTCATTTCTTGTAGTCCCGATTGATTTTTGGATTTCAACCATTTTCTTTTTTTGTCTCTTGGGATCTATACCTTACTATGTGAAAAGCTTATTTATTGTTTGCAACTTGACAACCTATTTAGAAGGTTAAGCTCAAGGATTTTTCTAAGTGATTTGTTGTGTGTACAACAACACACATCAAATTTTGCATTGTTTTTTAGGACATCATGTGTTGTTTTTTGAATCTGATCGCTTCTACATAATTCTAGTTTGGTTTTATAATTTTTTGTTTGTTGCATAATTTTAATCTTGCTTTATAATTCCTTAGTGTTTTTATAGTTTTTGAATTTTTATATAATTTGTTCCTTCTTTTTAGATAATTTTGAAATTTAGTTATTTTGTAATTTTTAGTTATGTTAAGCTATCTTTCTTTAGTTTACTTTCATAACTTTTATACTTGTTTCATAATTTTTTTTAGATTTTTATAATTTATTTTTGTCTATCTAGAATGTAACTCCATGGGCCACTCCCAGGCTCTAGTAGAGTTTTACGAATGATGATTGGCCCAACAAACCACCAAAAACCTTAACTACATGTTGTGTCCACCCTCATGCGTAAGCCAGTCTAAACTTTCTGACTGGTCACCCATCTTATAACTACTCTTGGATGAGCATTCTTAACCACAAAGTTTTTTAGTGATGACCGCCTTAGAAAAGAGGCGCACCTTGGTGATATGGTTAATCCAATTATTCCTTTTAAGATCATTTTATTTGAGGCCTCAAATTTGGGGACATTACAATATCCCCCACATAGAATTTTGATGTCCTCATCAAGGCTCAACAATATAGACTCATAATCTCCCCTTGTTTCAGTGTAAAGCCTTAATGGAACATGTACACCCAGCTCCCACCCAAGCCTATCGCTACATGTGTAGTTCCCTCAACTAGGGTAGCTCATTCCAAAATACTTGGAACGCATGACATAAGACTGTCTCATCATGCCCAAATGGGCCCCACCTACTGGAGGAGATTTGGATCTGATACCCTTTGTTATTCTTGGGGTTACTACCCAAGGTTCTAGTTGATCTTCAGGAATGACACATGCCCCATAGACCACCACTAGACTTAACTATGCACTTTTTCCTCACTGATACACACAAGGATAAACTTCTTGACTGGTCACCGATATTAGTAGTACTCTAGACGGAGCACACTTGACCATAGAGTTCTTTAGTGATGGGATCCCTGAATAGAGGAGCAACTTGGTGACATGGGCAGTCCATCATTCCTTTTAAGATCATTTTATTTGAGGCTTCAAATCTTGGGACGTTATAGATACCCATTCTAGTAGTGTATATCCTCCTTCTAGCGAGTTTCCATTGTGGTAGTCTTTCTTTTTACTTATTTTGTAATTTCTTTGCTATCTTTGTATTTTTTTTTTGTAAATTTTTGTTAACTCTTTAATTTGTTTCATAGATTTAGTTTCTTTCCATAATTTTTAGTTTCTAATTTCTTCTAGGTATATCTTTTTTCTTTCTTTCTACCTTATATTTCCTTTATGTAAATTAATTGTTTTCAAAAAATTATTTCAAATGGATTGGTTAACATGTTATTGTTCACAATGTCAATTGGGTGGTTATTAAAATCATACATCACTATGTTTTCCAAATGTGTCCCCTCATATTTTGGTGACACAATGTAATACCCAGTCTTCCTACCAAGGTGGATACAATGAAAATTACAATCCACAAACTTCTGAAGACTACTATGAGAAGCATTGTTAGACATATCAATATGTGGGATGCCATGACCAAGAATGTTATGGGGGTTATGATGAGGATAATGAACAAAGATTTGGGTGGTACAAAGCTTATTGTGACAACCAATATACATTTTAATAGGCTGAACGAATTAAGGCCCTAGAAAAGATAGTGGCATAGCGACAAGAAATACTAGAAACCTGACAAGCCATGTTAGCTACTTTACTAGAGACCCAATTAAAGAGACTTTCAGAGAAGTTAGAGAACCCTAAGATGATTTTTCCCGACAGTGAGGATAATGATCCCATATTCGTGTCATTTGTGATGGATTCTACCAAAATAGAACAGGCCAAGGAGTCACAACATTTGAACTTAATTATGATAAGTCAAAGCAAGAAAGTCAAACTTATCCTGAAGCTCCAACAACTCCTCCTATCATAGACACAAATTTCAAATGTTGTCATTGAGTGATCCAATTGGGTTGAACTCTCTCTGGATCATGTTGTCATTGAGTGATCCAATTGGGTTGAACTCTCTCTGGATCATGAACTGCCACCCCTCCCTAATAAATCAAGAGATGTTTTTGGAGAGAGGCTTCCTCATTAAGATCCTTATATTCTACCACAACCAATTTCTTTTTCACATATGGTTGATCTAGTTTGGAAGCCACCACCACATGAAGAGAGTCACATGCTCCATTCTCATTGATTTTAAAAATGATATTCCCATTCTATTTCCTCATAAACCCTTGGGAACATATTGAATAGAGGAATTTGAGTCACATCCTATATCAACAAGGAAATTACTAGTCCCATTAACCACAATGTGGATTGCATGATTTTTTAGGAGAGTAAACATATTTATGATTCTAATTTAAATGTAATTATTCCCTTCATATCAGCTCCACTTCTCCAATACAAGATCAATATGATGGGGGGAAACCACACCAACATCCTCATGTTGATCATTCCTAGCCAAAACTACACGTGCTATCAGCCCGTCACTTACCAATCTCCTCCTATCCAAATTCATAACCAGCACTTCCTTCACCACTGAAGGAAGATTTGTGGATCCTATTAGATGAACTATAAGGAAAAAGGAAATATGAGGGCCCATTTGTGCTTCCACAAATACCCAACCAATTTGTGCACTATGAATCTCCACTAATCAAGGTTCAAACCCTTATACACATTCCATTCAGTTGGATATTCTTCAACCGATAATAGACTCTTGGTGATCTCCACACTTTTATTCCTCAATTCTGGATTTAAGTTTTTCTCAAGAGAGAAAAATATTATGTTTGTGGTGGAGGTGGGTGATACGTACTCATTCCATCGACTCTGTCATAAATTTCATGCAATTTCCATTATATTGTGTAATTTAGTTTAAATTTTCAAAAAATCTCCTTTAAAATTTTACCTTATCTAGTTGGCCATGACTTCATCTAGTTGGACATGATGATATGCACATTTATTGATATACCCCCTTTAATAATGCAACTTCTTTGGTAACATAAAATTATAAAATATTTCATTCATGGAAACTATCATGTCACCTAGCATATGAATTAACACCATTCCTTGGAAAGGATGGCAAGTCTTAGAGGACTTCTAGGATTAAAAAATAATGCTTCCTTATCTAGAGTTATATAATAAATTTTCGTTTTCTTAATTTGCATAAATTAGAATTAATTGACTCAATGTATGCTACTCCCAATCTACTTAAATTCAGAAAAATGAGTTGCACAAAGAATAGTCTCTTAAACACTCCTTCCATCACCTTCTTAATACTCCATCTGCAAAAAAAAAAAACCAATGTGCCAACTCCACGTTTGGGGTTGCACACCACATTCTCCTACCTCTTTCACTTCTTCCATACCCCTCATAAATTTGATACAAAATTACCATCAAGAAAAGATGCCAAAAAAGAGCACACCGTACCATGTTATCAATGTAACTGCAAACAAACAAATGGAAAGGTCTCAAGTCAAATAGAGGAGAGACCAGTTTCTTCCATATGTATTTTTCACTCCATGTTTATGCCATGATGAATCTACATAACCCCATAAAGTTTGTGAGCCATATTCTTGTGCAATGACTCGTAAAAATATGCGAGAGTACCAAATTCAAAGGGAATATGAAACATGTTTTATTGCAGGTCTTGAAATGGAACCAAGTTGTGAATAATCTTGAGTAAAATTGTTGCTAACAAATATAGGAAATCGGGGTTGCTTGGCCACATAAGGAGGAAGAACTTAAGTGGTATTATGCAAGTGAGGATGATGGGCCAAAAGTATTATGTGATAGTGTTTTAAATTCAATGTTGGTTGAGGACAACCAATGTTGTGAGTTTGGGGTATTTTTCTAAGTGTAAACTCTCACCTTTGTTTACATATTTTTACTCTTTTCTTATAACAATTTTTTCACTTTTTAGTAGTTTTAGGAAAAAATTGTCTAGTTTAGCTTTTCTCGCTTTTATTTGGAGTTTTCACTATATCGGTTGACTTTTGCAGGGAATGACCAAATCTGCCCATATCCAGTCTCATGAATTGCTCAGCTTAGATGCAAACTACCCAGTTTAGATCATGAAGTGCCTGATTTAGAAATGAATTACCCAATATGTGCCCAGGCTCAGTCAAATTTCCGCCAACAACATCCATTCTAGGGTTTCACTTAACCGACTCATGACATTAATATAGTCAATTGGTCAAAGAAGGAAATTTGAAAAAAATTCTCTATTTTTGCCAAGCAATTAAAGCCCAAAAAGACCAAGAGTAGGACGCTTAAAATCTTTCAGGTTCCCATCACATGAACCACCCTGTTAAGATACAAATGGGTCAGTTCAGATCATGAACTGCACGATTCAAATACGACTTGCCAGATTCACTTCAAGAACCAGTCGGTTTAGATACAAATTGCCTAATTCACACCCAAACCCAGAAAAAAAATGCCAGTATTGTAGTCAAATGTCGATAAAAGTGGATTCAGTGACCACCACCATCACAAAGCCATATCTTTAGGGTTTCAGCACCTCCATTCTCCCTATAAAATGAGGGAGGACTCCAAATAAAAGGGAATCACGTGTTTTATCCATTTTTATCTAGTTTTTGTTGCCACTTTAAACATTATGTCTAAGTAGATCCCTTATGGGGCATGAGGGATAGTCACCTGTAGGTCATTATTATTTGATGTAATCAACTCCTTGTTTCAATAAAAGAAGGATTTTTCTTCTATTTATGCCTTGATCGTTGGTTGATTGATATACTCTTGTAGAATGATGTTATCATGGATCTCCACAAGATTGAACCAACGATCCCTTAATTGTGATTGTTATCTTCTTATCCAACCAATCTCATACTAGTTTTTTTGGTAGAATGATTATATTTTTATGGAAATGCTTAGATCATAGATTCTCACAAGAACGAACCCATGATCATTTGATGTGATCACCTGATTTAGATTATATTCCTTTTTCCTATTTGACTTATTTGTTATATACAATGGAGATGAGATCACTTGATCCATGGGTTTGAACATCGAATGAGAATCACATGTCTCTGGAAGAAATCTCAGAAAGTAAAATTTTGGACGAGGATCCACAAACATCAGGTCAACAAGTTTTTTGGAAGTTGAACCTTGTGAGATCCATCTGAAAGAACATGAACCCACATGGTCCTAATTTGATTATTCAATATAGGAGTTGATTTGTTGAGTAAAGAATGGATATTGGGGGTGATCCCCCAGACCCCCAGTTCCTTTTATCTTTTTATATTAATTAATTTAATTCTGCACCTTTACTTTCTATTGATAGCATAACCACACTTTCAACAAACCAAAATTTCCTTTCTTGTTCTCATGATTGGTTTTGAATTTCAACCATTTTCTTTTGTCATATCTTGGGATCAATACCTTATTATACTAAAAGTTATTTTTTTTTGTTTATAGAAAGTTAAAAACCTATTTAGAAGATTAAACTCAAGGACTTCTCCTTATGATTTGTTGTGTGTACAACGACATGCATCACTAGGCATAATGAGTGACTGGAGTTGGAAATTGCGATCATCCATTTCGTGGGGATCATGTGGTAGTCGGGATATCTAAAAAAATAGTTAGCTTCAAATAGATTAGTTGTCTACAATCACTTCTTATTTGGGACACGAAGTCAAGAAAGTTGAGAGAACATGTTCTATTGCTCCCCATTTCTCCACTACTTTTGCAAGCAGTGAGAGAAAGAAGTCGATGGCGGATAGAGAGGTTACTGGATGGATAGAATATAAGTGAAAATGAAAGGTGATGCCTAAGGAGATGAACACAACCACTTCCTTCCATGTGATGATGTATCATTGGATGAAAGTCTCTAATTTGTCAGAGAAGAAAACCAAGGTCGGGGATCATTGTGAGTTGTCTCCCTCGACAATCAAAGGGGAGCGTGAAATTCAGGGATGATTGAGGAAGCTTATGTAATGTCTTTCTTCGAGCTAGATGAGATAGAGGTAATTTCCTATCATGGAACCATTATCACCCCAATCAAAATCCCACTTCCTAGATAGTGGTAAAAGTATTGAAATGCCCATATCTAAGTTGACTGATAGGATCTCACACACTATCATATGTAATAGGAAATAATAACTCATAAAACAAGAGGTTTAAAGAACTAACCAACCCACATATGAGGTTTTTTATATTTTTTCTATATCATTAGAGTTTGTCGTGAGCAGAAGTGACTTAGCCAATTCTTAATAATAATCCATCTTGTTTGCCTAAATTGAAAATCAAGACACAGTCAATGCAACTACATGGTACACCATCAAAAATAAGTAAAATAGTTTATATAAAAAATAGTATACTTCGCATGACTTATATTCAAAAAAATAGTCAACAAGCAAATTTACTAAATAATATTTATTCAATAAGATTTTATTATGAATTTCCCATTATGCATATATCGAGAAGGCATGCTTTTATTTTATATGGCTCCATCGCCCCAACGAGATGGTAGAGGTCACCATGCTCCTTCTCTCAATATGAGGTAGGAGGTCAATTGACATGTAAAAGTTACACCCTTTGAATGAGGAGGTCGCTTGTAATCAATATCAACATTATCAATATTATCATCATCATAATTAGGGAAGTCATAATGGTCAATATCATTTATTTTTTCAAGTTTGTTTCAAGTATAATATAGGAAAATCAGAAGAGTAACCAGTAGGGAATAGTAGCTCAAACAAATACATATACAAGATTTTCAAGAGGTACATAAAAGTATCATTCAATAACACTAGTTTGTTCATGGAGGAATTAATATAAAAGCATACATCATGGAGTCAAAATAGAGTACTAGCAATATCTAATATTGATTCAACGATTCATATTAGACCCTAGAATGCAAGATGTAAAATATTTTCAAGACCTTGGAAAAAATACAATTCATGGGGTCATTATATCATGACTAGGGTTCCTAACCCCTAATTAGTCCCTCAGGTGACCATTCATCCTATTATCTCAAAAACCATCATCAATATTTGTATCTAGTATGAAAAGAATGAATGATTCACCTAGGTATTTTAGGAGGTCAAGATATGAAGTGATTTAGTCATTTTCATGTATAATCATGTCAAGAGTAAATTGAAATATTATCTAGAAGTTATAATCATGTAATCAAGTCATCAATATAAGATCATAGTCTAGCATAGTTGTGATGTAACATGTATACATCATAATTTTGGCAAGATTAGGGTTTGCAATATTAATGAAAAACCCTAGTTAACATGTATGACATAGATATTAGATATCGTCATCAATATTATTTCAACATGGAGAGGAAAAGGTTTCATGTTAAAATAGACATTTTTCTGATAAAACAAAATTTGTGTGGGAATTTTTCTAATAACTGAGCTATTTTTAATGGATTTTATAAGACTAGACCAATCAGATAATTTCTAGAGGAATAAAATGAAAATAAAAAAGGTTGCCAACCTAACTTTGCTAAGAAGGGGAGAGATCCAGTTCCGTAGATCCTCCTCATAACCCATGAGCTGGTTCAGCCCACAGGGGATGGATCAGGGGGGCAAAGGACCAAAAGGCCCATTTTATTTAGATTACAGTCGTGACAAATAGTAGACATTTCATTGATATTGAAATAGTGATTGTTTGTTTGTTTGACCAACTGAAACCTCTCATCATTTTTGTGAAGAGTAGAGAAGTAAAGCTAAGGGTCGAGTAGTGACTGTAAGCGCTTGAGAGACCAAACACAGGTCTCGACTGCCTTTGTGATATCATTGTGGAGTCAATGAGGGATTGTTGGCTAAAACCAAACCAAGAGAGCATGAGGGAGGTAGATGGAGTTGTAGGTCCAAAAGTAATGATAAATATAGTAGATTGGTATATGTGATGTAGGATTTAATTGGGTGTCTCTATAGACTTCATAGATTCATGGGTTTCTAGGGAGTCGTCTCCACGTCCTAGCTCATCCAGGCGTTGCTCAATAGAGGATTCCACAGTTGGAGTAGGCGGCGATAAGGGGACTAGTCACTAGGGCCTTCCAATCCATCAAGACTCTTTAAAACAATGTGAAGGATTGAGTCAGAGCTCCTCGATTGTGTAGGGGAAGTGAATTGTAATGGGGAAGCCAGTGGTGAGAGATCCATGCTCTAGTTCAGCCAATCAGAAAAGGAATTTGGTGGGGTGGTTTTGGGGTTGAAGAAGATTAATTTATGTGTTGTTGAGGCTAATGAGGGTATCCCCGAGCCTCTAGAGTCATTAAATAGTCACAATGATGCCTAAGGTTTCATGTGGTCTTCCTCTCCTTGACTTTAGGTTGAATCCCTTTGGACATTTTCAAAATAGGGTGAGCGAGAGGGGTTTCTGGGGATCATTACGTAGAGGAGATAATTATGGATCAAATGCATTAATTTGACAAGGAAAGGATCAATAGAGAGGGAGAGTCAAGGATTTCAAATCACATGCTACTCTGCATTGATTGCTCTATGATGTGCATGTGAGGGAGACAACCCAATGGTCTTTCTCCTACCTAGTTCTGATCTAGGATCCAAATAAGCTAGAAAATAGCTATTTAGGGTATTATATAGGTATTTTTTTATAAAATCATAACCCTCAATTGGAACACTAAAAAATAAAAGATTTGGACACTGCTTGGAAAAAGTCTTATAAATATATAGAACATTTTTAGGTACATATAATAAAGGTTATTGTATCAATAAAACCAGTTGAGTCACAATATACTTCAAGCTAGCTCTTGATGTCACAAGGTGCAGATCGGGCATCATAATGGAATTTTTGGTGTCAAAATTATTCAGTGATCATTAGGGTGATGAAGTGAGGTTAATTGAGAAATACTTGATACTTGATGATAATAATTGTAATTTGTTCATTTAAATGTGGAAAAATCCCCTTCATCATATCCTTCCCTCCATAAAAGGAAATTTGTCCCCAAATTCAAAAACATCATACAAAATTCGGACTTTCCAATTCAAGCCATTTCCTTAAATACCAGAACATCCTCAATTATATAATCAAAATCATATCCTAAAAATTATAACCACATTGGAAGTCTGGTATAAACTTGTATTGATCAATGAAGAGGTCAAAAGATTATAGTTCACAGATCAAATTCAAGTCATATCTCCATATAGAGTGATAACTGGGTTCAAGAGTTGAGATCATACATCATGGATCAATTTGGGTCATGTACTAACAAGATCGTAATTCAAGATTCAACATTCAACAATACAAATTTCAAGTCTAGTGTATTAATTCCGATTCAGAACAGAAGCATGGTCATTCATCTATAACAATAATCTACTAATATTTTGAGATTTCAACATCAATTTCTTAATCAAGTATATTGCAGGTGGTTGAATGGTCTAAACCTAGGCCATTTTTAGGAAATTTAACCCTATGCACATTTTCAACATTACCATCCTCAAAAATCATTATGAAGTTAACATCTTCAAGACGAAATTCACTAGACATATCGTGGGTGATCTCAAGATCCACATGGATGATTATAATCATGTTTCAAGATTTTGTACATCAATATCGAGAGTCAATGTTTGGACATCAAGATCGTAGGCAAAAATATTTTAATGCTTAAGGTTTAAATTCCAATTTAGACCTTAGGGGTGATCATTCACCCGTATTCAATATCTGAGTGACAATTAAGTGATATTCAAGCAATATTTGAACAACATTTTTGATATCAATCACCAATTTTATTACTATGGTATCAAGATTTGATTAATGATCTAGACTTAGGTCTTTCTAGGAATTTAGCCACAAGATATAGTAGACATTGTATTTAAAATCCGGTTTCAAGATCGAGAATTAGTATTTTCCTAGACCTAACCTATTCAAAAATTAGGTCAAGGAATCAAAATAGGGTGGAAGGGGTTACCTTCCCAACTCGAAATAATCAACATGATAATAATTTAGAGGTAGTCATAAATAGGGCATGAAATCTCAATTTTCAAACTTATGGTGAGTAAAAGGTTTATTTCAAAAGTTACACAGGGTTGCATAAACAATAGATCATAATCTAGATCTAGTAATGATTTTGTCAGTTCCTTCATTACTAGTGAGTCTTGATATGACCTTTTGACCAAAAGCTAGATTTTTCAATTGAACATGTCCTCCTTTGCAATTCCAACCTCTATTTTTGTCTCTATCTCCATGACTACAGGCTTGTATGTAGGGGTAAATGCAACCATGGTGATTTGGACTCCTCCAAGAATTATCAATTTTGTGTATTTAGCCCATTTGGTCATAACATCCATTAATGTATTGTTTTGTACTTCCCAAACATCATCCTTGGTAGCCTTTCTTAGTTCATCCTCATTACCATCAACATCATTGAGCATGATCTTTTTCCTTTGTCTACATCATTCTCAACTTCTTCTTCAAGAATTTTCTTTTAATCAATGGCCTTTTCCCTTTCTTCACGTCTTTTCTTCCCAGTCTTCTGTTTATAAATCTTCACTTTTCTATCATTATTGGTTCCAAAGGGTCTTTCCTTTTGACTATGGGTTTGTGGGGTCATAAAAAAGGTACATCCATTTATGAGTCCTTAAATCAAATAAGTTGAGTTAAGGGTATATCAGATTATAGGGGATTTATGACTTATGTAGTTCAAAAAAAAATTCACAATTTTTTTTATTCCCATACTATCCAAATATAGGGAGAGTGCATATCCAATCATGACACCTAGAAAAGGAAGATATGAGGAATTACCCTACTTAAAACTAATAGGTAATCTTAGTGTAATTTTTATAGAGAAGATAATATAAATGGAAGACACTGTAGGGTTTCAACAGAGAATGTTTAGGTCCAATTTTGGATTAATTAAGGCCAGGTAGAGAGGAAAACCTCAGCCACCATGAAGATGAATAGGTGTTGATTATGCCAGAGCCCCGAACCTTGACATCTCAATTTTCACCATTTTGTACTTTAAGGTTTGTTGGGTTCTGGGGACTGGAGATGTTATTTAATTAATGCATATGAGAGTATGTATTCTCTGATACCAACTATTACAGAACCGTTCTTACCCCAATTGCAATCCCAATGCCTAGACAATGGTAAAAGGATTGAAGCTCTTGTCTCTAAGTGGACCAAAAGGATCTCATACACTATCGTATACAATAAGAAATAATAACTCATAAAACAAGAGGTTTAAAGAACTAACCAACCAAAATATGAAATTTTTTACATTTTGTCCATATCATCAGATTTTGTCGTGAGAGGAAGCGACTTCATCAAATCTTCATAATAATCCATCTAGTTTGCCTAAATTGAAAAGTAAGACACAATCAATACAATTGCATGGTACACTATCAAAAACAAGTAAAATAGTTCATATCAAAATAGTATACTTGGCATGACTTATATTAAAAAAATAGTCAATTAGACAATTTTCATAATAGTATTTGTTCAAAAAGATTTTATAATAAATTTCCCATTATTTTGATATCGAGAAGCATGCATATATTTTTGTGAGGCTCCAACGCCCCAAAAAGATGGGGGAGTCCACCAGGATCCATATCTTCATATGATGTAGGAGGTCAAGAAACATGTACAAGTTACAACCTTCAAGTGAGGAGGTTGCTTGTACTCAATATCAACATTATCAACATTATTATCATCATAATTTGTGCAATCATAATGGGCAATATCTTTTATGTTTTCATGTTTGTTTCAAATATAATATAGGAAATTCATAAGACCAATCAATAGGGAATAGTATCTCAAACAAATACATAGCCAAGATTTTCAAGAAGTACAAAAAAGTATCATTCAAAACTACTAGTCTATTCAATGAGGAATTAATATAAAGCATACCTCATGGAGTCAAAACAAAGTACTAGTAATATCCAATATTGATTCAACAATTCATATCAGATCCTAGATTACAAGATATAAAATATTTGTAAAAATCTTGGAAAAAATACAAGTCATGGGGTCATTATGTCATGACTAGGGTTTCTTACCAGTAATTAGTCCATCTGGTGACCATTCATAATATTATCTTGAAAAATCATCATGAATATCAGTATCTAGTATGATAAGAAAGAATGAGTCACCTATGTATTTTAGGAGTTTCAAGATATTAATTTCTTTATTCATTTTCATGTACAATCATGTTAAAAGTAAATTGAAATATGATTTAGAAGTTATAATCATGTGATAAATTCATCAATATAAGGTCAGAGTCTAGCATAGTTGTGATGTATACATGTATACATTAGAGTTTTGGCTAGATTAGGATTTACAATATTAATGAAAAATTGTAACTACGATGTATGAAATAGATATTAGATATCATCATATAATATTATTTTAACATGGAGAGGAAATGGTTTAATGTTAAACTAGACATTTTTCTGATAATATCAATTTTTTGGGGAATTTTTCTAATAATCGATCTATTTTTAATGGATTTTACAAGACCAAACAAATTAGATAATTACTAGAGGAATAAAATGTAAATAAATAAAGGGTTGCTAACCTAACTACATTGATTAGGGGAAAGATCTAATTATGTGGATCGTCCTCCTAACCCATGAGCTGGGTTGGCCCACAAGGGTTGGAGAAAGGGGGCAAAGGACCAAAAGGACCTTGTAATTTCGATTAAGGAGTGACAAATCTAGGACATTTTAGAGATAATGAAATGTTGAATGTTCTTTTATTGAATCTATTGAAACCTCATACCACTATTGTGACATGCAGAGAAGCAAATCTAAGGGTCAAGTTGTAACATCCCTAACCTCGGTTATGCTTTAACCCTAGAGGTTTTTCTTAATAAAGTGGATTATATGCTTGCTCTTATGTTTTGAAAAGAAATTAAGGCTCAAGAGGAACTCATATTTCAATTTTAGTCCTTTTTGAATAATGTTGAAATGATATTTTACTTGTTTTGGACTAATGTGCACATTGCCCAAGTTGAGGGGTTAAATTTCAAATTGTGCATGATAATATGTTCCTCATCTGTTGAAGCATCATGAGAATGAAGATGATGTAGAGGAATGGCTTGTGAAAGCCTGAATACCAAGAAAGAGTTGATTAAGCAATGTTTGTGCATTAAAACCTAGTTTTGGTGTAATGTGCAATTTACCCAAAACCTAGGGTTCAATACACAAATTACCTCCTCCAAAGAGTCCTTAATATTTCTTGTCATCATGTAGAGCAAAGAAAATGAGAGGGGCGTCTCATTTGTATCACCTTGAAGGAGAGATAATCTTGATATTAAAATAATCAAGATTTAAGCATAATTGAAACCCTAATTTAATTTAATGCAAAAATAAATATATTAAATGAAGTGCCCTACAACCAAAATTGTTTTGGATTAAAATCCATATATGTGGACGCCCTAGTGCATTGCAAAGTCAAAGGAAATATCTAAGTGAGTGGAGAGCCCACTCACATTAATAAAAGGAAAAGAAATATCCACTAACTTATGGATATTATTATTAAATTGATTAAGGTGCTTAATTTTCTTTTCTTTAATTCATGGATAATTGAAAGGAATAAGAGTCAACGAAGATAGCTTCATATCCAAGGCAGAGGAGGGGGCAAGTGGCAAGGAAATGAAGGAGTTATCTTCTACTTTCTCTCTCTTAAACAATTTTTTAATAAAATGCATATATGCTTATTAATCCATAGCTTGGATGGGTAATTTCGAAGTCACTTTCACTTATTTCTTGCAAAACGATCAAGGGAGCTTAGGAGAAATAGTAGGACGACCCACAACCTGTATGTAAGCTCCATGACCTTCTTCCACCTTGATTTCATGGTAGAAAACACAAATCAATGCTTGATTTTTTCTTTTCTCCACTCAATCTTCAACTCTAGCCAATCTTTTCACTCAAAACCTTGAGGACGAGCCTTGGGATAGTTGAAGGAGTTGCTTACACCATTGTTGATGTGAAGCTACAAGCTTTGAAGCTCATTTGAAGGCGGGTTATATAACTTGAACCCTTAATAATTATTATTGAATTCAATTCCTCAATCAATTTTGTTCAATTGTTCTTCTTGCAATTCCTTTGATTCACTGATGAAGCTATCATGAAATGGTAGTAGATTTTGAGGGGTTGAAGCTTGAGGATGATGACATCATCATAAGCACACACCTCAAAAGCAAATTGGGTACAAACGGTTTCAACAATATGGTCCAATCAGTTTCACCAAACCGTTTGGTGACCAAACAGTTTGCAAACCGTTTGGAGTGGTTGACCAAATGGAGGGGGTTGACTATTTGAGGGTGGTTGCTAATGTGTTGAATAATGATCTAATAGATTTAATTGGTTCATTTCTAAAGGTTCCATGATTGGATAATCTAGCAATTGCAAACCCTAATCGGGTGAAGTGGTGAAAACCCTAATTGAATCCATTCGATTTCAAGACAAATTGGACCAAACGGTCTTGAGACAGTTTGAGTCCAAATGGTCTTGAAACCATTTGGGATCAAAGGGTCGCAAGACTGTTTGGAGGTCAAAAGCGAAGGTGGATTGTTTGGAGATTCCAGAGTCTATGATTGATGTACTTAACTAGTTCAATTCTTGAAGATTTCAATGGTGCAAATCATGATCGATTGGTTGGTGGAAACCTTTAGGTGACCCTTTCAGTTTTGAGGCTAAATTGGACCAAACGGTCTTGAGACCGTTTGAGTCCAAACAGTCTTGAAACCATTTGGTTTTGATATGCTAAAACTAAATGGAGGTTAAAAGTGATCAAATCATTTAGATATTTAAAGTGATGATTGATCCATTGATCCAATGGCTGATAATAATGATAATCAAAGATAGGTACCGTGGTTGAATTCCTAAAGTACCTAGATGATTAGTACCTTTAAAATGAGTAACTCTAAAAGTTTATAAAAGCAATAATTCACTATGCCAACCATAGTTCTATGTACTTGATGGAAAGGTTGATGTAACCTAATCAAGTTGAGAGGATGAGAGAGAAGAGTTCATACATGAGTGTTCATCATGTAGAGTATGTGATTAGGGTATGATCCTTAGTGAAGAGATCATGAAACCCTAATCAAGAATGTTAACAAACTCCAACCCTAATTTAGGGGAATTTTGAGTGAAACCCTAATCTAGGGAAATAGTGTAACCCTAATTAAGGTTGATGGCATGAGAAACCCTAAATTAAGGGGATGCTTCATGAAACCCTAATTTGGTTGAATAGTAAACCCTAATTGTGGGTTATTGAATATAAACTCTAAACCAGGGTGATGTAAGTAAGGCTATATGAAAACCCTAATTTTGGGCAATAGGGTGATAAACAATAACCCTAATCTGGGTAATGGGATGAATATCCCCAATTGACATGAAATGGGAAACCCTATCCCTAGTAAGGGAATAGTGATGTTACCCTTGGATAGCATGGAACTGAAATAAGATTGATATATCTGTTATCATGTGTGCTAACCATGCAGGTATCATGAGATGATGAACATAGCCAGGTATGAGCTATGATGCTTTATTTATTGAAATTGTTTATTGATCCTTGTATGCCATAATAAACCTTGTTGCTAAGTAAGAGGTAACAAGAGAGTTAATGGGCCTCAAGTGCCATGAGAGATGCTTGTGTAACAAGTGTCATGTTTACCTTGGTCAGATGACCTAAAGGTGATAGTTACCTAAAAAAAGTGGTAACAGTGTTCAGTGATGAGCTAAGGGTTTGAATACCCAGATCCATAGGATTATGGTAATGAGATTATGGAAGGAAGAGAATCCCCAGTATTGAAATGAGGGACTGAGATCCCATTATCTCATAAAGACTGAGAAATAATTGATGGAAATAGTACATGTTTCTTTGTGGCATTTGTCATAATAAGTTATGTTTGAAAACTTGGCTGATGCTAAAGGAATATGATAATGTACAAAATTAATCAAGTGAAATCTATTCATGTAGTGCTCTGACCATATATCCATCATCGTCAGTAGTTGGTGATGGTGAAATAGGTTTTCCTATGGGATCTTATGGAGGGCATATTGTTGAGTATGTGGGGGTAATGGGTGAACATATCCTTACGTCCTAATGAAAGGTTGATGGAAGGTAAACATTAAACCTCTCAGTCCTTCATTAAATGTGCTGGGATGGATGTATCACAACTCTCCCAATGATGTTAATGCCGGATCGATGGAGATATACATGAAATCTCTCGATTGAGAAGAGAGTACAGTCACCACTGTAACTCTGTAGCGAAGTTGCCACTATACCCTGGCAAGCTATTATTAGCAGAGACACTAGATATCCTGTAGTTGTCCTCATAGTGACTGAGGAGGATGAGGTCATGTGAATCTGGTTCTTCCATTGATCTATGTATGGTACCAATTTCAATTTTGCAATGGTCGGTTGGAGTATGAGCGGTATACCGCATCACCTCAGATCTTAAGTATGATTGTAAAATGTAATCACCTATGCAGTGTATTTTCTTAAATTTGAAATACATGAATCATTGGTTGATGTTATCTTATTTAGTATATTATGGATGGATAAATCTTATACATGTCATTTATTCATTACACAAACTGCTTTATCAGGTTATAGATGATACGCTGAAGTAAGAATGTTGCTCTAATCTACATAGATAATGAATTATCTGTTGTTGAATATATGATTCCATTGCTTCGTTTTTTTCTATTAAACTGCAATAATAATGTTTTCGGTGGAGAGTTATATCTCTCGATGGGACAATTTTATAAGTTTTCTCACCCCGTGGGATCCAACATTTTTAGGTAGATGCAGACGAAGAGGTAGAAACTCAGTAGCAGGGGAAGAACAGTAGCAGCAACAACAATAGGGACAATAGTGATATCCCAGGTGGGGATACTGGCTGTCAAGCTTTGTATAGAAAGTCCTATGTGTCGTCTCTGTACTCTCAGATCCTAGGAGTCAGTGGATAGTGTTTTTATAATCGATATGAGATTTTAGCTCGAATGCTTCGAGGATTTTGTTACTTGTGCTTTTATCAAGGAAGGTGTTGTATATATATTCCTCGAGAAGAGGCGGAACATGGAATGTACATGATGAACCAGGATGTATGTGAAACATTTTAATTCTTGTTAAAAGAGTTTTCCTATAATGGATCTTTTTATAAATGGTTTTAATTTTTAGTGATTTTCAATAATCCGTTGTTAATTATCATTTCTGCATGTTGATTGTGCACTTGTTATCTTAATGATAGCGGGTTTCATCACAAGTTTAGTGGTATCAGAGCTCTAGGTTCGCTGAGTCTACAGAGACATAGGATTAAGGTTGTTGAGTCTATTCTAGTGTCTTCCAGTTTATCTGATAGTGTCTTTGGCTCATATAGGAGGAGAAGAACTTGAAGATTTCTGGATCACATGATGAACATGTTGCTAAGAGTAGCATTGCTACACCAGGAGGAGGTGCAAGGGATCATGCTAGGGAGGAACCAGTACCTAAGATTCCTCATTTTGATCAAGTTGCACTAGAGAATCTAGCCTTCCATACTTTTTTTGGGCAGTTTATGGAGACTATGACACATATGGCAGATAGGATGCCACCACCTGCACCGAGGGCACCAACCCACAATGAAGGATAAGGATCTGGCAAGACTTTTGAACGGCTTCGACGGGTAGGAGCCACAGACTATGCTGGTATAGATAACCTAGCTGATGCAAATTTGTGGTTGATAGAGCTGGAGAAAGCTTTTAGAATCCTCAACATCCCTGAAGTAGAGAAGGTGAGGCATGCTATATACATTCTAAAGTGGAGTCCTGGCCATTGGTAGACCATAGAGGAAGGTAAAAGACTGGGTGTTGAAGTCAGAATGGGTGAATTCTGATGAGAGTTTGTTACTAGATACTTCCCCAAGACGTATCTAGATCAGAAGATCTCTCAATTTGAGAGAATCAGGAAAGGACAGATGAACATTAGCGAGTATGAAGCTAAGTTCATGGAGCTTTTATGGTTTTGTCCGCACATGGCAGCTACTGATGAAGAGAGGATTCAGTGTTTTGAGAAGGGGTTGAACGTTGATTTGACCACTCCGGTGTTTGCTTTAGAGAACTGAGAGAGGTTTGCTACTTTTTTGGAGTCCGTGAGGCAGATTGAGAGGTCTGTGATAGAGAAGCATCAGACCAAGAGTAAGAAAGAGTACACACAGTTTCAAGGACAAAAGTCTGAAAGCTTCAAAAAGTCGAGGTTTTTTGCACCGACAACATCATCAAGATTCAATATTCAGATGCAATGGACGTCAAGTAGGGGTAGATGTTGTATCTTACCACCAGAGCGAGCTCATCACTCAGCATCTGTATCAATAGCAGGACCACCCAGGCCATAGAGGTAGATCAGAGGCTATTTTATATGTGGAAAGATGGGATACTTGATGAAATATTACCGAGCTTGAGAAGTAAGTGTGACTCAACCACTGAGGTAGAGTCAGAAAGGTTCACATAGGCGGAAGTTTAGTAATAATGCTTGAGGATGTAGACAAACATCCAAAGATGGATCATCAACACCCAACAATCGAGCACAGACTCAACAACAAGCAACAACTAGTTTCTATGTTATGAATCAGCCAGAAGCAGTAGTCAACCCTCGGGTTGTGACAGGTCAGATGGAACTATTTTATTCTGATATGTCTTCATCCTGCTTTGTATCTGTGTTTATTGATCTGGGTGCTACGCATTCCTTTATCACTTGAGAAGTGATTCATGACTGCAATATGATTGTCAGTCATAGAGCAAATAGTTTGAAGTTAGAAACCCCTTTGTTGGGATCTGTAGTCTTACGGGAGGTGTGTTTTCCCTGCAATCTTTCCTTTTCTGAACATCACATTCAGGTGGATCTTATACCACTTGAAATGCACGGGTTTTATATAATTCTTGGGATGGACACCTTAGAGAAGTATAAGGTTGTCTTGGATTGTGGTTCCTAGCAAGCTGTGTTCATAGATGATGGTAACACATGGATCTTTGAGGGAGATAGAAAGATTCTTCCAACTTGTCTAGTGTCAGCTATGGTAGCTGAGAAGTTGATGAGACAAGGATGTTTTGCATTCTTGGCCCATGCGGTCGATACCACAATAGAGAGTTCTGATCCTTCTGAAGTTCCGATAGTCAGGGAGTTTGAAGATGTGTTTCCTAAGGAACTTCCAGGTGTACCTCCACCCTAAGAGATTGATTTTAAGATTAACCTAATCCCAGGCATGCAACCAATAGCACAAACACCATATATAATGGCACCTGCTGAGATGGCAGAGCTCAAGAAACAACTGCAAGAGTTGCTTGAGAAAGGATTTATCTGACTGAGTACTTCACCATGGGGTGCTTCGGTCCTCTTTGTTAAGAAGAAAGATGGGTCTATGTGATTGTGCATCCACTATAGACAGTTGAATAAAGTAACCATAAAGAACAAGTATCATCTGCCAAGGATTGATTACTTGTTTGATCAGTTGTGAGGTGCAACTATCTTTTCTATGATAGATCTGAGGTCGGGGTACCATCAATTGCATATTAAGGAGAAGGACATACCTAAGTCTGCCTTTAGGACAAGGTATGGTCACTATGAGTTCATATTTATGTCATTTGGACAAACTAATGCACCATCTGCATTCATGGAACTCATGAATAGAATCTTCTGGCCTTTTCTTGATTAGTGCATAGTAGTCTTCATAGATGATATCTTGATATACATTAGAGATGCTCAATAGCATGAACAACACCTCTGTCAAGCTTTTACTTTGCTAAGAGAGAATAAGTTGTATTCTAAGTTTAGCAAATGTGAGTTCTGGATACCAGAAGTTTCTTTTCTAGGACACATAATATCTGCTTCAGGTATTCATGTTGATCCTAAGAAGGTAGAATCTGTCCTACAGTGGGAATAGGCAAAGACACCAATGGAGATACATAGTTTCCTAGGGTTGGCTGGCTATTACAGGAGGTTCATTAAGAACTTCAGTTCTATAGCTTTACCCCTAACCAAATTGACCACGAAGGAGGTTCCTTTTGTCTGGAACGACAAGTGCCAACAATCTTTCCAGTTGCTAAAGGAAAGGTTAACTAGTGCACCTATTTTGGTGTTACCTGAGCAAGGAAAGGGGTATATAGTTTTCTGTGATGCATCTAAGAACGTTCTAGGATGTGTGTTGATGTAGGATAAGCAAGTGATTTCTTTTGCTTCTCGACAGCTTAAGAAACACGAGGAGAATTATTCGACACACGATCTAGAGGTAGCTGTTGTGGTGCATGCTTTGAAGATCTAGAGACATTATCTCTATGGAGAGACATTCCATATTTTCACATACCATAAGAATCTAAAGTATATCTTCTCATAGCATGAACTAAACATGAGACAGCGCCGCTGGATGGAATTAATCAAGGAGTACGATTGTACAATTGATTATCTTCCAGGGAAGGCTAATGTAGTTGTTGATGCACTAAGTAGGAAATCAGCAACACCAGCCCAACATAAAGCACAGTTGAACTCCTTAGTATGCTTTAAAAGATATATGCTTATCTCCTTAAGGAAAAACAATGTACAACTTAAGGTGTCGTTGTTAGCCAGGCTGTTAGCTAACCTACTCTGAGACAGTAGATTAAATAAGCACAGCATGTTGATACTATGATTCAGCGATTAGGTCAGAGTATGGTAGTGAGAAACGAGATGGCTTTCATGAGTCAGATGATCAGGTAGTTTGTTACCATGGTAGGATGGTAGTACCAGATGTCGATAACTTAAGGAAGTTGATTCTGGAAGAAGCTCATTCTTCAATGTATACTTCGCATCCAGGGAGCACCAAAATGTATCATAACTTAAAAGGTATGTATTGGTGGCCTGGTTTGAAGAAATTTGTAGCCAAGTTTGTTATGCGGTGGCTAGTGTGTCAGCAGGTTAAAGATGAACACCAAAAGCCCACAAGAAAAATGCAACCTCTGCCTATACCGTAGTGGAAATGGGATCATGTAACCATGTAATTTGTGGTTGGTTTTCCAAGAACAACCAAGAGTCATGATTCCATATGGGTGATAGTTGATAGGTTGACAAAGACAACACATTTCCTTCCTGTTAAAACAACCTACACTGTTGAGAAGCTTGCATAGATATATATAGATGAGATAGTGCGTTTGCACAAACTTCCAGCTACAATTGTTTCTGATAGAGGTCCCCAGTTCACGAGTCATTTTTGGGAACAACTGCATAAAGCTTTGGGTATGCAATTAAGGTTTAGTACAACTTTTCACCCACAGACAGATGGACAATCTGAGAGGACCAAACAAACCTTGGAGGACTTGCTTAGGGCATGTGTCCTTCAGTTTGTAGGAAGTTGGGATCTACACCTGAGCTTGATAGAATTTTCTTACAATAATAGCTATCAGCACAGTATTGATATGGCACCATATGAGGCATTATATGGTAGACGTTGTATATCTCCTTTATGTTGGTATGAAATAGGGGAGTATCAACTTTTGGGTCCTGAGCTAGTACAACAAACAATTGAGAAGATTAAAGGAATACAACAACAGTTGAAAGATGTACAAGATAGACAGAAGTCTTATGCTGATAAGCGTCGTAGACCCTTAGAATTCCGAATTGGAGACAGAGTATACCTCAAGTTCTCACCTTGGAAAGGTATCCTTAGATTTGGAAAGAAGGGGAAGTTAGCTCCTAGATTTATGGGGCCTTATCCAATCATTGAGCGGATGGGAAAGGTAGCCTATAAGTTGGAGTTACCACCTGAGTTGCATAGATTGCACCCAGTGTTCCATATCTCCATGTTGAGGAAGTGTCATCCTGACACAGAGTTAGTTCTTCAACCTGTCGAGGTAGAGTTAAAAGCTGATATATCATATGTTGAAGGACATGTGTTGATTCTTGATAAAAGAATTGAAAAGCTAAAAAAGAAAGACATATGTCTTGTAAAAGTTCTCTCGCATCAACGTGGCATTGAAGAATCTACGTGGGAGCTAGAGGAAGTATCCTACTCTTTTCTCTTAATAATTTTAGGGACGAAATCTTTGTAAGGGGTGGATAACATATAACATCCCTAACCTGGGTTATGCTTTAACCCTAGAGGTTTTTCTTAATAAAGTGGATTATATGCTTGCTCTTATCTTTTGAAAAGTAATTAAGGATCAAGAGGAACTCATATTTCAATTTTAGTCCTTTTTTAATAATGTTGAAATGATATTTTACTTATTTTGGACTAAAGTGCTAATTGCCCAAGTTGAGGGTTAAATTGCAAATTGTGCATCATAATATGTTCCTCATGTATTGAAGCATCATGAGAATGAAGATGATGCAGAGGAATGGCTTGTGAAAGTTTGAATACCAAGAAAGAGCTGATTAAGCAATGTTTGTGTATTAAAACCTAGTTTTGGTGTAATGTGCAATTTACCCAAAACCTAGGGTTCAATATGCAAATTACATCCTCCAGAGAGTCCTTAATATTTCTTGGCATCATTTAGAGAAAAGAAAATAAGAGGGGCGTCTCATTTGTATCACCTTGAAGGAGAGAGAATCTTGATATTAAAATAATCAAGATTTAAGCATAATTGAAACCCTAATTTAATTTAATGCACAAATAAATATATTAAATGAAGTGCCCTTCAACCAAAATTGTGTTGGTTGAAAATCCATATATGTGGACGTCCTAGTGCCTTGCAAAGTCAATGGAAATATCTAAGTGAGTGGAGAGCCCACTCACATTAATAAAAGGAAAAGAAATATCCACTAACTTATGGATATTATTATTAAATTGATTAAGGTGCTTAATTTGCTTTTCATTAATTCGTGGATAATTGAGAGGAATAAGAGGCAAGGAATATAGCCTCATATCCAAGTAAGAGTATGGGGCAAGTGGCAAGGAAATGAAGGAGTTATCTTCTACGTTCTCTCTCTTACATGAATTTTTAATAAAATGCATATATGCTCATTTATCCATAGCTTGGATGGGTAATTTCAAAGCCACTTTCACTTCTTGCTTGCAAAATGATCAAGGGAGATTAGGAGCAACAGGAGGAAGACCCCCAACCTGTAGGTAAGCTCCATGACCTTCTTCCACCTTGATTTCATGGTAGAAAACACAAATCAATGCTTGATTTTTTCTTTTCTCCACTCAATCTTCAACTCTAGCCAATCTTTTCACTCAAAACCTTAAGGACGAGCCTTGGGACAGTTGAAGGAGTTGCTTCCACCATTTTTGACGTGAAGCTCCAAGCTTTGAAGCTCATTTGAAAATGGGTTATAGAACTTGAACCCTTAATCATTGTTATTGAATTCAATTCCTCAATCAATTTTGTTCAATTGTTCTTCTTGCAATTCCTTTAATTGATTGATGAAGCTATCATGAAATGGCAGTAGATTTCGAGGGTTTGAAGCTTGAGGATGATGACATCATCCTAAGCACACACCTCAAAAGAAAATTGGGTGCAAACGGTTTCAAAAATATGGTCCAATCGGTTTCAGCAAACCGTTTGGTGACCAAACGGTTTGCAAACCGTTTGGAGGTTTGGGTTCCAAATCGTTTGGAGTGGTTGACCGAATGGAGGGGGTTGACAATTTGAGGGGGGTTGATGATGTGTTGAATAATGATCTAATAGATTTAATTGGTTGATTTCTAAAGGTTCCATGATTGGATAATCTACCAGTTGCAAACCTTAATCGGGTGAAGCGGTGAAAACCCTAGATGAATCCATTCGATTTCAAGACAAATTGGACCAAATGGTCTTGAGTCCGTTTGAGTCCAAATGGTCTTAAAACCATTTGGGATCAAACAAACTCATGACCGTTTGGATGTCAAAAGCTAAGGTGGATTTTTTGGAGATTCAAGATTCAATGATTGATGTATTTAACTAGTTCAATTGTTGAAGATTTCAATGGTGCAAATCATGAACGATTGGTTGATGGAAACCTTTAGGTGACCCTTTCGGTTCTGAGGATGACTTGGACCAAATGGTCTTGAGACCGTTTGAGTCCAAATGGTCTTGAAACTATTTGGGATCAAACGGTCTCAGTACTGTTTGGAATCAAACGGTTTCAAAACCATTTGGTGTTGATATGATAAAACCGAATGGAGGTCAAAAGTGATCAAATCGTTTGGATATTTAAAGTGATGATTGATCCATTGATCCAATGGTTGATAATAATGATAATCAAAGATAGGTACAGAGGTTGAATTCCTAAAGTGCCTAGATGATTAGTACCTTTAAAATGAGTAACTCAAAAAGTTTATGAAAGCAATAATTCACTATGTCAACCATAGTTCTATGTACTTGATGGAAAGGTTGATGTAACCTAATCAAGTTAAGAGAGAAGAGTTCATACATGAGTGTTAATCATGTAGAGTATGTGATTTGGGTATGATCCTTAGTGAAGAGATCATGAAACCCTCATAAAGAAGGTTAACAAACTCCAACCCTAATTTAGGGCAATTCTGAGTGAAACCCTAATATAGGGTAATAGTGTAACCATAATTAAGGGTGATGGCATGAGAAACCCTAAATTAAGGGGATGCTTCATGAAACCCTAATTTGGTTGAATAGTAAACCCTAATTGTGTGTTATCGAATAGTAAACCCTAATTATGGGTTATTGAATATAAACTCTAAACCAGGGTGATGTAAGTAAGGCTATACGAAAACCCTAATTTTGGGCAATATGGTGATAAACCATAACCCTGATCTGGTTAATGGGATGAATATCCCCAATTGACATGAAATGGGAAACCCTAACCCTGGTAAGGGAATAGTGATGTTACCCTTGGATAGCATGGAACTGAAATATGATTGATATATATGTTATCATGTGTGCTAACCATGTAGGTATGATGAGATGATGAACATAGCCAGGTATGAGCTATGATGCTTTATTTATTGAAATTTTTTATTGAGCCTTGTGTGCCATAATATGCCTTGTTGCCAAGTAAGAGGTAACAAGAGCGTTAACGGGCCTCAAGTGCCATGAGAGATGCTTATGTAACAAGTGTCATGTTTACCTTGGTCAGATGACCTGAAGGTGATAGTTACCTAAAAAAGTGGTAACAATGTGCAGTGATGAGCTAAGGGTTTGAATACCCAGATCCATAGGATTATGGTAATGAGATTATGGAAGGATGAGAATTCCCAGTATTGAAATGAGGGACTGAGATCCCATTATCTCATTAAGACTGAGATATAATTGATGGAAATAGTCCATGTTTCTTTGTGGAATTTGTCATAATAAGTTATGTTTAAAAACTTGGCTGATGCTAAAAGAATATGATAATGTACATAATTAATCAAGTGAAATCTATTCATGTAGTGCTCTGACCATAGATCCATCATCGTCAGTAGTTGGTGATGGTGAAACAGGTTTTCCTATGGGATCTTCTGGAGGGAATACTAATGAGTATGTGGGGGTAATGGGCAAACATATACTTACGTCCTAATGAAAGGTTGATGGAAGGTAAACATTAAACCTCTCAATCCTTCATTAAATGTGCCGGGATGGATGTATCACAAATTTCCTGATGATGTTAATGTCGGATCGATGGAGATATACATGAAATCTCTCGATTGCGATGAGAGTACAACCGCCACTGTAACTCTATAGTGAAGTTGCCACTATACCCTGGCAAGCTATTATTAGCAGAGACACTAGATGTCCTGTAGTTGTCCTCACACTGACTGAGGAGGATGAGGTCATGGAAATATGGTTCTTCCATTGATCTATGTATGGTACTGATTTCGATTTCGCAATGGTCGGTTGGATTATGAGCAATATACCTCATCTCCTCAGAGCTTAAGTATGATTGTAAAATGTAATCAGCCGTGTAGCGTATTTGCTTAAAGTTGAAATACGAGAAACGTTGGTTGATGTTATCTTGTTTAGTATATTATGGATGGATAAATCTTATACATGTCACTTATTCATTACACAAACTGCTTTATCAGGTTATAGATGATACGCTTAAGTAAGAATGTTGCTCTAATCTGCATAGATAATGAATTATATGTTGTTGAATATATGATTCCACTGCTCAGTTTATTTCTATTAAACTGCAATAATAATGTTTTCGATGGAGAGTTATATCTCTCACTAGGACAATTTTATAAGTTGTCTCACCTCGTGGGATCCAACATTTTTAGGTAGACGTAGACGAAGAGGCAAAAACTCTGTAGCAGGGGAAGAACAGCAGTATCAAAAACAACAGGGACAATAGTGATATCCCAAGTGGGGATACTGGCTGCCAAGCTTTGTATAGAAAGTCCTATGTGTCGTCTTTGTACTCTTAGGTCCTAGGAGTCAGTGGATAGTGTTTTTATAATTGATATGAGATTTTGGCTCGAATGCTTCAAGGATTTTGTTACTTGTGCTTTTATCAAGGCAAGTGTTGTATATATATTCCTCGAGAAGAGACGGTACATGGAATGTACATGATCAACCAGGATGTATGTGAGACATTTTAATTCTTGTTAAAAGAGTTTTCCTGTAATGGATCTTTTTATAAATGGTTTTAATTTTTAGTGATTTTTAGTAATCCGCTGTTAATAATCATTTCTGCATGTTGATTGTGCACTTGTTATCTTAATGATAGCGGGTGTCATCACATAAGTGGTGACTGCAGGAGCTTGAGAATCCAAACTGAGGTCTCTACTACCTTTGTGATATAATTGTGGAGTCAATGAGCCAAATCCAAACCAGGAGAGTGTGAGGGTTGTACATGGAGTAAAGTTAAATATGGTTGAGCGGTATACCTCATATAGGAGGAAATTAGTTGTCTCAATTGTTTTCATAGCTTCATGGGTTTCCACGGAGTTGTATGCACCTCCTAGACCATCGCGGTGGCGCTTGGCAGAGGTTTCCGTAGTTGGAGTAGGCGGCAACAAAGGGCAAAGTCTCTAGGGCCTTCCATGCCATCACGAATCTTCAAAACAATGGGAATAGTTGAGTCAGAGCTCGTGGATGGTGTAGGTGAAGTGAATTGGAATGGGGAAGCCACTGGTGAGAGTGCCATTCTCTGGTTCAGCTCATCAGAAAAGGCGTTCGGTGGGGTGGTTTCCAAGTTGAAGACAATTAATTGATGTGTTTTCTAGGCTAATTAGGGTATCCCAGAGTCTCTGGAGGCATTAAATAGTTGCGAAGAGGACTAGAGTTGCCTCTATGATTCTCTCCTTGACCTTAGGTTTCTTTCCTTTGGGCATTTTCAAAATAGGGTGAGAGAGGGGGGGTTCTGGGAATCGTTACGTAGAGGAGAGAATTCTGGATCAAATGCATTTAATTTTATAGGAAAGGATCAGTGGAGAGGGAGAGTTAGGGATTCAAAATCTAGTACCACTATGCACAAATTGATCCATGATGTGTAGGACAGGGAGACAACCGAGTGGTCAGTCTCCTACCTGGGTCCAGATCCAGGATCCAAATAAGCTAGAAAATAGCTATTTTAGGGTATTATAGGTATTTTACATAAAATCACAACTCTCAATTGGAACACCAAAAAATTACGAGATTTTGGATTCTTCTTGGAAAAACTCCTATAAATATAAAAAAAAATTGACCTACATATGCTAATGTTTAGTGTACCAATAAAATCAATTGAGTCACAATATAGATCAAGATAGTTCTTGATGTCACAAGGTGCACATTGTGCATCATAATTGGAATTTTTGGTGTCTAAATTATTCAATGATCATCAAGGTGATGAAGTGAGGTTAATTGAGAAATACTTGATAATTGAGGATAATAATTATAGTTTGGTCATTTCAATGTGGAAAAATCCATTCCATCACATCCTTCCCTCCTTAAAAGGAATTTTCTTCCCAAAATTCAAAAACATCCTTAAAAATTGGGGCTATCAAATCCAAGTCATATCATTAAATACTAGTACATCCTTATCTATATAATCAAAATCATGTCCTCAATATTAAAACTACAATGACAATCTTGTATAAACTTGTATTGATCAATCAAGTGGTCAAATGATTATAGTTCACTAATCAAATTCAATTCATGTATTTATATAGAGTGATAATCGAGTTTAAGGAGAATTTAAATGGGTGAAAAGATGTCGTCTCCCGTGTCCCTGACCCCATGAGAAGAGGCAATCCTGAAGGCAAAAGAGGTGATGGCAGCGCTGAGATCCATCATCAGTTCTAATTGCAGAGTTGGAAACGGATCTGAGGAAGGTCAAAATAAAGAAGATCGATATCCATATCTTGTTCCGAGGAAATGAGAATCTTTCAAGTCCATCCAGAATGAGAGACCGGTTGAACTAAAATGGATAGAAATCACAGTTCGGGAAGGTAAACTATTGTACCCTGGAAAGGAAGCCTAGGAGAATGCGGAAAGATGGAGTAGGTGTTTACTTGGATATGTGATTGATTTTCCACCTTTCATCCCTATTCTCAGGGAACACTTTCAGAAGATTTGGAATATTAGGTGGCCTTTTGAACTATTTGACAGAGGAGAAGGTTTCTTTCTGATAAGGTTTACTGATAATGAGGATTTGGAGGCTGTTCTCAATGGCGACTGGTACGTGATGAATAGACCTGTGATTATGAAGAAATGGCACATTGGAGAGAAACAACATAAAGTATTCTAGAAGATGTTCCAGTCTGGGTAAATATCTCAAATTTGCCGATTGAACTCTGGGATGTTAAGTTGTTTGAGAGGATTGGAACCTTTTTGGGTACACCAGTGAGAATGGATGACAAAACATTTTCTATGAGATGTGTGGACGTTGCTCATATTCAGGTATTAATGAACAAGGATGCGAGATGGCCCAAAACCATTATGATGGCCAGTGATGAAGGAGATGAGCACAATATTTCTCTATCATATGATTGGTTTCCTCACAAGTGCAGAGTGTGCGGGTACCTGGGACATGATGATTGTGTAAAAGTTGATAAGGCTGACCCTCATCTGTTCAAGAGAGATGTAAGAAATGGTAAACCTCAAAAGAAGGTTTGGGAAGTTAAAAGAGTTCAAGCTGCTATCTGTGATAATGGAGTGTAGATTCTTAAAAATGATGATGATGGGTTGTATGTTATTGAGGAATTAGAGAATGAGAATGAGATTATGTGAGAGAAGGAGAAACTGTTAAGGTGTGAACCAGCTACTGAAGATTTGAAGTTGTCTAGAGAAGTTAATGAATGATTTGAAACTATAATAGATGAGCTTGTTTTGGTTGTCAATTATGTTCCCTCTACTCCGAATCATGTTCCTGTTGTGTTAAGTAAATCTCCAGACAGTGACATGAGTTCTCAAGCATCATCAAGTTCAGTGAATTTCCAGAATGCACCTCCTAGATGTTAGGGGAAGTTGAACACAGGTTGTAACCTCGAGAAGGATTCTCAATATTCTCCTTTTAATAGAGACTTGATTATGACTTCAAAAAGCACTGAGGTTGTCAGTCCAACAACCGGGGGTACCAAATGAGTCCTAATTTTTCCATATCCTCCTAGAACGTTAGGGGAATCAGTAATAAACTCCTAAGTGTTCAGGAGGAAGTTAGAAGGGCAAAATGTGATGTTTGTGTCCTTGTTGAAACCAAGTTGAGGAGAAATAGAATTGAGAAAGTGATGAGGAAGTTCTTTGCTAATTTTAATTGGATTTCAAATAGTAAGTTGCATGCTCTGGGGAGAGTCGTCGTGTTGTGGAAAGATGATCTTTATAATGTTGTTAAGATTGACGAAGGTGATCAGGTGGTGCATTTCAATGTGGAAAAAGGGGATATTAATCTGAATATTTTTGTAGTTTATGGACATAATGGAGACTATGATAGAGTGAGTCTTTGGAAAAATTTAGATGATATCAAGTTGAGTTGCGCTGGTGCTTGGGTGATTATTGGGGACTTTAATGCGGTGAGGAAAAATGCAGAGAAGATTAGCATTCAATCCCCGACTTTGAAGTCTATGGAAGATTTCAATGATTTTGTATTGGATAACAATTTATTGGAGATGGATTTTAATGGGCCCTTCTTTACTTGGGATAATAGGCAAGATGGTGACAAGTTTGGTTGTTCTAAAATTGAAAAGATTCTGTATAATGACCACTTCCAAAAGAAATTTGGCAGGTTCCATGGGGAGTCCATTTCTAACACGATTAGTGATCACAGAAGAATAAGTCTTATCATTGGTGAGCCTCAAAGATTTATGGCTCCATTCAGATTTATTAACAGCTGGTCGAGTCATGCTAATTTTCAAAAAGTGCTTCAGGAAAGTTGGGATTTGGAGGTTGAAGGACATGCGATGTTTAAGCTATATAGGAAGCTGGAAATCTTGAAGAAAAATTTGAAGGACTGGAACAGGGATACCTTTGGTAATGTGAGTGATAATGCCATGGTTCTTAATAAAAGTGCTTTGGAAGCTCAAAAAATTGCTTATTTGAATCCCACTGATAATGCTTTGAGGGCGGAGGCGAATAGGCTTAGAAAGGAGGCTAAAGTGGTTGCTGATAAAGAAGAAGAAGCTTTATTTAGGCAGAAGTCAAGAGTCCAGTGGCTTAAGGAGGGCAATTCCAATACTAAGTTTTTCTATTCTTCACTCAAGTCCAAAAGAGTTAGAAATACTATCAATTGTCTTTGTATAGATAATGCTATCAGCAGAGATAATGATGAGATTAAAGATCATATTGCTATGTTTTATGAAGGAATTTATTGTAAAAAGGATCTTGGTCAGGTTTGGGATGGAGACTGGAGTGGCCCCCATTTATCTCAGGAGCAGAACAATATGTTAGTCAAAATGGTCACGAGGAAGGAGTTGGATGATGTAGTAAATGAGTTGAATGATGATAAAAGTCATGGGCCGGATGGTTTTAATGGTCATTTTTATAAAGTTTCCTGGAAGATTATTGGGGATGATGAGTTTAATGCGGTGAAAGATTTTTTCATGAATGGGAATATGCTTAGGGAAGCAAATAGGACTTTTTTGACTCTGCTGTCTAAAGGACCGGATACGAATCTTATCACCAGTTGGTGCCCTATAGATTTATGTAATGTCTTTTATAAGCTTATTTCTAAGATTCTGGCTAACATGTTACAAGTGTGCCTTCCTTTTATCATTGATGTCAATCAGTGTGCATTTGTGAAAGGTAGAAGCATCAAGGACGCCATTTTTCTTACTAATGATATTATCAATGATGTTAAAAAGAAAAATGTGAAGAAAATGTGTATTTAGGTTGATATCTCTAAAGCTTATGATTCTGTGAGCTGGAAGTATCTCTTCTCTGTTATGTTTAAGATGGGATTCTCTCCAAGATGGATTCATTGGATGGAGTTGGTATTTAGAACTTCTTCATATCAGGTCTTGGTTAATGGTGAAGCTACGAGAACTATTTTCCCTTCTAATGGTGTTAGGCAGGGAGATCCTATTGCTCCTTACATATTCACTATAGCTATGTAAGGTTTCACTGAGATGATGAAGAGGAACAATGATATTTCTCCTGTTCAGGGTTCTAAGAATGTGAAGTGCTCACATCTTATTTTTGCTGATGACTTGATGATTTTCACTAAGGCGGATGCTGAAAATGCTAAAAGGATTAAGGTGTTGTTGAATGATTTTGGTTGTATGTCTGGGCTCCAGGTTAATAGCAATAAAAGTATGATTTTTTTGGGTGAGAACAAGGAAGCTGATGAGATTGCTAGTAATCTGTGTATGAAGATCGGCTCATTGGAGGATACTAAGTATTTGGGTCTCCCCCTGTTCTATGGGAAGTTGAATAAGAAACATTGTGCAAAACTTGTGGATAGAATTAAGAAAAGAATGGAAGGTTGGAAAGCTAAAATGCTTTCTCTTTCTGGAAGGGTAGAGCTTGTTAAGTCTACTTTGTCTACCATGCATCTGTTCTGGTCTATGACCTTTCCTATCCTGAGTTCTTCGCTTGATGAGATTGATAAAATCTGCATAAATTTTATTTGGGGTTATTCTGAGAAGAAGGCAAATTTGCATCTTATTAAGTGGGAAGATGTCACTTTACCAAAGAAGGAAGGAGGCTTGGGTATAAGGAAAAGTAAGGATATTGTGGATGATTGTCTTTCTATAAATGCTTGGGATGTTGCAAGAAAAAAAGATTCTTTATGGGTCAAGTGGATAAGTGAAAAATATCTAAAAAAAGAGTCATTCTGGGGTATTCAGACCTCTCCTAATGTTTCGTGGATGTTTAATAACATCATTCGTAGTAGGGGGCTTCTTATGAATATGGTGGAGTTTAAGATTGGTATAGGATGCAACATTGATATTTGCGGTGATCTATGGTTTCATGGTAAATGTCTGCATGAGGCTATTGATGAGAGCATGTCTATTACTGCAGGGATTCCTAGGAATGCCCGACTAAGTAACATTATTGCAAATTGGGAGTGGAAGATAAAAGAGTCTATATATTCTTTTAAGCTGCTTGACATTTTGAAATCTGTCACTATTCATAAACAAAAGGATGATGTTATTCTGTGGAAAGGGCATGAGATGTTGAGTTTGAAAGTTATGTGGGAGTGTATTAGAATCAAGAAAGATGAGGAGAAGATTTACGAATGGATTTGGAAGAGTAGAAGTAGCATGAATGCAAAGTATCATATGTGGAAGGCTGCTCACAATAAGTTACCTACTTCTAACTATTCCAGGAGGAGAGGGATTCTGGTCACGTCTATTTGTTTCCTTTGTATGAGTGACTATGAAGATATTGATCATGTCAGTTTTGATTGTGAGTATATTAGTGATTTGTTGTGTATGGCTGCGAGAGAGGGTATGATTAATAGGATTCCCAGGAGTTGGGATGATATTACTGGTTTGAAGAGTCCAAAAGATGACGTTGTTATCCCTATTATTATGTATCAGACCTGGTGTGAGAGGAATAGAAGAGTGCATGAAAATAGGGACAAGAATGTTGATGCCATTTGGAAAATTATTGAGGCTGATGTCTTGACTCTGTCTTCCTAGTTGTTATGGTTGGTGGTTTTGCGTTGCTGAGCTGAAGGGTTTTGTGGAGGGGCAGAGTTCTTCTTGTGGTGTTTGGAGACGATGGCTGGTTCTGTTCTATTTTTATGTTGTCTTGAAGCTGCAGTTGACCTCTTTCCTAGTTGATTGTTGCTGGTTCAGATCTGGGATGGAATGGCAGGGATCTATAGTTGGTTCTTGTTTCTTTTGTTCCTTTAGTTTCTGGCTGCCTGGCATTGGTGGTTGTGCTCTCTTTGCTTTGTGTTGTGTTGTCTTGAGTGCTGCTGGTTGTTGACGGCTGGGGTAGGATAGGTGCTGTGACGACCCCAATTTCTACATACTTTCCTTAGTGACATAATCAGATATGCGTGCACTCATATCTATAAATGTCAAAAGGGAAAATAATAGAAATCAAGATAGCCAACTAAAATCAGAGATAAGCCAAGATCATGTTCACATCATAGTAAATAGCCACACAACACTTCATTCAATAATGAAAGATAAAGTCATACATATTAATACTTGAGAAAGAAGAAGAATAAGTCTATGAGAAAGAAAATATGATTATTACATAGGATCTCAATCATCCTCAACATAATGCTAGGGAAAGAAATAAACTAACATCTAGCAAGAAAGGGATAAGAGGAATAGGTCTATCTAATAAATCCTCCATGCTTATTATTTGTGCCTTCAGGTACTTTGAATATGCATTGTACTTTGATAATCAATTGTTCCTTGCACCTAGAAAATACGAGAAACAAATACATCAACAAAGTTGGTACGTGGAGTAAAAGCTATACTATGCTGGCATATAAAATACTTGAATTGAAGAAAGAGAAGGAAAACATTACTTAAAGGCAGAAAAGCAGGTAATCCCAAGTTATTAGCCTCATTTATAGTGAACATGCATTACTATGGTGGACTTAGCACATAATTGCATAAATAGTGGGCCCTTCCCTGTGTACCTTGTACTCTAGGGATCTCCCCGTATACCATGTACTCTAGGGAGGTGCTAGTCAACATTAAAGCTTTCCCTCTCTAATAGGGAGTTTAATGAACACCACTAGTAACTACAATTCACTTATATTCAGTTATGTTCTTTTATGTGCAAGGCGGTAAATAATCAATTAATCATATATTCACATCCATCAATGTATATCAATTTCATACAAACAATTACATATACTTAACATCCAGCAAAACTAGTCATATAATTATATCCACGTACCTTTAACTTTTAGATCTGAATTCCACAAGTCTTAGATTATGAAGAGAGAGTAGATCACCCTAAAATGTAATCAAGGGTATAGTTGTTACTATTGATCCATATGACCATGATTAAGATTAGTTATTAGTTATTAGTCCTTTTTATGTTATCTAATTTGGATCAGGTTTATCCATATTTTAATTTGGTTTTTGAGCTTGTATCAGATCTGATCCCTAATAAAATAATTTGAGCAAAAGACAATATATAAATAAATCAAAAGAAGATTGTCATAACTAGGGTTTCTAAGATGGTCGAAAAGAAAGGGACAAAAACCTTAAGGATGTTAAAGATTCCATTATTTCAAAGTTCATTCCTGGGTTTAGGACCAATTCTGACCATTGAATATCATCTAATGATATTAGATTTTTGTTATAAAGATATACCTTTTATTACATGTAAAGAGAGAGAAAACTAATTTTAGGGTTTCTTCCAATCCTTTCATCATTCATCAACTTGGATCAGTATTTCGAGCGATTAGAAAATAGGGTTTCATCTAAGATTATCTATGTGTTAGGAAGTCATGTATTAACAGGGGAAGCCATTATTAATAATTACTTACAACTAAGAGGGTCATTTAGGATTTTGGGTAACTATTTTGAAATAGTAAACAGATCTAGGTCTTGATGACATTTTATTTGGATATAGGAGAATTTTCTGATCAAAATGGTATATAGGTTCCCTACAAACCGATATTCCTAGCATCTTGTATGATTTTTATAATGTAATCCATTTTCTTGAGTACAAAAAATAAATAAAAGGAAAAGAAGGAAATTTATGACCTTAATCAAGGGCCAAATCTGAATGGATCAACGACTCAGATGCAACCGGCTATAGCAAGCGGGGGGTCCGGTTTGCTGAGGAAGTGCCCTTGGATCGGTCCAACTGGCGTCGTGGATTCACGGTTCGACTCGTGTCCTGAATCACGACGGAGGAGCTCGCCGGCGCTGAGTTGGAAAGTGAGCAGGAAGCTCCAGCAAAGGGCCAGAAAAAGCCGCCCGAGCTCTCCACGACCTCGCGATGTCGGGGGACACAGTGACTTGAAGCGAGAAGAGGAGGTGCTCGACCTGGCAGTGCGGAGGTGTCGTGATAGTCTCAGGGAAATTTGGAGGTCTCGGTGGAGGATAGGGTTCAGGAGCCGGGAGGTTAAGGTAAAGGAGGTAGGTGGCAAGGCAGAGGGGTGATTTTTATAGGTTCTAGGGGTAGGTTTAGGGTTTGGTGAGGTTGGGCTTCTTAGGCCGCCGCCAGAGTGAGAGAGGAAGATAAGAGGGAGTTCGTTCTCCCTATCTCGAGAGTGAGGGGGGTCAGGATAAGGGTGATTGACCTCGTTTAGGCGAGCCGAAGGCATTCCTTCAGGTGGAAGTTCGAGAAACGGGGTGAGCTGGCACTTGGTTGGGGCTCAGGTTCGGCGTCTCCTCCCCGCCCTTTGCGGGAGGTAGAATACGAGGTCTGGGCCCTAGGATCAAGGCAGATCTGTGGCCTTCAGATCGAACGGCTAGGGCAAGCCCCAGATGAGTGGGCCACGTCCAAGCAGTTAAAAGGGGCCGCGTGACAACATAAAAGCCCGATTAAAAGGAAACTTAGGTCTAGGCTATATATAAAAAAAAGTGATATATTAGCTCAAATTAAATTGGTTGTAATTCTTTATTGGTAATTCCAATTGCAACAAAAATCTAGGGATAGCTTAATGATGTCATTAAGTAGCTAAGCTACAAATTTTAAGTCAAAATTCGATTATTGACTATGTCAATTGACTAAATGTCATGATACTTGTATTATTGACTTTATGTACCATTATGGATGGTCTCAAGTGAAATTGATAATCCATTTAATTAAATTAGTGAGAGATAAGATTGAGGGCATAATTGGAACAATTAAATTTGTAAGAGAGAGAAACTAATTAATATATATGTATGTAAAAACTCACTCTGTCACATTCTCCCCTCGTTTTTAAGAATTTTGTCCCCAAAATTCAAGCAGCCTGAAAAAGATATGGATACTTCTTCTCAACCTCGGTCTTTAGCTCCCAGGTGGCATCCGTTTCATCATGGTGGCTCCAGAGAACTTTCACCATTTCGATATGATGATTACTATGAAGCTCTTTTGTCTTGAAGTCGAGAATTCTGACTGGGGATTCAGCAAATGATAGATCATCCTTCAATTCAAGAGGCTCATGATTCAAGATATGACTGGGGTCCTTGACATAGGGCTTCAGATTAGATACATGAAACACATTATGCATGGCACTATACTGAGGTGGAAAAGTGAGACGATAGGCACATTCGCCAACCCTTTCTAGAATCTCGAAGGGTCCAACATAACGAGGACTGAGCTTTCCTTTGTTCTTGGCTAGAGCTCGAATAGGTCGGATCTTCAGAAATACATGGTCACCTTCCTTGAACTGACGTTATTGACGGTGAGCATCTGCATAAGACTTCTGTCTATCCTGTGCTCGCTTCATTCTCTGCCTAATCAGTGCAACCTTATCAGAATACAACTGCATCTCCTTGGATTTCATCAGGGTACACTCTCCGACATCATCCCAGTGTAAAGGTGATCTGCATGGTCGGCCATATAGAGCTTCATAAGGAGGCATCCCAATGCTTGCTTGATAGCTATTATTATAGGGAAACTCAGCTAAAGGCAAGTAATAGTCCCATGAGCCTTCCCAATCGAGAACACAAGCTCACAGAAGATCCTCTAGAATATGTACTGTACGCTCTGATTGCCCGTCTGTTTGCGGATGGTAGGCTATACTGAAGTTCAACTTGATGCCCAATTCCTCTTGAACCTGCTTCCACAGCTTTGATGTGAACTTTGGGTCCCTGTCCGAGACAATAGACAAGGGAACTCCATGAAGATGTACTATCTCCCGTATGTAGAGGTCTGCCAACTCAGAAACCTTTGCAGTAGTCTTCACAGGAAGAAAATGAGCTGACTTGGTGAGATGATCCACTATGACCCATGCAGCGTCGTATCCCTTCCTGGTCCTAGGTAACCCCACTACGAAATCCATGGTGATGTGTTCCCATTTCCATTCCGGAATTTCAAGGGGTTGTAGTAGACTGCCTGGTCTCTGATGTTCGGCCTTGATCCTTTGACATGTCAAACACTTAGACATGAAATCGGCAATATCGCGCTTCATGCCTCTCCACCAAAACTGACGTTGTAGGTCTTTGTACATCTTTGTCGTGCCTGGATGAACTGTGTACTTGGACCCATGTGCCTCATTTAGGATTGATGTCTTTACAATTGACTGCTCAAGAACCCACATACGATTCTTGTAACGGAGCCCACCATCAAGACCCACAGACAGGTGCGTTTGCGGCTTCGATAGGAGAGAAGATAGCTCTGCAAGATTGGGACTAGCCTTTTGTGCCTCAAGAAGTTCGAAATGCAAGTTGGACGTGATGGAAATGTTATTAACATGCACATGATCAGACTGAAACTGTGGCTTCCAGCCCACTAGATCCTCCATGTTCCTCCATTCTGGGACAGAAAGAGATGCACATACCGCCCTTTTCCTGCTAAGAGCATCCGCGACTACATTTTCCTTACCCGGATGATAGGCAATAGTGAAATCGTAGTCCTTTAGGTATTCGATCCATCGGCGTTGATGCAGATTCAAGTCTTTCTGAGTTAGGATGTACTTCAGGCTCTTGTGATCGGTGAAGATGTCGAAAGTTGCCCCGTACAAGTAGTGCCTCCAGATTTTGAGGGCATGAATGATTGCAGCTAATTCCAAATCATGGGTGGGATAATTAATTTCATTGGGTTTTAGCTGTCTAGACGCAAAGGCCACTACCTTACCATTCTGTTGCAGGACACACCCTAACCCATTCCTCGAAGAATCAGTGAATATCACAAACCCTTCATTGCCAGAGGGTAGAACAAGAACAGGAGCCGACGCAAACTTCTGCTTTAACTGCTGGAAACTGGACTCACAAGTGGCTGACCAGATGAAGTTCTCGTCCTTCCGAGTATGTTTGGTTAGAGGAAGTGCAATTTTTGAGAAATTTGGAATAAAATGACGATAATATCCAGCCAGACCCAGGAAACTCCGAATTTTAGAAGGATTACGGGGAGGTTCCCAATCAAGTACAGCAAGGAATTTGGCGGGATCAACAAATATACTACCTCCCGAAATGACATGCCCAAGAAACATAACCTTATCTATCCAGAACTCACATTTTGAGAGTTTGCCATAAAACTTCTGGGTTCGAAGAACGTCAAGGACTGCTCGCAAGTGTTCCCGATGTTTTTCCATAGAATCAGAATAGATCAAGATATCATCAATGAAGACGACCACGAACTCATCAAGATAAGGTTGGAAGACTTTGTTCATCAGATTCATAAATACATCTGGTGCGTTGGTTAACCCGAATGGCATCACCAAAAATTCGTAATGCCCATAACGAGTTCAAAAAGCAGTTTTAGAAATATCAGAATCCTTGATTTTAAGTTGATGGTATCCAGAACGGAGGTCAATCTTTGAGAATACTTTAGAAGTACAAAGCTGATCAAAAAGGTCATCAATACAAGGAAGGGGATACTTGTTTTTAATAGTGGCTTGGTTCAACATGCGATAGTCAATACACATACGCATAGAACCATTTTTCTTTTTAACAAAAAGAACAGGAGCTCCCCAGGGGGAAACACTAGGACAAATGAAACCTTTGTCAAGAAGTTCTTGCAACTGTTTCTTCAACTCCATCAGCTCAGCAGGAGCCATCCTATACGCTGCCCTAGAAATCGGAGTGGTTCCAGGAAGGAGATCTATGGAGAACTCAATGTCTCTATTTGGAGGCAGCCCAGGAAGCTCCTCCGGGAAAACGTCAGGGAAGTCACGTACCACCTCCAGACTTTCTACAGGCCCGCTACTAGGACTGGTCTCTGAGACTAATGTGAGGAAGACTTTACATCCTTTAGAAATGCGCTTTTTAGCTTTAAGAGAGGATATTATAATATTATTACAGAATCCACTTCCCCTAGGGATTTTCACAGGATAAGAATGAGGTTGAGAGAGAACGACCGTCTTGTTTCTACAGTCAATGTGAGCATGGTATGTGTAAATCCAGTCCATACCAAGTATAACATCAAAGTCTTCCATGGTTAAGAGAATGAACTCAAAGGGCATATCATGATTTTCATATTTGAGAGAAAGTTCATTAGTTTTTTGCAAAGTTTTGAGTATTTTTCCACTCGGAGTAGACACGTCCAGAATATATCCCAAATCCCTTATGTGAAGATTCAATATAGATGCCAGAGTTCGAGAAATAAAAGTATTTGTAGATCCAGAGTCAAATAAAGCCTTAACAGGATGACCATTTAATAACACAGTGCCTACATAAGGTAATCAAATTATGAATAATTGCAGGCTTGACAAAAGATATTGAATTATAAAAAAATTAGGTTACCTTCACAGAGCTGGTTTGGGTTTGCCTTGGCCTCTTCTGCATTTACTGCAAATATCCTGCCATTGCGGTGTCCCTGAGGCTGGGGAGCACCACCCGCATGATTGCCAAAGATGGAGGGAGTGGGGCACTTAGCGACAAAATGACCCTCCTTTTTGCAGTTATAGCAGACTGGCTTTGTGTGGCGGCATACTCCACCATGGTGTCGTCCGCAAGTCTTGCACTTCGGGTGGACAATCTTCTGTTGATTTCGATTGTGCTTCTGTCCTCCTTTTCCCGAACCTCCTCCTTTCCCTGATCCCTTATTGTTATGGCCAGGATGGAACTTCTTAAACTTATCCTCTTCGGTTTTGGTTAACCCTAAGTATCCCATGCTAGAAGGTTTTTGCATGCCTTGTTCTCTCTCATGCTTGAGGGCCATATCTAGGGCTTCATCTATACTTCTGGGACGAGAGGCTATGACTAGGGTTTTTAGGTGGGCGGAAAGGCAATCCACATAGTGTTCAGTAAGGCGGTCTTCAGTCCTGATGGGTGCATAACGTTCCAGAAGCCTAAACTTCCAGGTGTAATCAGCTACTGAAAGACTACCCTGCCTTAACTCCATGTACATCTTCTCCTTCCTCTTCCTCTCAGCTATGGGCATAAAAAGATCCGTGAAGAGGTTTTTAAAGGCTTCCCACTCCATGTTGTCTATTTCCTCACCCCTATTCCCGCCATAGTTCTCCCACCAGATTTTTGCCCTTCCCTTAAGCATATGGGTGGCGAACCTCACCTTCTTCTCGTTGGGTACTTCTAGGGTATGAAAACCATTCTCTATGGACAAAATCTAGGCTTCAGGCTTATCCATGACCTCAGTCTGATCCTCTCCCCAAAAGGAATCAAGGTTTAGTTTAATAAAATCTATCACTGTCACTTCTTTCTTCCTAGATGAGCTGGGTTCTGGGGTTCCTTTTGTGGCGAGGGTTTCCATAAAATCTAAAAGTATTTTCTTCTGTTCTTCCCACCTTTCCTTGGCCTCAGCATCGGGATTAGGTACTTCAGAGGTTTTACGTTCTTTTCTTTTCTTAGAGGATGATTCCCCTGAGTTGCGAGTCTTAGGAGGCATCCTGAAATTAATTTGAACGTATTAGATTTATTACTTCAATAATTATTCTCGTCATTATCATTATTATTGTCACATGATATTTTATTATTCTCATTATCTAATGATTAATATTCCGAATGTTATGATTTAGGGAGGATATCCTAAAATCCTTATCAGTTGATCCTTAGGACTTTCTAAATAGTGAGACTCCTTCCTAACCTTATAACAGAGGTAAGAGGGAAAATTTAATTTATTTCAAAACAAAGATGAGAGGGAGGAATTTTTTTTTCCTATCGAAGAGGTGAGAGGGAAAATCTATAGATGAGAAAATTCCTCAATTAAGGTATGCCCACGAATAGGGGACACTTAGGATATCGTCCAGGTAGACTTATACTGCCATAAAGGTAGCCTCGTGATTGCCAAGCTAAGTAGCTCGGAGACTTTAGTCAGACCCATGGCAGATGCTATCCTAGACACCTCAACCCTTCACATCCCTAACTCAAGGACAACCCTAGACTCATAATAGGGTGAATGAAAGTCATGTGACTACGATGTGTGAACATTGGCTCTGATACCAACTATGACGACCCCAATTTCTACATACTTTCCTTAGTGACATATACAGATATGCGTCCACTCATATCTATAAATGTCAAAAGGGAAAATAATAGAAATCAAGATAGCCAACTAAAATCACAGATAAGCCAAGATCATGTTCACATCATAGTAAATAGCCACACAACACTTCATTCAATAATGAAAGATAAAGTCATACATATTAATACTTGAGAAAGAAGAAGAATAAGTCTATGCGAAAGAAAATATGATTATTACATAGGATCTCAATCATCCTCAACATAATGCTAGGGAAAGAAATAAACTAACATCTAGAAAGAAAGAGATAAGAGGAATAGGTCTATCTAATAAATCCTCCATGCTTATTATTTGTTCCTTCAGGTACTTTGAATATGCATTGTACTTTGATCATCAATTGTTCCTTGCACCTAGAAAATACGAGAAACAAATAAATCAACAAAGTTGGTACGTGGAGTAAAAGCTATACTATGCTGGCATATAAAATACTCGAATTGAAGAAAGAGAAGGAAAACGTTACTTAAAGGCAGAAAATCAGGTAATCCCAAGTTATTAGCCTCATTTATAGTGAACATGCATTACTATGGTGGACTTAGAACATAATTGCATAAATAGTGGGCCCTTCCCCGTGTACCTTGTACTCTAGGGATCTCCCCATATACCATGTACTCTAGGGAGGTTCTAGTCAACATTAAAGCTTTCGTTCTCTAATAGGGAGTTTAATGAACACCACTAGTAACTACAATTCACTTATATTCAGTTATGTTCTTTTATGTGCAAGGCGGTAAATAATCAATTAATCATATATTCACATCCATCAATGTATATCAATTTCATACAAACAATTACATATACTTAACATCCAGTAAAACTAGTCATATAATTATATCCACGTACCTTTAACTTATTAGATCTGAATTCCACAAGTCTTAGATAATGAAGAGAGAGTAGATCACCCTGAAATGTAATCAAGGGTATACTTGTTACTATTGATCCATATGACCATGATTAAGATTAGTTATTAGTTATTAATCCTTTTTATGTTATCTAATTTGGATCAGGTTTATCCATCTTTTAATTTGGTTTTTGAGCTTGTATCAGATCTGATCCCTAATAAAATAATTTGAGTAAAAGACAATATATAAATTAATCAAAAGAAGATTGTCATAACTAGGGTTTCTAAGATGGTTGAAAAGAGAGGGACAAAAACCATAAGGATGTTAAAGATTACATTATTTCAAAGTTCATTCCTGGGTTTAGGACCAATTCTGACCATTGAATATCATCTAATGATATTAGATTTTTGTTATAAAGATATACCTTTTATTACATGTAAAGAGAGAGAAAACTAATTTTAGGGTTTCTTCCAATCCTTTCATCATTCATCAACTTGGATCAGTATTTCGAGTGATTAGAAAATAGGGTTTCATCTAAGATTATCTATGTGTTAGGAAGTCATGTATTAACAGGGGAAGCCATTATTAATAATTAATTATAACTAAGAGGGTCATTTAGGATTTTGGGTAACTATTTTGAAATAGTAAATAGATCTAGGTCTTGATGACATTTTATTTGGATAGAGGAGAATTTTATGATCAAAATGGTATATAGGTTCGCTACAAACCAATATTCCTAGCATCTTGTATGATTTTTCTAATGTAATCCATTTTCTTGAGTACAAAAAAAAATAAAAGGAAAAGAAGGAAATTTATGACCTTAATCAAGGGCCGGATATGACTGGATCAACGGCTCAGATGCAACCGGCTATAGCGAGAGGCGGGGTCCGGTTTGCTAGGGAAGCGCCCTTGGATCGGTCCAACTGGCGTCGTGGATTCACGGTTCGGCTCGTGTCCTGAATCACGGCGGAGGAACTCGCCGACACTGAGTTGGAAAGGGAGTAGGAAGCTCCAACAACGGGCAGGAAAAAGCCACCTGAGCTCTCCACGACCTCACGATGTCGGGGGAGAAAGAGACTTGAAGCGAGAAGAGGAGGTGCTTGACCTGGCAGTGCGGAGGTGCCGTGGTAGTCTCAGGGGAATTTGGAGGTCTCGGTGGAGGATAGGGTTCAGGAGCCGGGAGGTTAAGGTAAAGGAAGTAGGTGGCGAGGCAGAGGGGTGAGTTTTATAGGTTCTTGGGGTAGGTTTAGGGTTTGGTGAGGTTGGGCTTCTTAGGCCGCCGCCGGAGTGAGAGAGGTAGATAAGAGGGAGTTCGTTCTCCCTATCCCGAGAGCGAGGGGGGTCAGGATAAGGGTGATTGACTTCGTTTAGGCGAGCTGAAGGCATTCCTTCAGGTGGAAGTTCGAGAAACGGGGTGAGTTGGCACTTGGTTGGGGCTCAGGTTCGACGTCTCCTCCCCGCCCTTTGCGGGAGGTAGAATACGAGGTCTGGGCCCTAGGATCAAGGTAGATCCGTGGCCTTCAGATCGAATGGCTGGGGCAAGCCCCAGATGAGTGGGCCGTGTCCAAGCATTTAAAAGGGGCCGTGTGACAACATAAAAGCCCGATTAAAAGGAAACTTAGGTCTAGGCTATATATAAAAAAAAATGATATATTAGCTCAAATTAAATTGGCTGTAATTCTTTATTGGTAATTCCAATTGCAACAAAAATCTAGGGATAGCTTAATGATGTCATTAAGTAGCTAAGCTACAAATTTGGAGTCAAAATTCGATTATTGACTATGTCAATTGACTAAATGTCATGATACTTGTATTATTGACTTTATGTACCATTATGGATGGTCTCAAGTGAAATTGATAATCCATTTAATTAAATTCGTGAGAGATAAGATTGAGGGCATAATTGGAACAATTAAATTTGTAAGAGAGAGAAACTAATTAATATATATGTATGTAAAAACTCACTATGTCACAGGTGCTACCGTTGTGTTTCTTTCTAAGTGTTGATGATCTGCAGTATATGTTGGTTGGCTTGTTCTGCTGTTTTGTGCCTGAGTTGTTGGCTCTACTGTGTTGGTCGAGTCCTTTGATGGTGGATGATGTGATGGTTGATCCTCTTTGCTCCCCTCTCACTTTTATAGAGATGGTCGAGTCTGGTTGTGTGGTCTAGTAGCCTGCTGAGGCAGTTGTTCGGTGAGCACCTAAGTTTGCTAGCCTGATGTTTCCTTCTAAGTTGAGAAGTGGTTGATGGATGAGGCTTTTAGTAGTTGTTGAGCTTCTGTTTTCTTTTTCTCCCCTCTCACTGGTATAGTGACGGTTGAGTCTGGGTGTTTTGGTTTTTGTGCTTCCAGTGCTTAGGTAGTAGTTCAGTGAGTACCTGGTTTTCTGTTGTTTGCTTTTCTCCTTCTAAGTTGAGAAGTGTTTGGTGGTTTAGGCTTGATCAGTAGTAGGTGTTTTCTGTATCTTCTGCTCCCCTCACTCTAGTTTTGGTGACGGTTGTTTGGCATGCTGGTTTTTGTTTGCTCAGTTTTCTAAGACAGTAGTGATGTTTCTATGGTTGCTATTCGAAGGCGATTCATCCTGATGTCTACGAGCTAGTTCTGCGAGAGTGCTGGCTGTCTGGGTTGGTTATCTTCTTATGTTGTGTTTAATGAGATGAAGACTGGATTGTTCTATTGAAGGTTCAATTGATGGCTGATGTGCTTCTTGTTCCTTTTGCTCCCCTCTCACTTTAGTAGTGATGGTTGAGTCTTTTTTTTCATTTGTTTCTTGTGGTCTCCTCGAAGCTTCCAGCCTCATGAAGGTTTGAGGCTCCTTCTTCTCTAGTTTTCTCAGTCATGGACTCATAGTTTGTTTTTTTCTCTGATGTAAAGATAGTTAGATAGTAAGATAGTTTCTTTTTTTAGTGGATTCCTGTTTGGGAATCATCTTGCATTGTATAGTTACACATAAAAAAAATGAAAAAAAGCAACAAGAATTTTGACCGACCAAAAAAAAAGATAATCGAGATTAAGAGTTGAGATCATACGACATGGATCAAATTGGTTCATGTACTAACAAGATAGTAATTCAAGATTCAAGATTCAAAAATCCAAGTTTTGTCACTAGCCATATTGTGGGTGATCACAATATCCACATGGGTAATTATAATCATGTTTCAAGATTTTATACATCAATATCAAGAGTCGAAGTGTCGAATATAGGTCAAAACATTTAAAAGTTTAGGGTTTAGAATACAATTTAGACTTTAGGGGAGATCATTCATCTGTATTCAATATCTGATCAACAATTAAGCAATATTCAAGCAACATTGGAGCAACATTTGTGATATCAACTACCAATTTTTTTAATATGATGTAAAGATTTGATGAATGATCAAGAATTAGGTCTTTCCTAGACTTTAGTGACAAGATATAGTTGACATTGTATTTAAAATTCGGTCTCAAGATCGGGCATTAGTATTGTCTTAGACCTGACCTATTCCAAAATTATGTCAAGGAATCAAAATCAAGTGGAAGGGTTTACCATCTCAACTCTAAATAATCAACACGATGACAATTAGAGGTAGTCATAAATTGGGCATAAAATTTGAATTTTCATAGATATGGTGAGTCAATGGTTGCTTTCAAAAGTTACAAAGGGTTTCATAAACAACAAATCATAATCTAGTTTTCATAATTATTTCATTAGTTCTTTCATTGTTAGCAAGCCTCGATATGGCCTTCTAACCAATAACTAGATTTTACGATTGAACATGTTCTCCTTTGCAATTCCAACCTCTATATTTGTCTCTATGTCCATGACTATGGGCTTGGATGTAGGTGAAAAGGAAATCATTGTGATTTGGACTCCACCAGGAATTTTTGATGTTGTGTATTTTGCCCATTTGGTCATATCATCCATAGTTTCTTGTTTTGTACTTCCCAAGCTTCATCATTGGAAACCTTTCTTAGTTCATCCTCATTACCATCAACATGATTTAGCATGGGGCTTTTTCCTTTGTCTACATCATTCTCAACTTCTTCTTCAAGAATTTTCTTATTCTCAATGGTCTTTTCCCTTTCTTCATGTCTTTTCTTCCAAGTCTTCCTTTTAAAAATCTTCCCTTTTCGATCATTATTGGTTCCAAAGGATCTTGCTTTTTGACTACGGGTTTGTGGGGTCATTTGCAAGGTACATCCATTTATGAGTCATGTAATCACATAGGTCGAGTTAATATTATATCAGATTATAGGGTATTGATCATTTATATAGTTCTAAAATTTATTTCACTATTTTGTTGATTCCCATACTACCTAAAAATAGGGAGAGTGCATACCTATCATGATACATAGAAAAGGAAGATATGAGGAGTCACCCTACTTCAAACTAATATGTAGTATCTGTGTAATCCTTATAGAGAAGATAATATAATTGGAAGACTCTCTATCATTTCAATAGAGAACCTTTAGGTCCAGTTCTGGATCAATTCAGACTCGGTAGAGAAGGGAACCTCAGCCACCATGAAGAAGGATAGGAGATGATTATGCTAGAACCTCGAGCCTTGATACCTCAATTTTCACCATTATGGACTTTAAGATTTCTTAGGTTTAGGGCACTCGAGATGTCATTTACTTAATGCATATGAGAGTGTATATGCTTTGATACCTATTGTCACATAACTCTACTTACCCCAATCCCAATCCCACTGCCTAGATAGTGGTAAAAGGATTGAAGTGCCCATCTCTGAGTTGCTCAAAAGGATCTCACACACTGTCATATACAATAAGAAAGAATAACTCACAAAAATAATAGGTTTAAAGAACTAACCAACCCAGATATGAGATTTTTTAGATTTTTTCCATATCATCTGAGTTTGTCGTGACCAAAAGTGACTCAGTCAAATCTTCATAATAATCCATCTTATTTTCCTAAATTGAAAATCAAGACACAATCATTGCAATTGCATGGTACACTATCAAAAATAACTAAAATAGTTTATATCAAAATAGTATACTTGGTAGGACTTGTATTCAAAAAATAGTCAACGAGAGAATTTCCAAAATAGTATTCGTCCAACAACATTTTATAATGAATTTCCCATTATGATGATATCGAGAAGCATGTTTATATTTTATGTGGCTCCATCACCCCCAATGAGATGGGGGAGGTCACCAGGCTCCTTCTTCCCATATGAGGTAGGAGGTCAATCAACAAGTACAAGTTCCACCCTTCAAATGAGTAAGTCACTTGTACTCAATATCAACATTATCAACAATATCATCATCATAATTCAGGCAATCATATTGGGCAATAACATTTATGTTTTCAAGTTTGTCTCAGATTTAATATAGAAAAATTAAAAGACTAATAAGTAGGGATCAATAGCTCAAGGAAAGACATAGCCAAGATTTTCAAGAGGTACATAAAAGTATCATCCGATACCACTAGCCTTTTCAAGGAGTAATTAATATAAAGAATACCTCATGGAGCCAAAATAGAGTACTAGCAATATCCCATATTGATTCAATGATTTATATTAGATCCTAGATTGCAATATATAAAATATTTGTCAAGATCTAGGAAACAATAAAATTATGCAGTCATTATAGCATGACTAGTGTTCCTAACCCCTAATTACTCCCTCAGGTGATAATTCATTGTATAATCTCAAAAAACCATCATCAATATTAGTATCTAGTATGATAAGCATGAATGAGTCGCCTAGTTGTTTTAGGAGATTTATGATATTAAGTGATTTATTCATTTTCATGTACAATCATGTCAATAGTAAATTGAAATATGATCTAGAATTTAAAATCATGTGATCAAGTCATCAATATAAGATCTGAGCCTAGCATAGTTGTGATGTATACAACTATACATCAGAGTTTTGGCAAGATTACAGTTTGCAATGTTAATGAAAAACCCTAATTAAGATGTATGAAATAGATATTAGATACCATCATCAAATATTATTTTAACATGGAGAGGAAAAGGTTTAATGTTAAAGTAGACAATTTTCTTCGAACATCAATATTTTGTAGGCATTTTTCTGATGATCGAGCTATCTTAATGGATTTTATAAGACTGAACCAATCAAATAATTTCTAAAGGAATAAAAAGAAAATAAAAAAGGGTTTCCAGCCTAACTTCACAAATTAGGGGAGATATTTGGCTCTGTGAATCCTCCTCCTGACCCACGAGATGGGTTGGCTCACAGGTGTTGGACTGGGGGAAAAGGACCCAAATTCCCATATAATTTAGATTACAAGCATGACAAATTGAAGACATTTTAGTAATATTGAAGTAGTGGTTGTTCGTTTTTTATCTACAGAAACCTCACACCATTGTTTTGACGACCAGAGAAGCAAAGAAAAGGGTAGAGTAGTGGTTGTAGGTGCTTGCGAGACCAAACTGAGGCCTCTACTGCCTTCACGATATCATTGTGGAGTCAATGAGCCATCACTGACCAAAACCAAACCAGGAGTGTGTGAGGGTAGTAGATGGAGTTGTAGGTTTGGAGGCAATGATAAATATGGCCAAAAGGTATACCATGCGTAGGATGAAATTGGTATCTCAACTATCTTCATAGCTTCATGGGTTTCCATCGAGTATTTTCCACCTCCTATCTCCTCGCGGCGGCACTCGGCGGAGATTTTCATAGTTAGAGAAGGTTGCAGCAAATGGCCTAGTTGTAAGGGCCTTCCAAGCCATCATGACTCTTCAAGACAATGGGAAGGGTTGAGTCAAAGCTCATGGATGGTGTAGGTGTAGCAAATTAGAAAGGGTAAGCAGGTGATGAAAGTGCCATGCTTTGGTTCAGCTGATCAGAAAAGGAGTTCAGTGGGGTAGTTTTAGGGTTGAAGACAATTAATTCATGTGGAGTCTAGGCTAATGAGGGTATCCTGGAGCCTCTGGAGGCATTAAATAGTTGTTACCAGGCCTAGGGTTGCCTCTATTCTTCCTCTCATTGGCCTTAAGTTACCGCCCTTTGGGATTTTTCAAAATAGGGAGAGATAGGGAAGGGTTTCATGGTATCATTATGTAGAGGAGAGAATTCTGGATCAAATGCATTTATTTAAAGAGGAAAGGATCTATAGAAAGGAGGAATCATGGATTCAAAATATTGTACCACTTTGCACTGATTGCTCCATGATGTACAGGTGAGGGAGATGACCCACTGGTCAGTCTCTTATATAGGCATCAATCCGGGATCCAAATAAGGTGGAAAATATCTATTTTATAGAGTATTTTATAGGTATTTTTTTCATAAATCATAACTCTCAATTGGAACACTCAAAATTACAAAATTTCAGAAACTTCTTGGCAAAAGCCATATGAAGGTATATAAAAATTTTGAGGTCTATGTGATAAAGTTTTGTGTACCAATAAAATCAGTTGAGTCACAACAAGTTCAAACTAGTTCTTGATGTCACAAGGTGTACATTGGACATCATAATTGGAATTTTTTTTGCCAAAATAATTTAATGATCATAAGGGTGATGATGTGAGGTTTATTGAGAAATAATTGATAATTGAGGAGAATAATTGTAATTTGTTCATTTAAATGGGGAAAAATCCACTTCATTACATTTCCAACTTTTTCAACCACGACAGTAAGTGTAGTGGAGCTCCACCAAGCTCAAGTTGCAAGGACCATTAATGATCCTTGAGGAGCCAAAACTATGAGGGAAGTTGCAATGGATCTTTTGGTGGAAACTGAGTTGGTTTAGAGAAGATGAGTCACCACATTTTATCATTGACATTTCCCAGTCACGGCGGTGAGTATCTCAACAACCTTGGGTAGATCAGGCTCCATCGATCCCTGAGAGGTCCATCCTAGCTTATATCTCATATATGGAGGTTAAGAACCTAGAGAGAACACAAGAGTTGGAAACAGAGGCCAAGACAACTTATTTTTCCTCATTAGAGGTGAGGCCTTGCGGCGGTGCTTTCTCATAGACATAGAACAAAATAACAACAACATCACATTGAGAATGTGTGAGGCGAAGAGAAGACAACACCAATAAGGGTCCCAGTCCAAGTCAGACCAGTCGACTCCCTAGAGCCAGGGCATGAACAAATCTAAGTCAAATACGGAGCCACAACCATACTACTAGCTACGTGTTAGTATTTCATTAGCCTGAAAGGTAAGTATATCCTCATGTCTTACACAATTCATAGTAAATAGCTTGGTTATCAAAATAATACAAACAAACTACCATAATTCCCAAAAAGGGAGTAGACCAAAATGGAACCATAATATCATTCTTTTGATGCTTAAATCTTAATAATTTCATATAAAATGACTCACACCTGTTTCATAATTATTAAATTTAAAAAGATGGCCTAACATTGTGATAATGTATAAATAACTAAAAATATGAAATATAATCATGTTTGTACTTATAATTATGTAATTTAGTTAATATCACTAATTCAGGATAATAACCCTAAATAATTACATACATCCATAACAAATCTTGGAATTTTCATAATATTGTTAGTTACTCTACTTGTAACATTATGTGGAACCAATACAATAGTTTTACAAAAAAAAATCATGTTTTATGAATATGACTACTAATACATGGTTTGTAACCCAATATAAATGTAACCTAAAGTTAATATGTTCAAAAAAATGTGAACATTGATGATCAATTGTTGTGTCATAATCTGGAACACGACTTGAATATAAGATTAGTAATCCATCTCTAAGATGATAAAATAAGTAATAAAACAAATGTCATAATGAGCTAAGAAAAATCCTAAAGGAATAAACTAGGGTTAAAATGATGGAAATCTATTGATGGTGCAAATGCGGTCTTGTCTTAATTAGGGTTTGACCAAGGTTAGAGTTGACTCATGAATGGGGTGGTTATGTTATCTCTCGGTTTAAGGTGCAGTTCACCTCTAGTGCATTGGATCATTCTCATTTTCACATGGTATTTATTATTGAGTTTTATGCAATATTTAGTCATTTTTGGTGCGTCAAGCTAGATGTGTACACACTAGCCAATAAGGGGTGACTAGATGCACTCCACGAGACTCGAACACATGGCATCTCTTGAAATTTATATTAATCCTAACACAAGTCGATCATAAAACCAAATAGGTCACCCGCAAGTGCACGTGGTACTATTGTAGTACATGTGATTGGCAACAGTAGGGGTCGATCCTATGGGACAAAGGAGGCACTAGAGATAGGTTAGCATTGGCTACGTTCCTAATGTAGAGACTAGTGTTGAAGGGTTTAAAATGGTTTGTTTGGTTGTTAAACTAGGTGAACAAGCAAGTAAAGGTAATTATGAAATCTAAGCAAGAAACTAGCCAAATAAGAGCAAAGGTTAACTACACTACACTAGTAGAGCAATTGGAACTAAGAACTAAATTAACCATAAGAGAGAGCAAGAACCTAAGTTAACACTAAAGGGCACAACTAAGCAATTAACTAGATTAAGAAAAAGCAACTAAACTAGAGTAGCATAAACAATCTAAGAAGGCAACGTAGGTTTTAAACAATGAGATTAGGTAGGTTGGCCATTTGAGGATGTGGTTTGATATTAGTTGGGAGGTCTCAACATAGAAAGAAATTATCACAATTCTATCTAGATTACCAAACCAAATAACAAGGGAAGTGCTACTAGAATGTACCTTATACTACTAGTTGGAAAACTAGGGTTAGGTGTAATTACATTAGGACTTGCCAAGTCAAGGTCTCTAGGGTAAGTTATATTAGGCCAATTGAGAGACAAGGGTAGAAATGGTAGTAGAGATGACAATTTTTCACCTCATGCCACTAGCCATCTAGCCTTTAGAAAGCACTAGGCAATTGCACTAATCACACTTACACTAGACACTTAGATCTCACACTCACTTGTAGGAGGAGTGATGTGTATGTAGGAACAAAGGGGGCTAGCTAGGGATCCACTAATTGGACCTAGAAGCCAATCTTAAGATTGCCACATACAGTCCAATTCCCCCTAAAAGTTAAGTGTCATCAAACTTCTCAGATCAAGCAATTCATGTTATAAGCACAAATCACATGCAATAAAATAGGAAATGAGATAGAAGGAAGAAGCAATCAACATACATATAAATCATGTTCATTATAAGTTAATTTCTATCAACATGATATCAAAGTCACATTTTAACCCTAAACAACCCACCACAAGGGGCTTAGCTAGACATGATAAAAGAAATACCAAAAGAAAGGGGAAGAAGGGGGTAGAACTCCATGGAGCTTGAAGTAGAAGCCTCCTTCTTCACCTCCTAGCATCTTGGGGATGTCCTCTCTCCTCCAATGGTGTAGATGGGCATGAGAATATGGCGGATTATGGAAGAAAACCTAGAAATCTAGGTTTCCAAGGTAGAAATGAGGTGGAAATGGTGGATAGAGACCATAAATGCAAGTAGGATGCAATGAATGCTTAAGGAGTGGCTGGAGAGGAGTAATGGAAGCTAGGGGATGTAACCTTCATGCCCCTGCCGCCACCTATGTATATATAGGTGGTGGTGGAAGCACTAGGGTAAGTAGGGGCATTGTTGGAAAAATAGTGCAGAAAATGGTAGGGTTTAAGTGGTAGAACGGATGTGCTGGGCAGCACGGTCATGGTGGGTAGTAGTGGGAACAGTCGTGGTGGTGGGGAACAACTATTATAAGAAAGTGGCAAAATCACAAGTTGATGTGGTGGAGTGCAGGCTTGTAGTATGATAAGGCTGGGTAGCACGAGCGTGGTGGGGTCTAGGTAGAACGGTTGTGCTGGGTAGCACAGTCATGGTGGTGGAGCTTGAGAGGAGGTCATTCCCTTGAGCATGCTTGTTCTATCTTTAGCTACCATGGTCATGCTGGGTAGAACGACCCTTTTGGGGGCTTCATGACATGACCGTGCTCGGCAGCACGACCATGGTGTCTGAGTTTTTGTAGCTTGCAAACCTTGACAATTCCCCTATAACTTGTGCATTTCCCAGCACGGTCATTCCTTGGCACCAAAGCCGTGTTGGGGACTTCAATGGAAAAATTTACTTCAATCTTCATCATCAAAGGACTTCTTTGCTTGATGTTGAATCTTGGCCATTAGGGGTAGGTTGAGGGAGCTGTGGCGCCTTCTTTGGACTCCTCCATGAGTGGAGGAGCCCTAGAACTCCTTCCTTCTCTCTCATCCATCCAAAGCATGGTCCAAGTACCTAAAAATAATTCAAAGAATGTTTGTAAGTGCATTTGATAGTAATACTCATATTGGGGGATTTAACTTGCATTCTACTATGTTAAATGTGAATAAAGTACAAAATGGCACAAGATGGAGCCCTAAAATAGGGCTACATCACCACTTCAAACTTAAAACATAGTTGTCCTCAAGTATGCTCCAACTCAATCTCTCTTTTCAGTTTTCTTTCAATAAACAAGAATGACAAATGGCATAGCAATAGATGATTATTGACTAAATGGTATTGGAAGTGACTAAGTGCATGTGCGTCATCTCTCTTCTCTCCTCTTTCACAAACCAATCATGAAATGAGCACTGAGCATACAAACTTCAAATATAAAGCATCAAATACACAAGTTGTCCATATGTCCTTCATATCATTCCGGGTAAACCATTTCATGTTGGCATTAATCAAAGATGACTAGGAGTGTTGTTTCACTTTCATGCATTCAATCTCTTGCCTCAAACCAAACCAAAGACCCACATGGCTGTAGAAAAGGGTAAAGTGAGCTAGATTTGATGTTTTCTAGCTCAATGGGTATGAAAATAGAAGAAAGGGTTGTGAAAATATTTTTGGAGTGTTATTACATAGAGCACTCATGTTTTCTTTATTTGAATTCTCTTAAACAAGAACATCCTTTTATTTTAATTTTTTCTTTTCTTTTCTTTTCTTTGCCCTTGGTGTAGACAGGGCATATGGTGGATAGAGTAAAATGGGGATATATAGATATGGCCACCCCAAACTTTTAGAGGTTGCCAAGGCTGTTTATGTGCACTATGGCATCCTTTCATGAGGCGGAGAGGTATGAAGACGGTGACAAAAGCGTCAGATCAAAGAAGGGTCATTATTGTAATCTTCAACATATAATTCCCTGCTTGAAAGCTAATCCAACACTTCATCAAATGATATCACACCACATGATATAAAAACATGACATTCACATTTATATCAAGTGATTCCATAGGCTCTAAGTGTTTGTAGCTTGCTCATTTCATAATTCAATCGAAACATTCACAAAATTGAGAGAAGTGTTGCACATGTAAAAAGTCAACAATCAAGACCATATAGCAATAAAATATAAGAAAATGACTTGCATTTGTCAAAGTATTAGGCATTTCATTTCAAATTGTGAAGATAAGTCAGAACATGCCTTTAGGCAAGAACATTCAGGTTGGGTAAAATTGGCCAAAATGGTGCCAATTTGCCTTCAATCACATATAAACCTAACTTTTAGGGAATTTAAATCATAAAGCAGAAAATCCTAGTTAGAACACACAAAAATTACAAAAATCCACATGGAACTGCAATGCATGACATGGGGTGACAAAAGAGCAAAAAACATTTGAAAAATTATGCAAAATGCATGGAAGTAAACTACATGTATGCATGCACACAAGAAAAAGAAAATCTACACTAGATGAATTAATATCAAACAAACAATGATCAGGTGGGACCGGCAATTGAAAAAATAAACTGAGACTGAGGGCTTACCGCCCTACCACCCCAAAAGTTTGAACCATGATGTCCTTAGCATGAAACTAAAGCTTAGGGATGGTAGGGTAGAAGTCATGGCTATGGTGGTGTGGGATCCTATGGTGGGCCAGCATGTGGAGGTGGGTGCTGGTAGTAGTGGTCCTAGTAGTATGCCTGTGGAGGTGGGTATGTTTCCTAGTAGCCAGAAAGGGCTCCCCCATAATCATCCGCCCATTGGGGGTTATTTTGCACTTGCGCATGCTGGAACCGGTACATGTGGTTGATCTAATGATGCATCTAATGCTGATCCAACCACATATATATCCTATTGCGTCTTCTGAATCACCTCCAACTATGCATGAATGGATGGCATATTGTATGCATTCATTGGAGGTGGTTGCACATCAAAGTCCTATACTCTGGGTCTTGTGCGGCATGTCTACTCTAGTATACACTACTACTCTGGCACATTTGTTTCTCCCTCTTCTTTAGGTAGGTATACATTTGGTTCTCTGAATCCCTCTATAGGATGATCTTTCTCATACTTTGATACCAACCCTACAAAGTCCCCCGGTGGTCCCAGATCCATGATAAGGGGTCTATAGTGGTATGGGAGTTCTAGAGTAATTCCAGGGTACCTAGGGTTCAGAAGGTAGAAGATTTTGTTATCTTTGAGGGATATCATTAGGGAGCTAGAAAGATAGTTCAAAGCAACATATTTGCTTCCATCTACTATGGTATGTATCTGTATAGTGCAGCCACTTCCTTTGCCATTGTGGTGATAATTCCTCCCATGATGAATGGATTTTTTCTCTTGGGGGGAATTGTCTTCAAATGATCAATCACCATGGCCCCTATGTTTACAAATTCCCTTCTTACAATAGTGGCCATAGCAAATAAGGCTTTCTATGAACAACACCCTTGATTGTCATAGCGGCCAAACAAGGTGTTTGCTAGGACCTTTTGCAGGTATCTCATGAAGGGGTTGTAGATTTTTCTTGCCTTGCATTTCCCTACAACAAAAGTAGATTGACCTGTGATTCTTTCCACATCTTATAGTAATTTTCTCTACCACTCTGGTCAAATCTTCCCTCATCGATCTTCCTTGCCATTTCTGAATTGGGGGCAAAGATAGCATTAATTTGAAAAGCTTTAAGCACATGTGTTGAGCAGTCCATCTTGAACCTGATGTCATCCTCTCCTTAATACTATACCTTCTCTAAGGTTGCAAAGAATTCATGAGTAAACTCCAAATATGTCATCTTGTACAGTCCACAAAATTGTATTTGCCTCTCGAACATGAAGTTGATCCCTAGAGCTTGCATTGTAGGTGACACGCTTGAGCCGTGCGTTAAATGCAAGTGCACGTATCGAAGTAATATAGGCCTTGTGAGGCCCGAGTCGAACTCAGGGAAACATAAATTTTAGTAGACTACTACTAACTGGTCGCGATCAGCTAGACCAATTGGAAAAGTTGATTTTTAGTTTTTGTAAAAGAAAATAAAATAAAGAGAAAACAAAAGAGAGTGATGATTAAATGTTTGGTTTTATCAAATGGAATGGGAATCCTTAGGATTACGATTTCACTATGAGGTCTCACTGCATGCAATTCTACACAACTAACATAACTCGTCTCTTATCCTGGATAGAGGCTTGTAGTTAGAATTTCTCACTTCCGTGATGCAATCCAGTACCTAGCACTAGGTCAGTTCCACGCCAGTAGTAACTTATACCCTAGATCTAAGTGCATTAATTAATACTCTTGGTATCCACCATTAACCGTACATTACCTTGTCTAAGGAATTTATAGGCTAATGTGTTAATCATGCCTTTTCAACCACTAATTCTCTGTCAAGACCAATTAACAGTATTAGAAATCAACTATGGTGATCAAGCATAGCAAATTGTGATAGAAACATGATAACATATCCAGGAAAAATAAGAAGAATTATGATAATCAATGGAAAATTGTCATACAGTGATTCCCTGGGCTACTCTCGGTCCTAAGGATAATGGGGATTAGCCCCGCATGTTCATCTCAACGATACACATGGAGAAGAAAAAGGAAAACATGAGGAAACGAATGAGAATATGATGTAACCCCTGAAGTGGAGAAGATCCGGATGATCCTCGGTGTGTGACGCGTATTCTGTAACCTTTCGGCGGTAGAATCGTCCGTTTGCGGCTCTGGAATCCTCCGAGACGTAGCTCTTGGCTTCGTTATTTTTCTCTCCTCTCCTTTGGTACTTGTGCGGTGGAATAGAATGTGATACCCTAGTCTGGGACGTCTTTCTTTAGGTATAGGTATGACTTACGACCGCCGATCTATCACAGCCATTAGATTGCACGGTTCGGAATCTAGCTCTGATCTGACGACGTTGATACTATCGATGGATGGGTCGATGGTATCGACACCTTAGTGTACTCGCACTTCCTGTGTCTGGTCGATACCATCGACGGATGGTCAATGGTAGCGACATATGCTTGCTCCAAAACGAGGTTCCCCTTGTAGTTAATATAATAAAATCCTCCAGTTCAGGCTTGGTGCATCTTGTGATCTCCTATCTACGTTGCTCATTTTCCTAACTACCATCTAAATGGAAGCATATCTCCTGATATACATGAATGAGGAGAAAATCATGGGTGGCCTACCACTTGAAGCAAAAGGTGGATGGAATAGGTGGTTGTGGAAGAAATGAAAGCGCATTACAGTCAATCATGCAATACAAAAATGATAACCTATGATGATGCAAAATGCAAATGATAATGATCCTAATGTTACCATTTTTGATAAAATGATGCATGCACTATTGTTCCATCTCAAAGTGAGATGGAATATCTAAGAAAAGCACATCATGTGCCCATTCTTCTTAATGTTCTGGTGAAAACATGTTTCGTTCTCCTTCTTATTCCTAGTTACTTCTCAATCCTTTTTTTTCTTTCATTTTTTTAAGTCCTCATTTTCATAAATGACAATGGATTATTTGTCGGCTTCCGTCTTTTTACATAACTTGTACATTTGATGCATTTTATTCAAAGGGTATGGAACAAGTTCACCACCTTTAATGTTTTGTAAGGAACATAAAACACATGATGTACTATATGCCCAAAAGATATGAATGCAACTACATAATGATAGTTATGCAGTACTATGACATGCACCTAAGGATAAAGTGCATGGATGACTAATTTATCTATTTATATTTTCATTGTCATGCAAAACTATGTGAAAATAACTATAATGCAAGACCTATCTACATGGGATGCAATCAAAGAGTGAAAGATAGTAATGTGCTCCCATTTCTTATGGTGGAGTGTGAATGAAAATGTGGTGGAAATATCACAAGATTAATTGACAAAACCTTCAAAAAGAATTATATGTCCTTCCTTACTGACTTGTGTACCAGTTAATCAAGGGATTTCTCTCTCTCACTTCAAAATAAAATCATGTTAATGTTTGGTCAGTTTAGGCTCAACATCCATATCAATCCTCTTAGCATGAACCATAAGGATACACAATCATGTTCATATGTTTTAAAGTTGACCTACCCAGTCAGATTCACAAGTGATGTCCTCATGTTCTCACAAGACCATCTTACAAATTCTTAAAGATTTTCATTTAAAATCATTCTCTCACAAACCCCAAAATGAAAATATCGAGATGACATGCAATTACACTAAACTCCACTGATTACACTAGACAGATAGTAGATCCTAGAAAATAGTAAATCCTAGAAACAAAGACAACTAAAATTTCAAAAGTAAAAAAAAATACTGAAATAAAAACTAAATAAAAGCTAGATAAATGTTGTTCCATCACCCCCCTAAGCTTGAATTAGACTATGGCCTCATAGTCAAAATCCAGACTTAAGAAGTGGAACAGTGATACCCTTTATTGCGGCGGTGGTGGTGGGAATTGGGTTGGGTCCCAAGTAGGATACTTCCCCTGGAATGTCAAGTCGATGGGCGGCATTGGCGGTGGTTGTGGGTACCCTCCAAAATAATTCTGCCTCCAATAATGATCGTAGAATGGCTATTGCTGCATTTCCATCCTCTGCAACTGGTTGTGTATGTTCTCCTGGTTCGCAAAGGGGAGGCGCTCATTTTCATAGATGGCTTGTTGGTTGACATACAACCTATTATGAATATCCTGGATACTTGCAAAAGATGCAGTATGCTGATGTTGCGTTTGCTGAATATCTTAGAGCATGGTGTACATGCCCTGCATGGAGTAGACATCCTCTCCAACTTGAGAGGGCTACTGGGTGGATGGCTGAGAAGAAGACGATGCTCCAAAATGTCGGGGTCGCTTCTGTGGAGCAATTCGTCATCGGAGGGGAATGACAGCTTCCTCCTCCTCTGCATCATTGTCACCTTCTTGTACGTATACTTCTACGTTGTCGCCTCCTTCTTCCTCGTTAGTATCAACGTCAATGATTGGCTACCTATAATCTTGGCCACCATGGAGGAAATTTTGATATCATAATGTTTTTGATATAAAGACATGAGTTGCACGTTTCAACTTAGATTTGAAGGTGTACTTACAAGGTGGGATGTACCATCACTACTCTTGGAATGGGAAGAACTCTATATTTGGACGACCTCCAAATGCTTTTTTCTTCTTGTTATGGGAGTGAGAGATAGGACAATACAAATTCCACACACCAAGGGTAAAGATGATGTGATTTGGAAAGTTTCTACAAGGTATGAGGATAGGGATGATAACATACCTTGGTGGAGTGAATGATACATGGATGGTTTACAAACACTAAGAGAAGTAGTGTAGTTAGCTTATGGGGATGTTTTATCAGGAGCTATGTGGAATTTGCAAGTTAACCAAGGTTGAGCTTGATCACAATGAGGATGAGCTCAGAGTTTCTTGATGAAGACCAACTTAGAGTTTGAGATGAGATGATAAGTATAATACATGGAAGTGTAGGTTACCTAACACCTAAGGAGAAAAAGTAGTAATGAATGCTCTGGTTGAGATATAGTGGCTAGTTTAGCTGGAAGCTAGAAGAAGTTGAGGTTGTTAGGCTAACCTTAAGTCGAGAAAAAGAGATAAGTTTGGTTAACACTCAGATGTATCAATAACGGTTAATCAGGTAAATGATTGATTGGTTAGCCAGTCTAGTACATGATATGATGAAAGGATGGTTGTAGAACCTCAGATGTACTTCTTTGGATAGGAAGGTAATAAAACCTGGTTTAGGGCTTCCGAGGAATCAATCTTGAGGAATCATGACATACAGGAAAGCATGATCACCATACACCATGAAACTACAAGGATAGTAAGTGATGGTAGAGCTTCAGATGCCTGATACATGTTGCATGTGGCATGTGGCCATGCAAATCAGGGGTGAAGGACAAACACCATTAACCCAGTGCATGGATATAAAGTATAAAGAGTTCCCGAGAGGGAATGGGAGTTCATCACTATGGATGTTGTGAGTCTCCCCTAGACCAAGAAGGTCAAGATGCAATATGAGTTATGGTAGATCGCCTTACCTAGATGACATGAGAAAGGAAGAGTTTTGTTAAGGGACAAATTTGGTTGAACTACATATGAAAAGAGATGGTTCAATCGCATCATGATGTGAGTTCGAAGGTCTTTGAGTTTGATCTAAAGGTTCCCTTCCAAAAGTGGAGTGGGTACGTGAAGAACTCGATGATAGTATAGTTTATCACCCCTAACTAATGGTTAGTGTGACCCAGACTAGAGGGTCTGATGAGAGAAAGTGTGCTTGTTCATGATGATACAAAGAGACAGTTCTTAAGATGTGATGTTAACCACCATAACCTTTATCGGGATGCAAGAAGTCTTATAGAAAGGTTTTGTCGGTCACCACTTCATTAAGATGATGTTGGTGAAGGAGGCCTCGTGAAGGTCAGAAAAGAACCATAGTGTGTGCAAATGAAGTCATTGTGATCGTGCAATGGCTGAGAGAGAGAGCCCAGTGGTGACATGAGTCACGAGCTAATGCAAAGCAGACTGATATGTAGTTCACTGTGGGAGAATATGTGATGTGAAAATCTGACCCCTCTAAGCTACAACTGAGAAAGCTTAGTCCCCGATATATGGGTCCATTTGAGATGGATTGGTGGAGATGGTTATGTTTAGCCTTTCCCCTCAGGATAACATGATGTGTAATGTGTTCCATGAGTCCGATCTAGAGCACTATGTGAGGTACCCAAGCCATGTGCTGAGCCTTGAACCTATTCAACTTTTGAGCAGCTGAAGTGTCCTGAGTCACCTATGAGGGTACGAGATACCAAGGTAAGAAAGAACTCAGATGGAAGAATATGAGATGATGAAGGTTCTTGGGAAGCACCATGGAAAGGGTGAAGCCACATGGGATCCCTGATGGACATAAGAAAGGCTTATCCTGAACTGTTTATTTGCTTGATAGAATTTTGAGGACAAAATTCCTATAAGAGGGGAAGGATGTTACAACCCCAATTTTGGGTTCATCTGATGAGAAATGTAAACTCTCATATTGGACAAATAATGATATAATTTGGTTTGATTAAATGGATTTCGTTTACAATAGCCTTGATGTTTGTGTTGTGGGATTTATTGGCTGTTGGGCCCGAATAACAAGAAAATTCAATTAGTAAATGAATAATTGAATATTTGAGAAAAGAAAGATGTGAAAACCTCTAGAAGGTAAAGAACTTAATCCAAAGGTGGATTTCGTGTCACATGGGTTCCTTGGGTTCCAAGGAATCCAAAGTTGCAAAGAAAAGCAATAAGAAAAGAAAAGATTAATCAAGTATTTCTTTATTAAGAAAGTAATTGAAAACAATGGTAAAATGTGGAAAATAAGTAAAAAGAGGTACAATTGAGTTATCCTTAGTGGAATTTCGTATCCTAAGTAATTCTAATGATAAAAGGGATACCAATGAGGAAAATAAAAGAGAAATAAAGAGAAAACCTCAAAAAGAGATATTTTAAAAAGAAATAAATAAGATAATGAGGAATAATGAAGAATAATGCATTTCGATGTATCTAGAAGGATAATAAGTATCCAATAAAAGAATTTTGAAATATTAGAGTTTCTTGGGGTCCAAGGAGCCCCAATAAAGAAAGAGGAAAGAGAAAATGCCAATAATGCAAAGTAACAGGATAATGTACTACATAATTAATAACTTTTTGATATTATCAAAAGGGGATGTAAATTTCTTTAAGGAAGTTCATCCTCGTGTCTAATGGATTAAAATTCAAGCACAAGGAGATTAAAACATGTAATTTTCAGATTTCCCTTTAAGTGAATAGTTTCCTTAATAACCAAGGGATACTAATAAAGAAGGAATAGATTTAAGAAGAGAGTTGCACCTAAAGAAGGAAAGTAGGCTAAGGGGACTTGTTTTCCCTATGGTTAAGTATAATGGGACGTTTCCATCCTTCCCTATATAAGGGTTGGATCCAGGGCCTCGAGCCAATGAGATCTCGTGCATCTTTATCTTCGTTTCTTCTTCTTTCCGCCTAAACCCTAACCAATAGGTTTGGCACTAACCCTGGGTAGCGGGGAACCATGGAGCTATCGATGAAGGAGTGAGGTCGCACGTCGTCAAGAAAGGGCATAGTTATCATCCTCATGCTCCAGTCCTTGCACCATGGTTGTAGCACGGTCGCAGTGCCAGCCATGGGTTGCAGGCCGTGCAGCCTGGGCCAACCTCCTCAGCCACGAATGAGGGACGGCTCTGCATGTGTAGAAGAAGGTCGGAGGTAGGGAAGGTCCTCCCTGGTGGCCGACGAGGCCAAGAGGAGAAGGAGGAGCCACCCCAGCACGACTAGGGCAACTGCAGCCGGACTGTGCGCGGTACAGTGGTGCGTCGGGAGGATGAAGAAGAAGGCAAGTATCATCGGACGATTTTGCCCTTCCACGGAATGAAAAGGAATTCACTTGACTGAGGGTAATTTGGTAATTTGGTTATAAACAAAAGTGGGCCGCGTTGCATGGACAAAGGCTACGTGGCACCCTCCGATTTGCCAGAGTAAGTAAACTTTGTTAAATTCATAACTTTTTAACGGTAGCTCGGTTGGGGACATATAATACATGAAAGTTGCTCAAAAAATCAAGAGGGGTCCATTAAAAATATAATTGAAGCCTAATTCCTCTTGAAATTTGAAAAGTAATGGAAGATATCAAATTTAATGCATTAATGTTTAAAGAACCCTATTTTGAGATGAATAATATATTTATAAGGGTTTAATTGATGGTTAAAGTTGATATTAACATATTAACAATAAAAAGGGACATTAGGAATAAAAAGGATGAGCTTTGCATGTAATTCATTTAATTTAGAGTTTATGTGCATAAACGGGCTTTTATGGGCCTTGAAAACCTAATGTTGGTAATTAAGACAACTAATGGCTTTAATTATTTGATTTCGTGTATAAAATTGAGTTTTCATGGTTATAAGCTATTTTGCGCATTAAAGTTCCTAATTTGTGGATAAATACCCTAAATGTAGTAATTAGGGTTTTCTCATGAATAAAAGGTGGAATTAATGGCAAATCAAGTTCGGTTGTGAATTGGACCATGATGAACTATGATTTGATGATAAATGAGTATAATGACTTTGTCATGGGTTAAAAAGGATAAAAATGGTAGCTTTAAGGAAAAGAGGCTTAATGGACTTATTTAATGGTTAATTATGCCTTAAAATCCGAAACTGAAGATTAAATGTTGAGATAATTAGGGTTTGCGATCAATTGTGTTAAATTAGGGTTTAAAATGAAGGGAAATCATAATTACAATGGAAACCCTAAAAGTGGACTAGAAACCTTAGAAAGCGAGCTAGATTTAATAGATCTTAATGATATGAGTAATAAAAGGAAATTGTATAATTGTTTCAGGATCTTATTGAATGCTTGCTTGCATATTGGTTGATTGGATTATTTCTATCTCATGTCAACTTGACAGGTATGTGGTTACATCTATAAATATCCCGAATTAGTTTCTCGATGATTTTTGAGGTTTTATCGATGATTTGAATTAAACTGTTGGTTGCATTTAATTCATGCAAATTATAATGTGAATATGACTATCACATAAGAGATGTTCCTACTAGCTCAGATCCTAGTCCCCTTTGTAGCTTTATAGATTGACCTAGTAAATGGCTACCAACGGGGTAGGTCCATCAGGTCATTAAATGACTTAGTAAATGGATACCAATGGGGTAGGTCCATCAACTCATCAGGGATTGGGCTACCTTTGGGTAGGACCATGTGACTCCATAACCCTAGGAAGTGGCTACCTGTGTGGTACGACCATGCGACTCCATAACCCTAGGAATTGGCTACTTGTGTGGTAGGACCATGGGGGTAAGGATCTACCATATGAGAGAGGTAGTATCCATGTCCACTGTAGGGATGGTACAGAGATAGGGGATTGGCAAGGATTGAGTAGTATTGCTTAAAATGTAATCTTGGATGTTAAATGATATTTGGTTGACTACATTGTGAACATAGTTGCACAATTATTGTTTCCCCCACATACCAGCTTCTTGCTGACCGACGTTTTGTTTGTCGGCGTTTTAGGTACAAATGAAAAGAACAAATAGTAAAGTCGCATATGTGGAACTAAATGAGAAATAACTTAAATAGGATGATTACTTAGATTAGTATCTTCATGGATATAAGTTTAGAAATCCCAGCTTTTAAAAGGTAAGTAAATTTTTTATTTTATACCAGTTTTCAGTTTAGTAGTAGAATTTCATAATTATTATTGATTATTTGTCGAACCTTTGATCTTGTTAATTGAATAACGGCTTTGTCCTTTGGGTCTCCCTTAATTGGGGGTTACCGGGAGGCGGGGTCGTTACAGTAGAGAAAGAAGAGATCCATTTCATGAAACTTGCTTTGTGACATTTGGGATCTTGCAAAGAATGTGTTAGAAAGAATACAGTGCAAGATTCGGACAAACAGATGCTCGAAGTCAGCGATGGAGGCATGGTGCCAGCTGATCGAATAGCCTTCAGGTACAATGTCCAATGTCGCATACATGGAGTCATAGTCTGGTCTATGCAACAGTTGGTGTAGATCCCCATGAGACCACCCATAAATCCCATTGAACTCACGAAGGGACATGGCATAATCTCTGTAGTAGAGGAGGAAAGAAACTCGCCCCTCTTTCCATTCAGTTCATGCCGCTTGAATCTCATTGGGGATGACACAGATATCCAAAGACGCCATAAACTCGATGATGATATCTTTGTATGTTGTTCACCCACTGAAGAACGGATGACCCTCGGCGTGGTTGTGGCATAGCATTGGGGATTCTCTAATTTGCCCCTGAAGCACGTATGCCATGTTCACCTCGAACCCCAGATCTTTAATTAACTTCCAGTCGACATACCGAGTGGGCTCGATCGTGCGCTTCCATTGCTCATCATAGACCTTCTTGATCTCTGGTGAGGGGTGGACTATCCTCGGGAGAGGAATTAGTCCTTGAGCTGGGGCAGGTAGGGTAGGTGGTGCAACCCTTGACGAGGAAGCACCAGATCTCACCATTGTTGCAAGAGTCAACAGGTGAAAAAGAAAAAGGGATGGAGAAAAGAGATCGTAGGAGACAGTCGATGAGGCTTAGAGAAGACGGAGAGCCATGGAGTTGATGGAGATGCTCGGAGATGACCGTTGGTGAAGATCTCCATAGCTTCCGGGTGCTTGGAGATGCTAGGGTTCAGAAGTGGGAGACATGAAACTTGAAGGTGTGTTTTGATTGAAAGAATAGATCTCCTTTTATAAGAGTCAGCCGCCACTACTGTCAGTTTGTCGATACTTTTGACGAGGCCATCGATAGTATCGACAGAATAGTGAAATCCAAGGATCACTGGTATCGACGGTCGTCGATTATTTTTGTTGAAGATGTGGATTGATGACACATCGATAGTAGCGACGGTCATCAATAGTATCAACGCCATCCACGGATCGTCACTGTAGACCGTTCAATGAAGATGCGTGGATCCTTGACATGGTTTGTTGATACTATAGACATTTATCGATGGTATCGACACCTGCGTATGTTATTTATCTTCACGAGGTGTTGGCATTGTTGTCTGCTGTTGGTATGTCGATACTATCAATGAGGCCTTCGATAGTATCGACATTATTGAGACAAAGTTTTCTAAAAATCTCCAGACATCTCGATAGTGGCAACAATTGAGTTGATAGTAGCGACATTTTACTTCGGGCCTCTGTTCCCTTGTCTATATTATCAATGGTTACGTTGATAATATCGACAGAATGAATATTTTGTAGCCATTTCACTGATCCCAACTCAATAGTATTGACAATAGTATTGATAGTATCGATAGTTCTTCAGGCCTACACACTTAAAGCATGCATCAGGGTATCATTTTTACAAACTGAGTAGAAATTACCCAACAACTAACTATGAAAATGAAAAATAAAGAAATTAAGAATGGTAACACCTAAGTTGGGTTTCCTCCCAACAAGCGCCCTTCTTTAACGTGTTAGGCTAGACACAATTATGCTCAATCTTCATCAGGTGCAATGAGTTTGACCTCATGCACCTTCTTTGTGAAATCCTCTTCATAGTAGTGCTTTAGACGCTGGCCATTCACCAAAAATGTGCTCTCACCATCTCTTACAATCACATCTCCATGTGGATGCACTTCCTCAACAACGAATGGTCCACTCCATCGGGACTTCAACTTCCTGGGATGTAGCTTTAACCATCAATTGAATAGCGATAGAATCTCACCTTTTGAGAAGACCCTCCTTTGGATATGGCAATCATGTATTTGTTTCGTCCTTTCCTTGTAAAACTGAAAATTCTCATAAGCATTCATTCTTAACTCATCTAACTCATTGACCTCGAGAAACCTTCTCTTCCCAGCATCATAAATGTTCACATTCAACTTTCTGAGTGCCCAATGTGCCTTGTGCTCCAGCTCTATCGGCAAGTGGTACGCACGCCCATAAGCCAGCCTAAAAGGTGTAGTGCCTATACGAGTCTTAAAGGTGTCCTATACGCCAAAAGTGCATCTTGTAGGAGCATGCTCTAGTTCTTCCTAGATGTGGTGACAGTATGCTCCAAAATCTTCTTTATCTCCCTATTGGAAATTTCTACTTGGCCTTGTGTCTGCGGATGGTATGGGGTGCCCACATTGTGCTTTACCCCATACTTACTCAAAAGTGCAACAAACTTCCTGTTTGTGAAATGCGTGCCTCCATCACTAATGATCATGCGGGGCACTCCAAACCTATAGAAGATGTACTCTTTCACAAACCTACACACTACCGGATCATCATTAGTCCTATTGGGTATTGCTTTGACCCACTTTGAAACATAGTCAACCGCAAGTAAAATATACAAATTAGAATTTGAGGACATAAAGGATCCCATAAAATCTATACCCCATAAGTCAAAAACTTCAACCTATTGAAACACATTTAGGGGCATTTCTTGTCTTTTTGAGATGTTACCTGCCCAATGACGTGCATCACATCTCCTCACATAATCGTAGGCATCTCTAATACCTTCACAGCCGTCCTGGAGCTAGAATGATGGCCGCCGGTGGGCAATGTATGACAATGGTTGAGCATGTTGTCATATTCAAACTCTGGCACACACCTGCGTAAAACCCCATCCCTACACGATCTCAAAAGAATAGGGTCATCCCAAAAATAAAATCTCAATGAATGGAAAAATTGCTTCTTCTCTTGATAACTCCAATCCTCGGGTAGTTCTTTGCATGCAAGATAATTGACTGTGTGCGAAAACCATGGATCTTTGGATTTAATGGAAAGAATTTGTTCATTCAGAAAAGTCTCAGTAATGGGTATATTGGTATCTTTCTCATCTACCCTCTCAAGGCGAGACAAATGGTCCGCAACCACATTCTCAATACCCACCTTATCCTTAACCTTAATGTCAAATTCTTGTAAAAGAAGTATCCACCTAATGAGTCTAGGTTTCACATCCTTCTTTTCCATTAAATATTTTATTGTGGCATGATCCGTCCATACCACCACTTTTGATCCCACTAAGTACTGCCTAAATTTCTCAAAAGCGAAAACCACGACAAGTAATTCTTTTTCAGTAGTGGTATAATTAAATTGTGCATCATTTAAAGTTTTCGACGCATAATAAATGAATGTGGGTCGGTTCTCAAGGTGCTACCCTAACACAGCCCCCACAACGTAATCAGATGTGTCACACATAAGCTCAAATGGTTGACTCCAATCCGGAGTCTGCACAATAGGTGCAGAAATCAAGTGTTGCTTAAAGATCTCAAAAGCATTCATACATTTTTCATTAAAATAAAAAACCACGTCCTTATCAAGCAACTCAGATAGTGGCTTAGCAAGTTTAGAAAAATCCTTAATAAATTGATGATAAAATCCCACATGACCAAGGAAACTTCTAACTCCCTTCACCGAGTTTGGTGGAGGCAATTTGGAAATAACCTCGATTTTTACTGGATCCATCTCTAGTCACTTGCTAGACACTTTGTGTCCTAGTACAATGCCCTCGCTAACCATCATGTGACATTTCTCCCAATTGAGGACCAAGTGAGTGTCCTCACATCTTTACAAAACTTTATCAAGATTATAAAGGCATTCATCAAATGACACACCGTAGACTGAGAAATTATCCATAAACACCTCCAAACAACATTCAACCATGTTAGAGAAAATGGCAAGCATACAACGTTGAAAAGTGGTCGGTGTGTTGCACAATCCAAAAGGCATACAATGATAAGCAAAGGTACCATAAGGACAAGTAAAAGTAGATTTCTCTTGATCCTTAGGTTCAATTGAAATTTTGTTGTAGCCAGAATATCCATCTAGAAAACAAAAATGAGAGCGACCAACCAGTCACTCTAAAATCTAATCAATGAAAGGTAGAGGAAAATGATCCTTTAGCGTTACAGTGTTCAATCTATAGTAATCTATGCAAACCCACCAGTCGGTAACCAACCGGGTGGTGACTGGCTCATTTAACAAAATTTTAGTTACTGCAATTCCCCCCTTTTTAGGAACTACCTATGTCGGGCTTACTCACATAGAGTCTGAGATGGCGTAGATAATTCCTGCTGAAAGCAACTTGATTACCTCCTTCTTGATGACCTTCTCCATGATAGGGTTGAGGCGGCGTTGGGGCTGAATCATAGTCTTAGCTCCTTCAACATGTCAGATCTTGTGTTGGCATAGAGTAGGGGAGATCCCCTTGATGTCGAAAATTGACCACCCGAAAGCACCATGGCAGCTCTTCAACACAACCATCAATTGTTCTTCTTCAGCAACACTCAGATCTTCTAAGATAATGATCGGTAGCTTTGCATCCACTGCTAAGAATGCATACTTCAAATGAGGGGGCAACAACTTTAGCTCCAAATCTGGCGGATTCACCAACGAAGGTTGCAATGGGGCGGTAGTGGTCCCAAATCTTCAAAGTGCCTAGAATAGTAACAAGGCAAAACTTGAAGCATCTTCACACAGTCCTATAGTGATGTGCTCCTCATCCAGTTATCCATAATATTGAACAAGTAACCTTCAACAGGAAATTGAGGATAAGATTCTAGCATTGAGATCTCCACAGCATAATCCCCAGTAGACAAGCAAACTTCTTCATCTTCATCATTTGGATATCCCACGGCTTTATCAAGAGAGACCACTTTAGTTTGCTCCATGATATCCACGACAAGTGTTCCCCTGTCCACCTTGGTCATGACATGCACCATGTCGAGAAAGAGTTTCCCTAGATAAATGGAAACATTGTGATCAAAGTGTCTGACTTTAGTGCACTACCCTTGTTCCTTTGACGACTTTGGGCCATTCAGTATTACTATTTCACATCGGTCATCAGCTATGCCCATGGTCAACCGGCCTCTACCCATTTCTAGAATTATGCTAGATGTATCCTGGAAGGGTCTACCTAGTACCAGCTCGTTCCCTTGCTCATCTTGCATCTCCATCACAACAAAATCTGCCAGAAAAACAAATATGTCCACCTTGACCAGAACATCCTCGCAAATCCCATAAGGCCTTATGACTAAATTATTTGCAAGCTGGATCATCATGTTGCTCCTCCAAGATTCTTTAAGACCAAGCTTCTTGAAGGTAGAGAGAGGCATTATGTTGATGCTTGCTCTAGAGTCACAAAAGGTCTCTCTAAACTTTACCTTCCCGATGTAGCAAGAAATGTTGAAGCAACCTAGATCCTATCTCTTCGGTGGCAATGTCCCTAGAATGAATGCGTGCACCTATTCTTTGAGCACCACCACTTTTGTGTCTAGAATCTTCCTCTTCTTAGTGATAATGTCCTTCAGAAAGTTACCATAATAAGGTATCTGCTCAATTGCATCAAGTAGTGGAATATTGATAGATAATTTCCTAAAGTTGTCCAAGAACTTCTTGAATCTTTGATCCACCTTCTTTGCTTTAAGACTGTTCAGATATGGAACTAGGACTGTCTGTTCTCTCTGACTCTCTGATGTGGTGACACATATGTTGTCCTCTTCCCTGCATCATTCTCAGCAATGGACTCCTCCATAGCAATCTCTACACTGTCCTTAGCAGTTTCTGTGACTTCGGCTTCCTCTATAGTCTCACATGTAGCTTCTAGCTGTAATGTGTTTGGTTCATCGACTCTAGAGTTTAAATTTTTTTCCACTCCTCAGCAAAATAGCCTTGGATTGATGGTTCCCTCCTGGAACATTAGTATTCCCTGGAAAACCCTGCTTTGCTGGCTTCTTCAAGCTTGCAATTTCAGTTTCCATCTACGCAATGGACGTCTCAAGCGTCCTCATTTGTGCCCCATGGCTCTGTATAGTCTGACCAAATTGGTTCATAAATTCCCCCTGTGACTGAATTCGCTTGCCGAATGTATTCATCAAATCTTGGTTTTGCTTTATTACTTGGTTGAGCAACTCATTACTTTTGTCCTCTGTACTAGGTTGTGGCTTCTGATCCAGATCCTACAGAAAATTGTTTGGATCCTCCCACGAGAATTTCTTGTCTTTCCTCCATGCATAGTCATTATTCATGTAGCCCTGTTGTTGGCACATGAACTTTTCTTGAGCCACATCATCAGACCCATCATCATATTTTGCTAGAAGTCTCTTCACTATCAAATGCATCTTCTCATTTAATTCTTTAATGGCTTTGGCATCCCCTGCAACTTTGACATGTTCGGGTGTGTCTCTTTCACCCTAAGATTGCTTCTTAGCCATATTCTTTAAAATCTCTAGACACTTGGAGCCTTTATTGTTTAGAAAGAAACATGGTCGCGCTGAGTCTAGATTACTCCTATCATGTTCGTTAAGAGCAAACAAAAAGATTTTCTCTTGGGTTTCTAAATCCAACCCATGATGTGGGCATTTTCACAACATGATATTGATGCGTTCCCATGTCTCTGAGTATGTCTCGCCGGCCTGTTGTTTGAAGTTGTGGATCCTCTTCACAAGATCATTTGTCTTTTCAGGTGGAAAATACCTTTCAAAGAACACCTCAATCATCATATCCCATGATTTGACATATTCATCATCCAAATTATATAGCCACTCCCTTGCATTACCTAGTGAATAGGATGGGAATAATTTTAGATAAATGGCCTCCTGTGGGAACCTATCTACCTTCACCATATCACAGTTCCCCACAAAGGTGTTGATGTGGGCTATTGGGTCTTCATTTTTGAGTCCATGGAATGCCTACGACTTGACCAATTGAATAAACCCTAGATCAATCTTGTAACTGGGTATGTTGATAGCTTGTTTCTTGATTGGCCCCTTCTACAATGAGGAATATGAATCTTTAATCTTCTACCAAATGGTCTATTCCTCGGCCATTGTGAAAGCCTTGAGTTCTTGTTCAACATCCTCAGGAGGCATATTTATCAACTCGTCTTCTTCAACCGATGGCAAAATTTCAGATGATTCTGCTTAGTCTATACTACGCGTCCTCACCATGCACTAGTATCTGAAATATGAAGAATCAAGTAAGTACATTGCTAGAGTGAATGAAAGTCTGAAAGATAGGCAATTAAGTTCAAAAATTAAAATTGCAGTAAAAAGTGGCCTAGAGTGGCCGCTTGCAGCACTCATAGTTCTAAAATTTGTCGTTTCCCCAACAATGACGCCAAAAACTTGACACACTTGAGTCGTGCGTTAAACGTAAGTGCACATATCAAAGTAATATAGGCCTTGTGAGGACTGAGTGGAACTCACAGAAACATAAATTTCAGTAGACTACTACTAACTGGTCGCGATCATCTGGACTGATTGGAAAAGTTGATTGTTGGTTTTCATAAAAGAAAATAAAATAAAGAGAAAACAAAAGAGAGTGATGATTAAAATTTTGGTTTAATAAATTGGAATGAGAATCCTTAGGATTATGGTTTCACCTCGAGGTCTCACTGCATGCAATTCTACACAACTAACATAACTTGTATCTTATCCTGGATAGAGGCCTATAGTTAGAATTTCTCACTTCCGCGATGCAATCCACTACCTAGCTCTAGGTCAGTTCTACGCCAGTAGTACTTATACCGTATATCTAAGTGCATTAATTAATACTATGGGTATCCACCATTAACCATACATTACCTTGTCTAAGAAATTTATAGGCTAATGTGTTAATCGTGCCTTTGCAACCACTAATTCTCTGTCAAGAGCAATTAACAATATTAGAAATCAACTATGGTGATCAAGCATAGAAAATTGCGATAGAAACACGATAATATATCTAGGAAAAATAAGAAGAATTATGATAATCAATAGAAAATTATCATACAGTGATTCCCCGAGAAACTCTCGGTCCTAAGGACAATGGGGATTAGCCCTACATGTTCATCTCAATGATAAACATGGAGAAGAAAAAGGAATACATGAGGAAATGAATGAGAATATGATGTAACCCCTGAAGTGGAGAATATTTGGATGATCCTTGGTGTGTGACACATGTTCTGCAACCTTCCAGTGGTTGAATCATCCATCTGCAGCTCTAGAATCCTCCGGGGTGTAGCTCTCAGCTCCGATCTTTTACTCTCCTCTCCTTTAGGACTTCTGTAGAGGAATAGAACGTGATACCCTGGTCTAGGCCATCTTTCTTTAGGTATAGGTATGACTTACGACCGCCGATCTATCCTAGCAGTTAGATTGTGTGGTTTTGAATCCAGCTCTGATCTGATAGCGTCGATACTATCAATGGCTACGTTGATGGTATCGACACCTTAGGGCACTCACGCTTCCTGTGTCTGGTCGATGGTAGTGACATTTGTTTGCTCCAAAACAAGGTTCCCCTGTTGACTTCTCGATACCATCAACAGATGTGTTGATGGCATCAATGGGGTGTGATCTCTCCAGCTTGGTTGTTGTTGCCATGTCGATAGTATCGATGGAGTTTCGATGGTATCGACACTTCCTGTAATAGTAGGTACCTAAAAAAGAGAGAAAAACACAAGCTATTCTATGGGATTTAGTAATTCATTCAAAATAGGATAAAATAAGATAAATTTGATGCATACAATGATTATAGGATGATAGAAATGAATCATGCCATTATAGTCACAAAAATGACAAATAAACACACAAAACAATTATGAAATCAGCCTATAAATACGACTCAAAATCCTTGCATCAGTAGGCATACATTCATATCTAGTGGGAATCACCCTCCTCGTCATGCAATCACGGTGGAGAGGTCTCATCACAACCCTTTTTGCTGCTCCCCTGCCATAGGTAGTTCCCTTTAGTTGTTTTCCCAACCATTCCAACCTGTCTTCTTCCAGCGTGGATAAAATGTCCACTGGTTCATCCTCCATCTCCTCGCTATCAGTATCCTCTTCCTCTTCTTCTGCATAGGTGTGTGACCCTAAACTCATATCCAAGTTCAAGGGCACCATCTGGATGGGTGCATCTGCATCCTCTTCCTCAATCACCAACTGGTGCCTATTGGGTTGTTGTGTGGCACGTGGTTGTGCTGATGAGGTGGAGTCTCTTGCTGGTGTTGGTCAAGGTGGTAGGTGTGATGAAGATGCCTCATCTATATTCTTATCCCTTCTATTGTGCGTTGGCGCATCAACTTCCACTAAATCCACCATGTTCTCTAGTTCTTCTTCTTCTTCTTCCTCCTCCTCAGGATTGCGGTAGCTTGGATCTGTAGTCTGACTGTTGGGGGAGGATCGGTGTCGAGAACAGCTCGTCAATGTCGACCGTCCGAAGGATCGGGAGATGGAATTTGACGGTGATGATATGCTTCCAGACTGTTGTGAATGGGAGGTTCTCTTGGAGCGGCTTTTTCCTCCAGTGAGGAGGTCCATTGTCTTTTCTGCTCCCTTCCTAATTGCCTTTCTCGTGCTCTTCATATTTGATAAGATTATTGGTGAAAATCAAGCAAGAATAGAAAAAACGTGTTCCCCAACTGTAGGGGAATAATTTGCTTGGAAGTGGAGAAATCAGTGGTGATCGAGGGTGGAAATCTAAGCTTGAGGTTGGGAAAGATGATTGGGGACCAAGGGGAATTCAAATCCGAAGTTTGGGAGAAAGAGGAGGCAATTTGGGTGTGAAAGAGTGTCACCCTAATCGCCTGCTGTCGCAGAACATTCGTTCTGGGTTGTAAAAATGAGAGTTAGGTCGTTCTAGCTCAGGTGACATCGAGAAATGTAAGTGCTAGGCTCGGGCCTGCATGGTCGTTCTTTCCAGCACGGTCATGCTGGTCATTCTGCTCAGCATCGTCGTGCTATCCACGCCAAAAACTCACATTTTGTGGAGGTGGTTGTTGGTATGAGTGAGGTGGTATGCCAGAGGTGGCTATTAGTATGAGTGAGGTGGATGTGGAGCATATTGATAGTTGAGAGGTGCTTGAGAAGGTGGTGGAGCATAGGGATTTGGCGGTGCTTGGTATGATGATGGAGCATATGAACATTGAGTGTTTCCTAGGAAAGTACCATCATTGTTTGGATTCGACATTGTTTGAGACAAGAGTCTTCTTTCTTCCCTCCTAGCAAGTGAGAGATATATTTCATCCAATATTTGCTCAAGATGAATGATGGACTGCCCATGTGATGATACATCCTTCTTCACCTCATCCAAGCTTCTTAAAATTCCAAGAACTTCATCTTCAAACATGGAGCTATAGCATGGCCTTGGCTGCCCTTGTCCTTGTCCATCTTCATTTTGTTACTCCCATGAGAAATTTGGATGGTTCCTCCACTCCAGAGTGTAAGTATTAGACATGGGGCCTTGATTGTTCCGATTTCCAAAAGAGTGTAAGGCATGAACTTCCTCGGTTTCTACTTCAACTGCCATGGTGGAATGAGTAGAAGAACCACCAGTTTGGTTCTTCATCATATTCATCATGTCCACCATCATCTTCATCATGTCAGGGTTGGTAATGTCACGAGCTAGAGCTACAGAGGGAGGTGGAGGGACATAGTTCCGGCTGCAATGTTCCCCTTTTGTAGAAACTCGATGGCGGAAATTTTCAGCAAGATGCTCAAACAATGGCCATGACTTCTTGGGTAGCTTCTCCATGAAAGTTCCTCCACATGATGAGTCAATGTTGTTCTAGCTCAACTCTTCAATCCAGGTGTAGAAGTCTTGGACTAGTTTCCACAATGGCACTTCATGGTGGGGGTAGTCACGAAGTAGCTTTTGGAACCTTTCACACGCCTCGTTGAAGGGTTCATTCTCTTTCTTGGCAAAGGTGGTGATACATCTTCTCATGTGAGTTAGCTTAGCAATCAGGAAGAACTTTTTGAGGAATTCATTCTTGACCTCATTCCAAGTTACCAACTCTGGCTTCAAAATGTACCACTCTTTATCTTTTTCTTTTAGGGAAAATAGGAAGAGGGTTCTCCGGATGGAGTCATCAGTAGCGGTGGGAGTAGGGAAACTGTAGCACATCTCAAGGAGTGCATAGATGTGATGGTAGGGATTCTCATTATCCATCCCATAGTAGGAAGGGAGGAGTCCAAGGAATGTGGGTGGAATGGAGAATTGTTGACCTAACATTTGGTCAACTAGGTTGGCAATGGGATAATTGTAGTTCCCTGAGGTGAAATACTCATGGAGTGGGCGGTTGGGCTGCAGTGGAGGTTGTTGAGCATTCTCATGAGGGTTGTTTTCTGCTATCTAGGCTTCTTAGTGTTGGTTGTGGCGACATTGGCATCTCCTCCTACCTATCTTGGGGTTGTAAAACACCAAGTCAGTACAAGGAGAATGTGTGTGGTGAATGCACAGTGTCACCTACACAATACACAAACAAGCACCAAGAAACCAAGTTAGAATGAAAATATGCAAAAGTGAACAAAGAATAAAGAATAGCAATGATGAGGGCAAAAGGAAAGGCTAAGGTACACTAACTAGTTGGTTGAGCGCCTCTATCCCCGAAAATGGTGCTAGAAATCTTGGTGTGTCAAGCCAGAGGTCTACACACCAGCCAACAAGGGGTGACTAGATGCACTCCATGGGACTCTAACACACGGGATCTCTCAAAACTCATATTAACCCTAACACAAGTCGATCACAAAACCAAATAGGTCACCCGCAAGCACATGGGGTACTATTATAGTACCGGTGATTGGCAAGAGTAGGGGTCGATCCTCATGAATATAGGGGGCACTGGAGATAGGTTAGTGTTGGCTACTTTCCTAATGTGGAGACTAGGGTTGAAGGGTTTAAAAGGGTTTGTTTGATTGTTAAACTAGGTGAACAAACAAGTAAAGGCAATTATAAAATCTAAGAAAGAAACTAGCCAAACAAGAACAAAGGTTAACTACACTACACTAGTAGAGAAATTGTCACTAATAACTAAATTAACCATAAGAGAGAGCAAGAACCTAAGTTAACACTAAAGGGCACAACTAGGCAATTAGCTAGATTAAGAAAAAACAACTAAACTAGAGTAGCATAAACAAGCTCAGAAGGCAAGGTAGGTTTTAAACAATAAGATTAGGTAGGTGGGTCATTTGCGAATGTGGTTTGATATTAGCTGGGGGGTCTCAACATAGCAAGAAATTATCACAATTCTATCTAGATTACCAAACCGAACAACAAGGCAAGTGATACTAGAATGTACCCTATACTACTAGTTAGAGAACTAGGTTTAGGTGTAATTCCATTAGGACTTGAGAAGTCTAGGTCTCTAGGGAAAGTGGTATTAGGGCAATTGAGAGCCAACGATAGAAATGGGAGTATACATGAGGGTTTTTCACCTCATGCCACTAGCCATCTAGCCTTAGAAAGCCCTAGGCAATTGCACTAATCACACTTACACTAGCCACTTAGATCTCACACTCACATGTAGGAGGAGGGATGTGTATGTAGGAACAAAGGGGGCTAGCTAGGGATCCACTAATTTGACCTAGGAGCCAATCCTAAGATTGCCACATACACTCCAATTCCCCCTAAAAGTTAAGTGTCATCAAACATCTCAAAGCAAGAAATCCATGTTATAAGCACAAATCACATGCAATAAAATAGGAAATGGGATAGAAGTAATAAGCAATCATCAAAGATAGAAATTGTGTTCATTACAAGTTATTTCCCCCCAACATGGTATCAAAGTCACATTTTAACCCCAAACACCCCACCACAAGGGGCTTTGCTAGACATCATAAAAGAAATAACAAAAGAAAGGGGAAGAGGGGGTAGAACTCCATGGAGCTTGAAGTAGAAGCCTCCTACTTCACCTCCTAGCAGCTTGGGGATGTCATCTCTCCTCTAATGGTGTAGATGGGCATGAGAATATGGGGGATTATGGAAGAAAACCTAGAAGTCTTGGTTTCCAAGGTGGAAATGAGGTGGAAATGGTAGATGGAGAGAATAAATGAAGTAGGATGTAATGAATGCTCAAGGAGTGGGTGGAGAGGAGTAATGGCAGCTAGGGGATCTAACCTTCATGCCCCTGCTACCACCTATGTATATATAGGTGGTGGTGGAAGCACTAGGATAAGTAGGGGCATTGTTGGAAAAATAGTGCAGAAAATGGTAGGGTTTAGGTTGTAGAACGACCATGTTGGGCAGCACAGTCATGGTGGGTAGTAGTGGTAATGATCGTGGTAGTGGGCAACAACCATTCTAAGAAAGTGGAAAAACCACATGTTGATGTAGTCGAGTGGAGGATTGTAGCACGGCCGTGATGGGCACCACAACTATGGTGGGGGCTAGGTAGAATGGTTGTACTAGGTAGCACGACCATGGTGGTGGAGTTTGAGAGGATGTCATTCCCTTGAGCATGCTAGTTCTGTTTTCAGCTAGCATGGCCATGCTGGATAGAACAACCGTTTTATGGGCTTCATGGCATCGACTGTTCTGGGTAGCACGGTCCTAGTTGCTGAGTTACTATAGCTTGTAAACCTTGAGAATTCCCCTGTAATTTTTGCATTTGCCAACATGTTTGTTCCTTTGCACCACGGCCGTGTTGGGGCCTTGAATGGGCGAAAGAGCTTCAATCTTCATCATCAAAGGACTTCTTTGCTTGATGTCAAATCTTGTCCATTAGGGGTAGGTTGAGGGAGCTTTAGGACATTCTTTAGAAACCTCCATGAGTGGAGGAACCGTAGAACTCCTTCCTTCTTTCTCATCCATCCAAATCATGATCCAAGTACCTAAAAATAATGCAAAGAGCATCTATAAGTACATTTGACAGTAATACTTATATTGGGGGATTTAACTTGCATTCTACTATGTTTAGATGTGAATAAAGTATAAAATGGCACAAGATGAAGCCCTAAAATTGGTCTTGTTGCCGAAGAAATGACAACTCCAACATTATGAGTGTTGTAATCGACCACTCCAAGAGTCACATTTTTTTTCATTTGATGTAAGCTAAATTTCGAATATCATTTTGATTCAATCACTAGTATTTTGTGTTCTCACATTGTTGTTAGTTTTCTGGTGCTAGTGCATGGTGCAGACGAGAACCACCAATTATGGGGAGTCAAGTCCTGGTAGCTCTAGTTTTAGCTTAGAGGAATTGTGGTGCAAAGCACAAGAGTACATAGATTCAGTGGAATATTTTGTTCCAAATCCACCACCGCAAGCAACTCAACCCGAACCAACAGAGATGGGTGATGTAGAAGTAGAAGAGAAGACCATCTGTGAGAAGACCAAGGCATCCCCTACTACAATGCAATTGGACCCAATTAAAAGGCATGTCATTAATGTGGATAGCTACAAGATAGATCATGGTTTGGTGGCACTATTTTAAACACAGGCATTCCATGGTCACAGTATGGATGACTCCCATCAACAATTTTGTAGAAATGTATGGCATGGTGAAGATTGATAAAGTTCCAACAATTATAATCTATCAAAAGTTGTTCCCATCCTCATTGGCTGACAATGCAAAATCATGGTTTCTGAACCTACATCCAGATTTAATAGAAACATGGGATCAGATGATAGACATCTTCTTTGAGTGTTACTTTCCACCCCATAAGACAAATGAGATGGTTAGGAAGACCAACAATTTTAAGAAGCAGGTGAAAGACTCATATTCGAAAGCATCAGGCAGGTTCCAGAACATGTTGAGGAAGGCTTCTCATCATGGCATTGATTTGTACATCCGAGAAAAGTCTTCCTACTATGGGATGCATAAGGGAGAAAGAACCGCATTGGATGACATAGAATCGGGATTTTTCCTCAACAATAAGCCATCCAGGTGTCATGCAATTTTTAAGAATATGGCTAGAATTTGTCATGGCGAGATGAAAGAGAAGTTTGAGCATTAGCTAAAAGCATTAGGGAGTCTAAAGTCAAAGAAAAATTGAATGAGAAGCTGGATTACCTCCCAATGAAGCTTGATAAAAAATCTGACACATTATCTAGAGGTGAAGAGGAGGATTGCATGTACCCACATCAGCATATCAGTAGGACAAGTGACATATCCAGATTGACCACATAGAAGACATGCTAGGCAAGTTGGTCAGTTAGAATGATACCTTATCAGATCACAAAAATGGGTCCAACAAAATCATGAGGCACAAATCCGTAGTCTTGGGAAACAAATCTCCCAACTAGAGGCAGAGGTGGCATCCTTAAAGAAGCCCATTCAGTAAGAATTTCCTTAAATACAGAGACAACTCATAACCATCACCAAGTGAAGTTTATCTTTGTTATCAAGGATCCTCAACATCCCACTGTTGAGTCACCAAAGTAGCACATTGTATAGCCAGATTTGGTGTATGTACCAAAAGTGTCATTCCCCCATAGTCTATATGGATTACTAAGAGGATGCAGAATGCCAAATAAGGTACTTCTAAGTTGAACCATTGATATGTCCACATCGCCAATTTCATAAAAGGTTCCTAAGCAAGAAGAGTAGGTGAAGGTTCTACTATGTAGTGGAACAATCACAATCAATAAGGAGGTATCCACAAGTTAGGAGAAGAAGCCACAGGCCATTCCATCCACAATAGATGTGATAAATTCTATCATAGAAGGTGGCATTGAAGAAAACATAGTGGAGCAAATCCCTAGTGCACTATATATTCCACCACATAAGTGTGTAGAGAAGCCACATGTTCAATTCTCAGATAGTCTAAATCTGAGAAAAGAAGAAAGCCAATTTAATATGTTTCTAAACATCTTTTAAAGCTCCACATAAACGTTCCACTCATGGAGGTGATCGAGAAAGTCCCTACATGTGGAAAATTCTTGAAGGATATCACCAACAAGAAAAGACATATTAAATATACATATGTCATGTGTATTGATGAAGTGGTGACTTCCATAATTCGAGAAAGGATGCCAAGGAAAAGAAAAGATTTATGATGATTCTACATCCCTTATTCTATAGGAAACCAATATTTACAACAAGAATAGTTTCACTCAAGGGGTGAGCACAAATCTCATGCTCTTGCTACCTTTTAGAAGTTGGGTTTGAAGGAACCAACGAAGACATCTATGACAATCGAATTGGTAGATGGATCTTTTGTGAGGACATATGGAATTTGCAAGGATGTTATAGTCAAAGTCGATAAATTTATCTTTCATGTTCATTTATTGGTCACAAACGTGCCTGAGATCTGAGGATCTGAGATGTTGTTAGGAAGGTTGTTCCAAGCTACGACTAACATGATCTGTAGCACCCAGATTTTTACATCACATGAGCAGAAGCAATTTTTTTTTTGGGAGTGTCACAAACATGATAACCATTGCAATAAAAGTAAATGAAACACATTACAAAACTGTAAAATTGATTCGTACATAGATTTTTTTCAACATTAAACTACATCATGTTTATGCATAAGTTCATAATAAAAAGATGTCAATACTCAGGATCATCTTGGTAGATGGCACCCCACTAGACAAGCTTGAAAATATCCTAGGCCTTTACTTGTTCGTTTGATCCGCAGCTTCTCTAAATCCTACAGACATCGCGTCCCCAGCCATGCATTGGGAAAAACAATAGTTAGAGTAAGTAGCATGAGTATTATAAAATATACATTCCTAAATATCTGAAATTGGATATTATTAACATGAACTAACATCAAACTGTGATTAAACTGAAACATAAAGTATTTCATTTCTTAATATGAATTCTTATCTTCATATTTTATCTTATTCTGGAGACATGTACTAGTACATGGATCTCAAGACCTACACCAAAGTGCTTGGGTCATACTTATCTTATCTAATTCCTTCTCATCATACTCATGGATGAGATTATGGGCATTCTATAAACTAAGGTATCTTTTACTTATGATTTTTATCTGATTGCGGCCACCATTATACAATAAGTCCTCCTCTGTGACACTGAAGTGTCCTCTATGGTGCAACACGTCCTCTGTTGGCACAACATGCCCTCTGTTGACACCAAAGTGTCCTCTATGGTGCAATGCACCCTCTGTTGACACTGAAGTGTCCTCTATGATGCAATGCACCCTCTGTTGGCATAATATGCCCTCTGTGACACCTGCAGTGTCTGGCGCAATGCGCCCTCTTAATCATCATGAGACTCTCTATTGAAGACTTATTATATAATGTATTATGTGAAGGTTTTGAATTAATTATCTTAATTCTATCTTTACTGAATCTCTGAATCTAATCTTATCTGAAATTGAGTACTAAACATGTACTTAGTTTTGAATCTGAAATTTGAATCTGAATCTTTACTCTTTCAAATCTGAACTGAATCTATTATGGAATTTGGATATGTATTTCAAATTACAACATAATTGAGATTGGGTCTATAACCCATATCGTGTATCTTTATTCAAAATCTGGCTACTCACATAGTGAGTAGTCTAAGTCTGAATCTAAATCTCTTATTCATAAGTTCTAAACTAAATTCATTGCTAGATTTGAACATGTATCTAATTATCTAGGTAAACTTTATTCTAAAACTCTTATTTTGTAAGATTACTTCATTATACCAATTATACCATAAATGAGTTTAATGTGTTATGAGAAAGGATCTGAAATGAATATAGAAATACTAAGTATACAAATTATCTTAAGTCAACCTTATGAAAGTATCATAAGTACAACATATCTAAAAATATCAATTCTGATAAGATGGTTCAATCCTTCTTATAAAATATAATGTTACCCTGAAACTTTGCATATGAACTTACATATTAAACCTTAAATATCAAAATAGAAATCTTATAAAATATTGTATTCTAACCTAATCATAACTTAATGTGTCATTATCTTATATTTCCAACATGAACTCATTTTTACAATACGTTGTGATCCCAACAGTACCTTTATTTCTGAAAGTAGACCATGTATGGATATTCTGAAATTCATATTCTTGTATTGTAATTAAATTCTAGATATTATACACTCTAAGGAATCTAGTTGTTATATCTATACATATGTATGAAATATTAATGGAATGTTTCTACTTGAAATCATAATACATAGTTATGCCTATAAATATGAGAAATCCTAACAGCATATGTGTACTTAAATTCTCAAAACAAAATTTTCCCAAATCACCAACTAAGTATGCTACATTACATGCATATCTTATCTTACAATCTTATTCATTAATTTCAAACATTTCAAAGAAATCTTGTAGGAATATGATTCTTTAACTTTCTCATGGACTTGGTCCTGTTGGGTTTTAGAGGAGGCAGAGAAGCAGCGGAAACAAAAATTTTTCTCCCCAGACCCGGAACAAAAGAAATCGCGTCAACATCTATATAATAGGAAAGATGGTTTGTGAATCATACCTTGTCCCGAGGCTTGCTCGGTGACAATACCACGCGCCTTGCGCGGTCTTCAACTTCGGTCTTGGACGGTGTCTGTGCAGCTCCTGGTCGCACCGGGACTGAAGACTCCTCCTCCTACCGGACTGTCGGATGATAGTTGTCCTCCTGAGCGGCAGTGACCTCCCGCCTCTGAAGTAGTCCACACGGACCACCCAGAACTCCACTCTCCTTGTCCCACAAGGAAGTGGAAGGAGTCGCACCCTCCTGTTGACGTACTAGTCGCCAACACACTCTCCTGCTGTCGACTGCAACTGCAGTTGTCCTTCCCTTGTTGCACCTCCCTTTGCGGGAAGCACTTGCTCAGGCTCTCTCTCGGTTACTAAAACCAGAGAGAACGACAACTTTCCAGAGCAATCAACATGCACTGAGTTGTACTCTGAGAAGCCCCCAATACCCCTATATATATAGGCGGGTCATGGGATAGGGTTCTCTGTGCCCGGTAATACGGGACTAAAGCAGGAGTAGAAGGGTTCAGGATTTTCCACAAAAAGCAACCATCTCACAACCTGAACCGATCGGTTCACAAGTGAACCGGTCAGTTGGGGACCTGAACCGATCGGTTCACCACTGAACCGATCGTTTGGAACCCTTGAACCGATCGGTTCACTCATGAACCGGTCGGTTGGGGTTCCAGGTTGGTTCCCGATTGACTTTCCTTGTTTCTTTCCCAATTGGTATCGAATACCAATATTATTCCCAATCGAATTGGGCAATTGAAACGAAAGGAAAATTCTCACCAATCCTATTTTCCCAAGTTGCTCGATTGCACCAGTTGAACCGATCGGTTCAACACTTGAACCGGTCGTTTCACTCTGTGCATGAGCCGATCGGTTCAACAATTGAGCCGACCGGTTCAGCAACCTCAGCCGACCGGTTCATCACATGAACCGATCGGTTGGGAATGCAGATTGTGCAGAATCAGTCAAATACAATTTCAATCAATCCGATACTCCAATCAATGCGTCCAACACCTTGAACATTATGATATTGAGCTATCGATTAATTGAGTGTTTAATTGAACTACTAAACTCCTTTAGTAATTAATCTAAACATTTCTTGTGGACAAAACTCCTCTTCTAGGTTAAATCCTATGTGTGTGACCCTGCAGGTCCATTTTACGTTGGCAGTGAAAGTCCATAACATTTATGACTTCACAAGAAAAGAGCGGTGTCTAGTCACACATCATTGCTACCCAAGTGAAAGTAGAAAGTTAGAGAACAACTTTCATCCTACAATCCGTGAATGGTGTTACAGTGAATGTATAATTCCTTTGTCACTGATATCCAGAATGAACTCGAGGCATGGAACAGTCATCCTGTCAATGTTCATTCATTTCCTTGATCTCAGAGTAGACCGAGTGAGATGTGTATGACATCAATATCACATATTGATTCACACGTGCATGCGCATGCCTTTCTCAATCCTACTCATCAAGTGGCCAAGGATATCAAACTCCCTTAGGAGGGACAAATCCCATATCTATCACTCACCCCTCAAAAGCCCCATGTGTCAAAGTCACCCAATCATCACCTTTATAACAACCCATGTTTCAGGACTGTGTTTGATGATGTCAAAGTGTACCCAACGACATGTGTTGAGTGTAGTGATTTTAGGTCTATGAATCACACTCACCACCATCACTGTGAGAGCTGACTGTGACTACCAAGTCATGGTTCCATGTGTCACTCTCACGGTGGGTCTGTCCGGTACCTTGTTCTCTAACAAGTACCTATGTGCTTGGTTTGATAGCACCATATCATGACTAATGAGATTCTGTCATCAACCAACACACAATCTAGTCTTTAGTGTTATTGATGTCTATGGTTATTTCCAAAATAACAGCCGACTAGGGACTAAACAAGAAAGAATACTCTTAGCATCCGTAGGATCTCATCGTTTAGGTCCTCAACCCAAAAGCATATGTCATTGAGTAAAACAATCTTTAGACATCTATCATGTTACACCATCATCTCAGAAACAGTTTAAACATATAGATTGGAAATTGCCTTTATAATTATTCAAATCAATTACAAAGTATCCCATTACAATCATCATATGACTTGCTCTATGGGCATACATACCAACAGACTCCCACTTGCACTTAGAGCCAGTCACCAAGGAAACGCAGTCCTTGTGACCTAGCATGACCATCATGCTTCTGCTGAGAAAGGGCCTTAGTCAGTGGATCAGCTATGTTGTCTTCAGTTGGTACTTTGCAAATCTTCACATCTCCTCGCTGTACGATCTCTCGTATGAGATGGAAGCGCCACAGTATGTGCTTGGACCGCTGATGTGATCTGGGCTCCTTAGCTTGTGCAATAGCTCCATTATTGTCACAATAAAGTTCAATTGCATCACAGCTATTGGGAACTACACCAAGTTCAGAAATGAACTTCCTGATCCACACAGCCTCCTTTGCTGCATGCGAAGCAGCAATATACTCGGCCTCTGTAGTAGAATCGGCAACTGTTTCTTGCTTGGAACTCTTCCAGCTCACAACTCGATTATTAAGGCAAAACACAAATCCTGACTGTGATCTATAATCATCTTTATCGGTTTGGAAGCTTGCATCGGTGTAACCCTTTACAACCAGCTCTTCCTCACCGCCGTACACAAGAAATTGATCCTTAGTCCTTCGCAAGTACTTGAGGATGTTCTTCACGGCTGTCCAGTGAGCATCCCCGGGATCTGACTGGTACCTGCTCGTCATGCTAAGAGCATACGAGACATCTGGGTGTGTGCACAACATAGCGTACATGATGGATCTGATGGCTGATGCATATGGGATCCCATTCATACGCTCCCTCTCTTCACAAGATTGGGGACATTGAGCTCTAGAGACGGTAACTCCATGTAGCATAGGGACGTTGCCTCTCTTTGAGTTCTCCATGCTGAACCGCTTCAGCACCTTGTCAATGTACGTGCTCTGACTTAGTCCGAGAAGCCTTCTAGATCTATCTCTATAGATCTTAATTCCTAGAATGTAGGATGCTTCTCCTAAGTCCTTCATTGAGAAAGTTTTCCCAAGCCAAGTCTTTACCTTCTCTAAGGCTAAGACATCATTTCCCATCAAAAGTATGTCATCCACATACAATATGAGGAATGTGGTCGAGCTCCCACTAACCTTCTTGTACACACAAGGTTCATCTTCATTTTGAATAAAGCCAAACACTTTGACTTCTTCATCAAATCGAAGATTCCAACTCCGAGACGCTTGCTTCAATCCATAGATTGACCTTTGCAGTTTACAGACTTTATTGGCATTCTTTGGATCTACAAAACCTTCAGGCTGTGTCATATACACATCCTCATTAATATTCCCGTTAAGGAATGCGGTTTTAACATCCATCTGCCAAATCTCATAGTCATTGTAAGCTGCAATAGCAAACATGATCCTGATGGACTTAATCATGGCAACTGGAGAAAAGGTTTCGTCATAGTCAACACCTTGAATTTGTCGAAAACCCTTTGCAACCAATCTACCTTTATAAGTTTGCACATTGCCATCCATGTCGGTCTTTTTCTTGAAGACCCACTTGCACCCTATGGGTTTTACCCCTTCGGGTGGTTCCACCAAAGTCCATACTTTGTTGGAGTACATGGATTCCATCTCGGATCTCATGGCTTCAAGCCATTTCTCAGAATCTGGTCCCTCCATAGCCTCTACGTAGGTAGTTGGATCATCATCTATGATCAACTCTCCACCTTCCTGAGTCACAAGGTATCCAAACCTCTCAGGCTCAAGGCGGGTCCTACTAGATCTACGAGGTCCTTGTGTTACCTGAGGAGACTGAGATTCCACAACACCTTGTGAATCTCCATTTTCCTCTGGTACATCTACCGGTTCAATGTTTTCTTGTTGGGCTTGAACCTCTTCAAGCTCTACTTTCCTCCCACTATTTCCTTTGGAAATAAATTCTGTTTCTAGGAACACAGCTATCCTGGCAACAAACACTTTGTTGTCAGTAGGGTGGTATAGATAGTATCCCCTCGTTTCCTTGGGGTATCCAACAAAATAACATTTATCGGATTTGGGTCCAAGCTTATCAGGAAACATTTTCCTAACGTAAGCCTCACAACCCCAAATCTTTAGAAAAGACAAATCGGGACGCTTCCCAGTCCATGTCTCATATGGTGTCTTTTGAACCGATTTAGATGGCACACGGTTAAGTGTAAATGCGGCGGTTTCAAGAGCATAACCCCAGAAGGAAATCGGAAGATCAGCAAAACTCATCATTGATCGCACCATATCTAACAATGTGCGATTCCTTCTTTCAGACACACCATTATGTTGTGGTGTTCCCGGCGGAGTCCATTGTGATACAATACCACGGGCTCGCATAAGGTCCTCAAACTCCTGGCTCAAGTATTCTCCACCTCGATCAGAACGAAGTGCCTTAATACTTTTACCAAGCTGGTTCTGTACTTCATTCATGAAATCCTTGAACCTTTCAAGGGTTTCTGACTTATGTTTCATCAGGTACACATAGCCATACCTACTGAAGTCATCAGTAAAGGTAATGAAGTACTGATACCCACCTCTGGCATTAGTTCTAAAAGGCCCACATACATCAGTATGTATGAGTCCTAATAGATCACTAGCTCTCTCACCTTCACCTGAAAAGGGAGTCTTGGTCATCTTGCCCAACAAGATTTACATGTCTCTATTGATTCACAATCAAAAGAGTCTAGATAACCATCTTTATGGAGTCTAGAAATGCGCTTCTCATTTATGTGCCCTAGACGACAATGCCAGAGATATGTTTCGTTTGAGTCGTTGAGTTTTTGCTTTTTGGTGTTTACGTTGTATACACTTGTCTCCAAGTCTATCAAGTATAGACCATAAGACATAGGGGCACTGCCATAAAAGATCCCATCTTTAGAAATGGAACACTTTCCATTCTTAATAAGAAATTCAAATCCATCTTTGTCCAAACAAGAGATGGAAATGATATTCCTATTTATGGCAGGTACATAATAGCAGTTCTTCAACTCTATTATTAGCCCACTAGGTAGAGTTAACTCATAGGTTCCTACGGTACTGGCGGCAACTCTTGCCCCAATAGCAACACGTAGTTCAACCTCGCCTTTCCCCAAAGGCCTACTTCTCTTAAGATCCTTCACATTTGAACAAATGTGAGATCCGCATCCGGTATCAAGTACCCATGACGAAGAAGTAGTAAAGTTAATCTCTATCACGTATACACCAAAAGTAGAGATCTCTATCTCTGACTTCTTCTTCCACTGTTCCTTCCATCCTCTCCATGTAGAAGAAATTGGTTTGGCGAGAGAACACTTCTCTCCCTTACCTACTTTCTTCTTCACCAACGCATTAAGCGTACATAGAGTGGATTCTAAGGCTCCTGGTATATCTGGATTGTGCAGAACACTTCTCACAATCCTCAACCAGTTATGGAAATTATTCTCAATTAATTTGCCCATTTTAAAAGATGATTCTTTTGCCATTCTACAAGAGAAAATTTGCATTTGTCAAAACCCTTTTGATTTGATTTGAATAAAATTTGACGATAGTTAATTAGGCCTTTAATTAATTACCACTCCCACTATTTTGACTCAAATTGATAGCCCTCACCATCAATTCAGAAGATTGCAGCGTACAATCTTCTAGTGGGTCAAGATCGTGAAATCCTCTGAGCCATGGACCAGCTAGGGCTGTCACCCACAACTCAGATCTCTCAGGTAGGCAACTCTTGCCAATTGCATCATATGCAACTCTTGAAAGATGTCATCTGCAACTCCTTGCAATGAACATCCCCATGCCTCAAGGCGCTAGATCCTATCTAGGTCACCTTGTTAAGTCCGACCCAAAGCCAACACGATGAACATGCACCCTGCTTGGGCAGACCCACACATTCATCCTTCACGCTTCCACGAGATAGACGGTGCACCACGCTTGGGCATGCCCACACTTGGTCGATCAAGCTTTTCACGTGTGTCGCATTTGGAAGGCATCTAAAACTTAATATTTAATGAGGGATTTTGTTTTTATATACATATACATATCCAATCACCACAATATATAGTACGTATCATATACATGCTATATCCCACAGAAAACATGCATAAATGATAAAAAGCAATGATTATGGCCATCCTATTTGTGATTCCTCGAGCCAAGAGGAATCACGGTCATCTAGGTCTACATCACATGCAACCTGTACAAGATGAAATATGTGCCTGCCTTTATGGGTTTGATCAGCTCATCTCCATGACTGATCGGCTCGTCATCAGGTTGGTTGCTCGGGTGCCACCAGCCGATCGACTGACGCCTCCAGCCGATCGGTTCACTGGTCATCGTGCATCTCCTCAGGTCACCACCCGCTCATCTCGTTCCTCGAACCGGCCGTCTGGATCACCAACCGATCGGTTCACTCCTTGAACCGATCATCTTCAGGTTGTCCGCCGTTCTTTGACATAACAGGAAATAAAATCTATCATATTTACAATTGAATTGTAAAACCCCGAGTTACATTCGGGGGGAGCAAAGGTAGGAAAAGAATTCTCGAATTATTTCGAGTTACATCAGGAATATGAGAAAGGGAATCGGTGCGCAGACCGAGATGCAAGAAACCACACAAACAACCATACACAGATATAGGGGTTTATAGGCCATAATCATGCTACACATCCACCACAAAACTCGTTTAAGGGCGACGCGTATCGAGTGCATTAATATTACATATCATATATGTATATTAGGGATTTGTGGATTGGACATGTATAAAGCCGATATTATTCGCATCGCATGCAATAAATAAAGGCGACAAACCAAAATCGATCACATCGATAATCCTAAAATATAGAGAGGTCGACCTGGCTCTGATACCACTGTTGGGTTTTAGAGGAGGCAGAGAAGCAGCGGAAACAAAAAATTTTCTCCCCAAACCCGGAACAAAAGGAATCGCGTCAACATCTATATAATAGGAAAGATGGTTTGTGAATCATACCTTGTCCTGAGGCTTGCTCGGCGACAATACCACGTGCCTTGCGCGGTCTTCAACTCCGGTCTTGGACGGTGTCTGTGCAGCTCCTGGTCGCACCGGGACTGAAGACTCCTCCTCCTACCAGACTATCGGATGACAGTTGTCCTCCTGAGAGGCAGTGACCTCCCGCCTCTGAAGTAGTCCACACGGACCACCCGGAACTCCACTCTCCTTGTCCCACAAGGAAGTGGAAGGAGTCGCACCCTCCTGTTGACGTACTAGTCGCCAACACACTCTCCTGCTGTCGACTGCAACTGCAGTTGTCCTTCCCTTGCTGCACCTCCCTTTGTGGGAAGCACTTGCTCGGGCTCTCTCTCGGTTACCAAAACCAGAGAGAACGACAACTTTCCAGAGCAATCAACATGCACTGAGTTGTACTCTGAGAAGCCCCCAATACCCCTATATATATAGGCGGGTCATGGGACAGGGTTCTCTGTGCCCGGCAATACGGGACTAAAGCAGGAGTAGAAGGGTTCGGGATTTTCCACAAAAAGCAACCATCTCGCAACCTGAACCGATCGGTTCACAAGTGAACCGGTCGGTTGGAGACCTGAACCGATCGGTTCACCACTGAACCGATCGTTTGGGACCCTTGAACTGATCGGTTCACTCATGAACCGGTCGGTTGGGGTTCCAGGTTGGTTCCCGATTGACTTTCCTTGTTTCTTTCCCAATTGGTATCGAATACCAATATTATTCCCAATCGAATTGGGCAATTGAAACGAAAGGAAAATTCTCACCAATCCTATTTTCCCAAGTTGCTCGATTGCACCAGTTGAACCGGTCGTTTCACTCTGTGCATGAGCCGATCAGTTCAACAATTGAGCCGACCGGTTCAGCAACCTCAGCCGACCGGTTCATCACATGAAACGATCGGTTGGGAATGCAGATTGTGCAGAATCAGTCAAATACGATTTCAATCAATCCGATACTCCAATCAATGCGTCCAACACCTTGAACATTATGATATTGAGCTATCGATTAATTGAGTGTTTAATTGAACCACTAAACTCCTTTAGTAATCAATCTAAACATTGCTTGTGGACAAAACTCCTCTTCTAGGTTAAATCCTATGTGTGTGACCCTACAGGTCCATTTTACGTTGGCAGTGAAAGTCCATAACATTTATGACTTCACAAGCAAAGAGCGGTGTCTAGTCACACATCATTGCTACCCAAGTGAAAGTAGAAAGTTAGAGAACAAATTTCATCCTACAATCCGTGAATGGTGTTACAGTGAATGTATAATTCCTTTGTCACTGATATCCAGAATGAACTCGAGGCATGGAACAGTCATCCTGTCAATGTTCATTCATTTCCTTGATATCAGAGTAGACCGAGTGAGATGTGTATGACATCAATATCACATATTGATTCACACGTGCATGCGCATGCCTTTCTCAATCCTACTCATCAAGTGGCCAAGGATATCAAACTCCCTTAGGAGGGACAAATCCCATATCTATCACTCACCCCTCAAAAGCCCCATGTGTCAAAGTCACCCAATCATCACCTTTATAACAACCCATGTTTCAGGACTGCGTTTGATGATGTCAAAGTGTACCCAACGACATGTGTTGAGTGTAGTGATTTCAGGTCTAAGAATCACACTCACCACCATCACTGTGAGAGCTGACTGTGACTACCAAGTCATGGTTCCATGTGTCACTCTCACGGTGGGTCTGTCCGGTACCTTGTTCTCTAACAAGTACCTATGTGCTTGGTTTGATATCACCATATCATGACTAATGAGATTCTGTCATCAACCAACACACAATCTAGTCTTTAGTGTTATTGATGTCTATGGTTATTTCCACAATAACAGCCGACTAGGGACTAAACAAGAAAGAATACTCTTAGCATCCGTATGATCTCATCGTTTAGGTCCTCAACCCAAAAGCATACGTCATTGAGTAAAACAATCTTTAGACATCTATCATGTTACACCATCATCTCAGAAACAGTTTAAACATATAGATTGGAAATTGCCTTTATTATTATTCAAATCAATTACAAAGTATCCCATTACAATCATCATATGACTTGTTCTATGGGCATACATACCAACAGGTCCATGGGTCACAACTATTTTGAGTAACATGTCTCTATTTTAGTTTTGGATATCTGAACTTACATAATGATAGAGATATGAGAATAGTCTTGTTTGCATTAAAATCTTAGAACATTGAACCATATAAATTATAAAAGTCTTATCAGGAGACATGTAAACATACTGAACTAAAAAACATGAGTACTCATGGGCATAGACCACTTACCTTTATATTGAAGATGTTCTTGATGTAGCCTTGTTTCCTTGATTCACAACATATATACCTAGTCATCAACAAAATTGTACAAGTCCATGTGTAATATGCTCTCTTCATTTCTAAATCTCAAACCCCATCATCCTAATCTACTAGACTGAATTAGGAATCATATTTAACTCATACTGACTCTAATTTAAGCATGTTTCATGTTTAAACATTGAATTAAACTTGATTCACACATTATATGGCATACACATACTAATATATTCATTATACCAAAAATACCATACACACTAACATATAAGTATATACCTCATATACCAAGAGTAAACTCTGCACATACTCACATATACCACTCTTACTAACTCATTTATAAAAATCAAATGAAAATATAATTATAATAATTTTCCATACTAAATAGGCACACAAAATACATGTTGCCTCACAAATACTCATGAATCATCTTAAATAATGACCACTTAGGACAAAAACTAAATAATAATATAATTATATATGAAACTCCATCAAAACATTCAGCAAAGTAATCATACAAAGTAGTAAGATCATGTATTAAAATATCAGGTCATTTCATAATCAGATCATGGGTGAAATACCCAAAATACCCTTATTAGGGTTTAAATAAAAAACCTTAATAAATCTTCATATATGAAAGATCAGGCTTTGAAATCATGTTAAGCATATTAAGATACACATTATGTAAAATTTGCGTGAATTTCTAAAGTCATTTGCTATTTTTAATTGACCAAACATCAAAATAATATAGTTTTGAATATAATATATTTAATAAATATTAGATATCAAAATTATAATTTGGAAGCATTTTTATGTGATAGCACTCATCATGAGCTTTCTGTAGGTATCGTGTTTGTCCCAAACCAAGTACTATATCACAAGATATCAATTTTTGAACAATTACCTTAACCTAGTGATAATGGTCGTTCAATGAGATCCAATGTATGAGATGGATCTATGTCCTAGCATCATCCCAGGCGGATCTGGGCAGACCCACTTCTCCTTCACCCACTCAAAAAAGGGGACTCCCCTATTTTTCCTTGAGCCACCCCTGCTCACGACGTCGACAGGTGGATCTCTGCGATGCGGCAGTATCCGCACACTCTGGGATGCCCACCACTCCGAACAACCTTCCTCACCTAGGGCTACGCCGCCTCTAGGCACGAATAAGCCAGATCAAAGCTCCCCATCCATTGATGTCATCCTTCTATCATCCTCTTTTTCTACTTCATTTCCCCCACTCTCTTCTTTCGCTTTCGGTTTCATGTGAAACCTTAAGATCGGGCTTGCTATTCCCTCATAAACCAGAATTAGTGGGTTTTATAGCCCCGATAGACGAGATCAAGGGCAAGGTCCACCTTTTTTTGGGGCTCTGTTCCACCCCCTATTCTTCTAGGCAAGGCTCTCTGGTCTGATACAGACAGGAGTCGCCCCCTTTTTTATTTTATTTTTCTTCTTCTTTTTGATAAAAGTCTACACCAAAAAAATAATTAAATAGCCTATTTCATGGCTCCAATTGATCCGAAATTTTGGCACAAACACTATATTACCATCATCTTTATATGACAATATTTTAGGTAGAATCTAAGTGGATAGACAATCCAAAACTATCTTTTAAATAAAAACCAAATAATTACTAATTTAATCACCTAGGCTACTAGATAAATCAAAAACATCTAAATTTTCTCCCTTGATCTTGTATATCAATTATCCATTTATCAAAACTACATTGAGTATTTATTATTAACATAAAATGCTGAATCCCCAAATTTGAACTCCAAGGACCCACATGTGAATCTTATTTGGCTCAATCATGATTGAATAAGGCTCTAGGGCCCCTAGACCACTCCCTGATCCTTAAAAAGGTCCATTATCTATTCTCTATTATGGACCTAAAGCATGAATCAATATTCCCTCAACAGAAGCTTTCATATGATACATTAGGTCGACATTACTTTACTTCCTTAACACTGATGGTTAAATTGGCCTGGAGCTCAAAACAGTAACTGAAGTCTTCATATTATATATAATCATCACATTATTGTTCACAAAAATAATTCATTTATATTTATCTACACCTGACTATAATCATACACATTTAAGTCATTATGTGTGTATTGGTTAATCAGATGGCTTGTATTACACATTGTGTGAACTTAATTACATACCTTTCCATGGTTAGTTCATTACGTCCCTTGGCATGCCTTTACTAGAAAACCCCACATTAAAGGTTTACTTTAGCTATGAAATTGGGGATGTTATAATTCTACCAACCTTAAAATAAATTTCATCCTCAAAATTTCTCTGGTCTACTACCCACCTTAGGGTTTTGCTTACCTCTTCATTTATTGTAAGGCATACTTATGTTCAAACTTTTGCATGAAAAGAGATATGTAATGTATTTTCACAAAAAAATTATGTGAGTATTATCTATTACCTTGGTATACTTCTCAAATCATACCTAGGGTATATGAAACTAAACTTGGCTACATACTTACGGCATCTTCCTCAATTGTGTCATGAATTCCTAACATTAGTTGTACATGATTGTCTAACCTTGGGTTGTTCAGATAACTCCTACATTCCTAGATATGTGGTGATTAGGCACATACCCAGAGATGTGGGATCCTAACATACTATCCCTCACTAACCCACTAACACATGTGTCCCATACCACATGAGCTAGTAAGAAAGGAGATATGCATAAAAGTCTAGCGCTTATGAAATTCCTTTTCAATTCTCAATTGGCTGGCCATAACCATTGAGAATGGAGAAGAAACCTCATTAGTTAGATTTAGGTTGCTACTTTAGATCTAAACAAGGATGACTTCTACCTCTAAGATATCAATCTATTCTAAGGTTAAAACCCCTAATCACTCTAAGTTATGGTATTCTTCTTATGGAATCTATCCCTAAACCATAAACTTACCTCTTCACTCTAGGGTGACTGTGAGAATCATGTTTTCCTAGTGGCCATTTACCAAATTGCTCTGATACCACATTATAACACCCAAATTTTTACATCACATGAGCGGAAGCAATTTTTTGTTTTCTTTTATGGGAGTGTCACAAACATGATAACCATTGCAATAAAAGTAAACGAAACACTTTACAAAACTGTAAAATTAATTCGTACATAGATTTTTGTCAACATAAAACTACATCATGTTTATGCATAAGTTCATAATAAAAAGATGTCAATACTCAGGATCATCTAGGTAGATGGTACCCCACTAGACATGCTTGAAAATCTCCTAGGACTTTACTTGTTCATTTGATCCGCAGCTACTCCAAATCTTACAGACATCGCGTCCCCAACCATGCCTTGGGAAAAACATTCATTAGAGTAAGTGACATGAGTATTCTAAAATATATATTTCTAAATGTCTGAAATTGGATATTATTAACATGAACTAACATCAAACTGTGAGTAAACTGAAACATAAAGTATTTCATTTCTCAATATGAATTCTTATCATCATATCTTATCGTATTATGGAGACATGTACTAGTACATGGATCTCAAGACCTACACCGAAGTGCTTGGGTCATACTTATCTGATCTGATTCCCTCTCATCATACTCATGGATGCAATTATGGGCATCATATAAACTAAGGTATCTTTTACTTATGAGTTTTATCTGATTGTGGCCACTATTATACAATAAGTCCTCCTCTGTGACACATAAGTGTCCTCTATGGTGCAACACACCCTCTGTTAGCACAACATTCCCTCTGTTGACACTGAAGTGTCCTCTATAGTGCAATGCACCCTCTATTGACACCGAAGTGTCCTCTATGGTGCAATGCACCCTCTGTTGGCATAACATGCCCTCTGTGACACCCACAGTGTCTGGCACAACATGCCCTTTTAATCATCCCGGGACTCGCTGGTGAGGACTTATTATTTAATGTATTATGTGAAGGTTTTGAATTAATTATCTTAAGTCTATCTTTACTAAATCTCTGAATCTGAACTTATCTGAAAATGAGTACTAAACATGTACTTAGTTTTGAATATGAAATATGAATCTAAATCTTTACTCTTTCAATTTTGAACTGAATCTATTATGGAATTTGGATATGTATTTCAAATTACAACATAATTGAGATTGGGTCTATAACCACTATCGTGTATCTTTATTCAAAATCTGTCTACTCACATGGTGAGTAGTCTAAGTCTGAATCTAAATCTCTTATTCTTAAGTTCTAAATTGAATTCATTGCTAGATTTGAACATGTATCTCATTACATGGATAAACTTTATTCTAAAACTCTTATTTAGTAAGATTACTTCATTATACCAATTATATCATAAATGAGTTTAATGTCTTATGAGGAAGGATCTGACATGAATATAGAAATACTAAGTATACAAAGTATCTTAAGTCAAGCTTATGAAAGTATCATAAGTACAAAATATCTAAAAATATCAATTCTGACGAAATGGTTCAATCCTTCTTATAAAATATGATGTTACCCTGAAACTTTGCATATGAACTTACATATTAAACCTTAAATATCAAAATAGAAATCTTATAAAATATTGTATTCCAACCTAATCATAACTTAATGTGTCATTATCTTATAATGCCAACATGAACTCATTTTTACAATACGTTTTGATCCCAACAGTACCTTTATTTCTAAAAGTAGACCATGTCTTAATATTATGAAATTCATATTCTTGTATTGTAATTAAATTCTAGATATTATACATTCTAACGAATCTATTTGTTATATCTATACATATGTATGAAATCTTAATGGCATGTTTCTACTTGAAATCATAATACATAGTTATGCCTATAAATATGAGAAATCCTAACAACATATGTGTACTTAAATCATCAATACAAAACTATCCCAAATCACCAATTAAGTATGGATACATTACTTGCATATCTTATCTTTCAATGTTATTCATTAATTTCGAACATTTCTAAGAAATCTTGTAGGAATATGATTCTATAACTTTCTCATGGACTTGGTCCATGGGTCACAACTATTTTGAGCAACATGTCTCTATTTGAGATTTTGGATATCTGAACATACATAATGATAGAGATATGAGAATATTCTTGTTTGCATTAAAATCTTATAACATTAAACCATATAAATTATAAATGTCTTATCAGGAGACATGTAAACATATTTAACTTAAAAACATGAGTACTCATGGGAATGGACCACTTACCTTTATATTGAAGATGTTCTTGATGTATCCTTGTTTCCTTGATTCACAACATATATACCTAGTCATCAAAAAAATTGTAGAAGTTCATGTGTAATCTCCTCTCTTCGTTTCTAAATCTCAAACCCCATCATCCTAATCCCCTAGACTGAATTAGGAATCATATTTAACTAAGACAAACTCTAATTTAAAGATTGGTTCATGTTTAAACATTGAATTAAACTTGATTCACACATTATATGGCATACACATACTAATATATTCATTATACCAAAAATACCATATACACTAATATATTACTATATACCTCATATACCAAGAGTAAACTCCATACATACTCACATATACTACTCTTACTAACTCATTTATAAAAATCATATGAAAATATAATTATAATAATTTTCCATACTAAATAGGCACACAAAATACATGTTGCCTCACAAATACTCATGAATCATCTTAAATAATGACCACTTAGGCCAAAAACGAAATATGAATCTAATTATATATGAAACTGCATCAATACATTCAGAAAAGTAATCATACAAAGTAGTAAGATCATGTATTAAAATATCAAGTCATTTCATAATCAGATCATGGGTGAAATACCCAAAATACCCTTATTAGGGTTTAAATAAAAAATCTTAATAAAACTTCATATAAGAAAGATCAGGCTTTGAAATCATGTTAAACATATTAGGATACACATTTAGTAAAATTTGTGTGAATTTCTAAAGTCGTTTTCTATTTTTAATTGACTAAACATCAAAATCATATAGTTTTGAATATACTATATTTAATAAATATCACATATCAAAATCATAATCTGGAAGTATTTTTATGTGATAGTACTCATCATGAGCTTTCTGTAGGTATCTTGTTTGTCCCAAACTGAGTACTATATCTCAAAAATTCAATTTTTGAACAATTACCTTAATCCAGTGATACTAGTCGTTCAATGAGATCCAATGGATGAGATGGGTCTATGTCCCAGCATCAGCCAAGGCGGATCTGGGAAGATCCACTTCTCCTTCACCCACTTAAGAAAGGGGGTTCCCCTATTTTTCCTTGAGCCACCCCTACTCGCACCGACGACAGGTGGATCTCTGTGATGGGGCCGTCTCCGCACACTCTTGGGATGCCCACCACTCCGGATAACCTTCCTCACCTACGGTGCCGCCGCCTCTGGGTACATATAAGCCAGATCAAAGCTCCCCATCCATTGCTTCCTTCCTTCTATCATCCTCTTTTTCTACTTCATTTCCCCCTCTCTCTTCTTTCGCTCTCAGTTTCAAGTTAAACCCTAAGATCAGGCTTGCTATTCCCTCATAAATCGGAATCTGTGGGTTTTATAGCCCCCATAGACGAGATCAAGGGTGAGGTCCCCCTTTTGTTGGGGCTCTATTCCACCCCCTATTCTGCTAGGCACGGCTCTCTGGTCCAATACGGATGGGAGTCACCCCCTTTTTTATTTTGTTTTTCTTCTTCTTTTTGATAAAAGTCAGAAATAATTAAATAGCCTATTTCATAGCTCCAATTGATACTAAATTTTGAAAAAAAACACTATATTACCATCATCTTTATATGGAAAGATTTTAAGTAGAATCTAAGTGGATAGACAATCCAAAACTATCTTTTAAATAAAAACCAGATAATTACTAATTTAATCACCTAGGCCACTAGATAAATCAAAAACATCTAAGTTTTCTCCCTTGATCTTGTATATCAATTAGCCATCTATCAAAATTACATTGAGTATTTATTATGGACACAAAATGCTAAATCCCCAAATTTGAACTCCAAGGACCCACATGTGAATCTTATTTGGCTCAATCATGATTGAATAAGGCTCTAGGGCCCCTATACCACTCCCTGATCCTTAAAAAGGTCCATTATCTATTCTCAATTATGGACCTAAAGCATGAATCAATATTCCCTCAATGGAAGCTTTCATATGATACATTAGGTTGACATTACTTTACTTCCTTAACATTGATGCTTAAATTGGCCTGGAGCTCAAAACAGTAACTGAAGTCTTGATATTATATATAATCATTACATTATTGTTCACAAGAATAATTCATTTATATTTATCTACACCTGACTACAATCATACACATTTAAGTCATTATGTATGTATTGGTTAATCAGATGGCTTGTATTACACATTTTGTGAACTTAATTACGTACCTAGCCATGGTTAGTTCATAATGTCCCTTGACATGCCTTTACTAGAAAACCACACATTAAAGGCTTACTTTAGCTATGAAATTGAGGATGTTACATGATCACTACCATTGGTAGAGGCTACTTGACACTCGAGATAGATGATGATAGACTGGAGTTCATACTTCCATATCACAATCATCTTGTGACAACCCAGGCTGAAGAAAACTCATCTTGTCAAGCCTAGGACATTAAACAAGGGTGCTTGTTGGGAGGCAACCCAATTTGTTTTTACTATTTACTATTTTTTTAGGTTTTTTGTTGGTTACATTCCATATTCTTCATGTTAGATTTTAGTTGATGTAAAAAGGTACCTTGATTCTCTTATTTGGTGTGGAAGTAGAGTCAAAGTTGGTATTACCGACACCTGAGTTGGTACTACCAACTCCTTATCAGGTAAAAGTCTAAAGAAAGTCGGTACTATTGAATTTAATAAAAAAAATCACAATACAACTGAGTCCAATTTCAGTACTGTTGACCATTCTCAGCAAAATCAACAGAGCTACAAGAAAAGGTTTTAACTACCACTAACACTCATGTTAGTTGCACCAACTCATCAAGCTCAAATAAGAATAGAAAATGTCATATATTGGCACTATCAAGAGGGATATATGATAGCATTACGTGATCCAATGAGAAACCAATTATCCACCGCCACCACCCTTTAGAGAAACAGGTACCCCTGTTCCACCTCTAGGTTTGGATTTTGACAATGAGGACATAGTCAAGTTCAAACTTTGGGGGTCTTGGAATAGCTTTATCTTGTTATCTTTTGTTTTTCCAAGTTCAAGGATCCACTTTCTATGTAGTGTAAAAGTGGATCTTAATTCATTATTCCTATCATTGCCATGTGCTTTCGAATGTTTGTAATGGAAATTAAAAAATGAAAAAAATGGCTTAGTTGCATATTTCTTGAGTTGCACCACCTAGAGAAAGTGTATGGGTTAGTCAACATAAGGACATTTGATATGAATGGGCATCTTAATTATTCAAGCAATGTGGATGAAGATGGGGTTTGAGTCTAAATTGATAAAACAATTAACGAGATCTAAAATTGAAATTTAAGAAAGAAATCCTAACTTTACCATGTACACAAATCATTAGAGAGGGACATATCATAGTTCATGAAAGGGATTGTCTCTTATTTATGTGATTCCATCCATTTTCCATTCATTTTGACTCACCACCTTATGATGATCAAGTAATCTAAATTATTTCCTCTTGAGTTGCATGGCATGATAGGTCACATGATAATTAGTTTCTCTTTGATTCCATTAGCTCCAAAAAGAAGAAAAAAATATGCATAAACAATTTATGTACATACCATTCTAGTTACATAACAAATACATGTAGATTGCATGCATTTATTATCAATCATTTATATATCATGATGATATATTTTTTCTTTCAAAATAAGAGTGCGGGGATATACATCCATACCTTAAAAATGGAAAAAAAATGAATGATATGTTATTGAAACCTAGGCATAACTTTCCATCATGTTAAAATAATGGGCCCATGGAAAAAAGAAAATAAATTGTAAATGTTTTGAATTGAAGACAGAGAAAGGATGTCCTAAACTATTCACAAAAAGATAGAAACATTCACATGATGTAGTCACTTATGTAATTCATTCTCATTCATTTGATGATATTTTTGATACAGGCATCATTCCACCCAATAATATTAGGCATTAGAATTCATGCATTTTTCATTATGTTCACAATATAGGTTCATCATGTTTCATTTTTGCATAAATAATTCGAATATTACTTGTTATTCTTCATTATCCACCTAATTTATTCCATCCATTGCTCTTATCAGTAGGCATTTTAAATGATTATTCTCCTAATTCTTACTTATAAGGAGAACTACTTCTAAGTCGTTGGTAGTTAGTAAAAGAGCAATGTAGAATAGGAAATTGGATGATGCACCAATCTAATACCTGATTGATTATGATATTAATTGCTCTCTATATAGTATTCATTGATCTATGGGTGGACAACTTTTATGGATATGTTTGGTCGCTTGAGAGTAGTTGATTTTTTAGTGGTCCTTAAAGGATGTCTTGGGACCACCATGTGAGGATAGTTGAGAAATGAAATTCAAATTTTATGTCCTTTTTCTAACTTATCTCAAATAGATCTAAGGGTGTTTGCTCGAGGATGAGAAACATTTAAGGTTAAAGGAGTTTGATGCATTTGATAATTGTCATTTTCCCATGTTATTTATTATTGAGTTTTATGCAATGTTTTTTCATTTTCATATTGATTTGTACATGATTTATTATTAGCCTATCTTACTTAATTGCATCATATAAATGTTATTTTAATATTTCTGAATGATTCACTATATTTCAAAAGCTTATGTTCAATTTTTGTGTGTTTTAGGTGAATCTACCCAAATCTACACAGCTCGCTACTACCGACTTTATCATTGGTGATACTTGCACTTACTTAGAGAGGAATGTATTGAAATCGATAAGACTCAGTAGTAATGACCTAGGAGTAGATACTACTGACAACATCACAGGTAAATATCAAAATTTTGAGAGGAAACATGGTACTACTAACAGTCAATTCGATACTACCGATAGCTTCCTAGATGACAACAAATATTGAAGTTGTTAGTACTATCGACACGCAGTCGGTAGTACTAACATGACGGGATCAGGAAGATCAAAAAGTTAAGTTTAATCTGATGGATGGCAATTAATGACGCCCGAAGTCACTTCTATGAATTAGTAGGATTTTGGATAGACCTAATTATCTCAATCTATTCCATTGGATGGCAGCCATGAGAAAGAAAAGGACAAATCAGGGAAGAAGGCCAAATTCTATATGATCTGGGCACTTCCAATAGACAAATTTACAGCTGGAAGGTAACAAATCTGCATGTGCATGAGAGGGAATCATTTGGACCATCTTCTTGAGGGCTTATTTAGTTTTATAATGTTTTTCATGATTTTCTTTTTTTTCTCCCATGTTTTTGTCAATGGAATCCATGCGGGGATAAACCCCTTATTCCTTAGGACCCAAGAGTGGCCCAGTTATGCATTGTAATTGACTTTTATGCATTAAAATATTAATTTCTCTTAATTTATGACTTATTTTTATGAGATTGTAATGAACTATCCAAGCTTAGTTAATTAGACCTTTAATTGCTTTGAAAAAAAGGAAAATAGCAGTTAGAACTTTCATAGAAATACATGTTTTATACCGTCCTTTGAGAAAGGTGGCTTACAAATGTGAAGAGATTACCCATAGTTTTCCATAAAGTACCTAACTAATAACACAATCGATACAAGAGAGGGATAGGCATTAGATTAGGCAGTGAATTATGTCGTGAGAGTGGGTAATTGTTGCTACATGCTCTTAGTCTAAGGTTAGGAGAAATATTTATTAATCTCATATTGTTAATTGTAATGTTAATTGAGGTGAAGCTATAATCCTAAGGAATTCACTCCAATTGAGATCAAACAACAAGTATTTTAACAGTCAGTTTCAACATTTTAGTTAATTAAACCCTCAATTTAAAATTTTCATCATCCTAGTTGATCGTATTGCAGTAATTAGTAGTGTTTAGACACGTTTCCCCGAGTTTGACATCGGGAACTTTTAAGGCCTATATTGCACCGATATGCACTTGCATTCAACATGTAGTTTTCACTTATTAACCTCTTAGTTGGCATACTACATAATATGGTTGTATTATATAATTACAAAATACTTGGCATATAATATTGGTTGAAATAGTTGTCCCTATATGTTACCTTATATATATATATACATATATATATATATATATATAGTTTAAAATATCATCTCAATTCAACATTCGTAGATGATCGTATGAAAGAAGATGAATAATTTTAATCAATGGTAAGTTGCATAAACTTTAGAAATCATTGGATAATATATTTCTATATCTCACGATACATGTGAGATGTGGTTGTTATTTTTTTAACACGCCTAATATAAACAATATTGATTCAGTCTATATGGTTGGATTTATTTAGTGGATTATATATATCATATTTTAATGGAAGGTGCATATAACTTACATGTACGTGTCGATATACACTTCCTATCTCCTATATATATATATATATATATATATATATATATATATATATATATATATATATATATATATATATATATATATATGTATGTATGTATATGTATAGACATATATATATACAGAAATATATATATATATATATATATATATGTATATGTATAGACTTATATATATACAAATATATATATATATATATGAGATGAACCAAAATGGATTAGAGCGCTCATCCCAAATTGGACCAAAAATCACACATAGATAATATGTGAAAAGGAAATAACATTCTTATTTATTGAGATGAACCAAAATGATTATTACATAGGACGTAGGAAACATTGAAAGAAACATACAGATCAGAAGACTAAACCAACACTACATCCCTTCTAGATTAGCTCTCATATAGAGTCCAAATAGATGTAGCAGTCTTTATTTTCACTAGATAAAAAGATTGGATAGCATGTGCATAGTCTCTAGTTCTTTGCATTACCTAAAATCATGAAAATCATTACACAATCAATGTAATTGCATGGTATGCTATCAAAAATAAGTAAAATAGTTTACAACAAAATATTACACTTGGAAGGACTTATATTTAAATGTATAACAAACGATTTTCCATAAGAAATATTTGTTCGACAAGATTTTAATACAAATTTCCTATTATGCTAATATTGAGCAACATGCTTATATGTTAGGCGGCTCCATTGCCCCAACGAGATGGGGGATGTCACTAGGTTCCTACTCTCCATATGAGGTAGGAGGCCAATAGATATGTATAAGTTCCACCCTCCAAATGAGGAGGTCACTTGTACTCAATATTAACATTATCAAAAATATCATTATCACAATTCAAGCAGTCATAATGGGCAATATCATTTATGCTTTCAAATTTATCTAAAAATATAATATAGAAAAATCAGAAGAATAATCAGTAGGATACAATAGCTCAACTAAGTACATAACTAAGTATACAAATAAAGAGGTAAATAAAATTTATCATCAATAATATTAGTCTATTCAAGGAGGAGATATACTAGTGTACCTTCTTGGTGAGTATTCAGAGTATGGATTACAAGAAATATAGTTCAACCCATTGAGTCAGATGCAAAAAAAAGAGAGAGAGGGGAAAAACTCTAACCGTCAAATTCTTGGTCATCCTTGATTGTGGTTGAGATCTTGCAGTCGAGAAAGCACAACTCCCAGGAAGGTGTGAGGGAGAGAAGCAGAGAGGAAGAGTTGCACAGAGTCTCACAGTCTTAGATTTGGAGTCTTGGTCAAAGCTCGATCGTGATCTAATGATCATTGCTCGATGTCCTATACGAAAAGGTAGTCCTCAAAGTGGTGGTGTCACAACAGTTCTAGGATGGAAAAAAAGAAGAAAAATGTGAGTAGGGAAGTAGGGAGAAATCTAGGGAGTGGTTCGTGCACGTAGGTGAGTCTCAAAGTATGGAGTGTGGTTTTAATAGATGGATGAGTGCTAGGTTTAGGGTTTCAACTAGATAAAGAGTCCATGGCAGAGGACGAGAGAGAGGGCTCTCATTTTCTCTCAAAACAAGTCAAAATAAAAATAATTAAGGGGTAGGTGGATTTTAAATGGTGAGGCAAACATTTTTTCTCGCTTCATTTTTCAAAATGTGGTCGTATCTAGTCAATTGTAAATTTGTCTGCATAGTCTCCTCTCTATTGATTGTAGGAAGTAGGGGTTGATCTTGTGACTGCTAGATCAGAGCTCCAATCTGTGGTAGCCTGATCTCTGAGTTAGGGTTCGCTCCCAAGGCTGGACACGGATTACTAACCTGGTAATGGTCAAATAAAAGGCAAATAAAATGAATTTTTAGCACATAACATCAAAAATATGTAGAAATTATTAGGAATGTCCAATTGGAGTGAAATTTGAAACATAGCTTCACAAAAATGTTCAAAATCTATAGAAAATATTTTAATACTAGAAGTTGAAGTTTGATGGACAATTTTATTTCTTCGAGTAAAGTTATAATTTAACCTAATTTATAATGTCATAATGTGTATACAAATCACATTGGTCATAATATTTTGAATTTGAGTACCAACATTGATTACAAAGTGAAGAAAAAATAAATTGGGATCATGAGTGGACATAACAAAGGAAAAATTGGAATTAAACAAAAGAAAGGGTAAAACTCACTCTATCACCTCCTCCCCTCCTTATAAGGAATTTTGCCCCCAAAATTCAGACTTTCTTGAAAAGGTCAGGAAATATTTCCTCCATGTCAGACGTCAACTCCCAGGTAGCATCATCACTGTATTGGTGATTGCACAACACTTTAACCGTATCAATTTTCTTATTTTTGAGCTCCTTGGTGAGATTATCAAGTATAATGACTGGGACTTCCTGGTATACAAGGGTGTCCTTTAATTCAATTGGTTCATGATTGAGGACATGGCTAGGGTCCTTGACATACTTCTTCAGGTTTGACACATGAAAGACACTGTGCATCATGCTATATTGTGGAGGTAAAGCCAACCTGTATGCACATTCCCCAAGATTGTCCAAAATTTCAAACAAACTTGCGTATCTAGGTCTAAGTTTTCATTTGTTCTTTTCTATGACTCAAATAGGTCGAGGGTAAACATGATCTCATATTAGAAACTAAGTATCAAACATGTGTGTATTAACATAAGACTTCTGATGATCATGTACCCTTTTTAGCCTTTGCTTGATTAGGTTAACCTTATCAAAATAGTGTTGTAACTCCTTGAACTTCAGAATCTGTCTTTTGCCTACTTCATCTCAATATCGCAGAGATCTACACGACCTTCTTAATGTACTTGTCACAACACACGAGAAGTGAATTTTGAATCACGGTCGGGTACAATGGATACAAGAATCCCATGCAACCTAACTATCTCTCGAATGTACAAATCTGCTAAATCTGGGACTTTGGTTGTTGTCTTGATCAGAATAAAATGGGATGATTTAGTCATACAATCGACTACAACCGTAACGGTGTCACTCACTTTCCTGGTCCTGGGTAGACCCACCACTAAATCCATGGTGATGTTTTCCCATTTCCACTCAGGAATAGGTAGGGGTTGAAGAAGACCTCATGGATGTTGATATACAACCTTGATTTGTTGTAAGGTCAAACACCCAGTGATGAAAACAATGATGTCGGTCTTCAAATTCCTCCACCAAAAATGCCTCTACAAATCCTTGTACATTTTATTCTATCCAGGGTGCACTGTGTATTTAGACCCATGAGCTTCTCGTAGGACCCTCTCTGTCATATATGAATCCTATGGGACCCATATGCCTTGTTTGTATCACATTCCACCATCCATACCAAATGTCAGATGTGTTTGGGGTTTCTTTAGCAGCTCAGTCATTTCCTTAAGACTCTTGTTATTCTTCTGGGCCAACAAAATATCAGACTAGAGGCCGGGTTTGACATGGATGCTGGCTAATCTGAGAACATCACCCACTCACCATGAATGCCACAGTTACATGACTTCCATGTTTCTCCACTCCATAGTGAAAATAGCAACACATTTAGCTTGTTTCCTACTGAGTGCATTGGCCACGACATTTACCTTACTAGGGTGTTAGGCAATGGTGAAGTCATAGTCCTTGAGATACTACACCCATTGTATTTGTCTGAGATTGAGATCCTTCTATGTCAAGATGTACTTTAGACTCTTATGGTGGGTGAGGATGCCAAAGGTGGCACCATACAGGTAGTGTCACCATATCTTCAAAGCATATATGATGGCAGCAAGCTCAAGGTCGTCGATTGGGTAGTTGACCTCATTTGGCTTCAATTTTCGAGTGGCATAAGCAACAACCTTTATTTCTTTCATGAGGACACAACTTAGACCGAACCTTGATGTGTGAGTGAAGATGACAAAACCATCATTTCCTGAGGGAAGGGTCAAGATAGGTGCATTCGTCAGTTTTGGCTTTAGTTCTTGAAAACTAGACTCACATTCCTTTGACTAGACAAATTTCGGATCTCAGAAACATTTTTGGGGGCTTGCCACTCGAGAACAACAGAGACTTTGGCGGGGTCAACACAAATTTTCCCACTAGAAATTATGCGACACATGAACATGAATTTAGAAATCCAGATTTCACATTTTGACAACTTTGCATAGAATCTCTGGGATTGGAGGATATCAAGAACTTTTCCAAGATGAGTATGACATGACTAAGTTTCATTTGAATATATCAAGATGTCATCAATAAAGACCACTACAAACTTGTCGAGGAAAGGTTGGAAGACTCTATTCATCAAGTTCATAAACACAGCATGTGCACTGGTCAACCCACATGGCATGATAAAAAATTCATAATGCATGTACCGAGTTCAAAATGTGAATTTAGGGATGTCTTTCTCCTTAACCTTAAGTTGGTAGTAACTAGAATGGAGATCAATTTTAGAAAATGCATGAGCAGAACGAAGTTGATAAAAAAGGTCATCAATTTTGGGAAGCGGATACTTATTTTTTACAATAGCTTGATTGATCATACGGTAGTCAATGCATATGCAAGGAGATCCATCATTTCTCTTGAAAAATAGAATGGGTGCTCCACAATGAGATATACTAGGGCAGATGAAACCCTTATCTAGTAATTCTTGCAACTACTTTTTTAATTCAGTCAATTCAGCAGGAGCCATCCAATAGGGTGCCCAAGAAATAGGTGTGGTATCGGGTGCAAAGTAAATAGAGAATTCGATGTCACGATCAGGTGCTAGCCGAGGGTGCTCCTCATGAAAAACACTCAGGTGCTCACGCACTATATCAATGTTTTCTAGGGCACTTGTATCAGGATTGACTAAAATAACGGTTTCTAGGTAAACTTTACTCACTTTTGATATCAAGTTTTGGGCTTTAATCAAGGAATTGACAATATTTCAATTTTGATTTTTTCTTCTAGGAATTGTAAAAATGGTGAGGTTGGGCTTGACAATAATGACTTTCTTGGTAGGACAATCGATCACTGCATTATATTATGGAGCCAATCCATCCCTCAAATGAGGTCAATGCCTTCCATGTCTAAGATTATGAAGTCAAATCAAGATTACGACTAGCATAAGATAGAGGGACTTTTTCAACAAGATAGTAGGAGACTTTCATTTTCCCACTTGTGGTAGTTGCATCAAGTATGTACCCTAAGTCCCTTGTTTCAATATTGAGCATAGAGGCTAGACTCTTAGAAATGAAGGTGTTTATTGACCCATAGTCAAATAGAGTAACAACAAAATGGTCGTAGATTTGCGTCATACCTTAGTATACATATTTTTGGTGTAAGGAGTTTGTACAAGATAACCATGATACAACATTTTGTAAATAATTTTTGAATTATATAGTACCTTTGATGAGTTTGTTTCCATTAGCATTTGCCTAGTATATGTTCACTGCAAAGACACAAGCATGTTGGTGTTCATTCTGCTTGGCCAATGCTTGAGGGGGTGAGACCAGTTGTCTCTGAAGTGTCCCTCCTATTTGAGAAGTGGCAAACTAGGTACGAGTACTTGCACTTTCTAGAATGGAGTTTACCGTAGTTGCGGCAATGAAGAACATTGCGATTCCGACCCTAAACTCTATTTTGGCCAGTATTCTAGTTTTTTGTAGGGCCACTGTTGTTGTTCTAGTTCTGGCCTTGATTGTAGTTTTGAGAAGGAGGATTTGTGTGATTTTCATGTCAGTTTTTGCTCTTATTGCCATCATAATGGGGTTTTCCTTTATGCTCAGACTTTGTTGGTACAACTTCAGTAAGCCCTAGGTAGGTAAGGGTAGGTAGTGGCTTCCCATATGCCATTCACAGAGTTCCCTCCATGGATAAGGCATGGTCATAGGCTTCTTGGAAGGAGGCAGGTTTGGATGAGGATATAAAAGCTTTTAGGGTAAGGAAGAACCCATCAATGTAATGGACAAGTTTCATCTCTTCTATGGGGTTGGTGACATGCCTCTACAGGAGACGGAATTGTCGGCTATACTCAACCACTGTGTTGGTGCCTTGGGTATGGTGAGGAATTTTTTTGTTTCTCTTTTTTTTTTTAGAGATGGGATGGAAACAGTTGGTGAAAATAGGTTCGAAGGCTTCCCATTTGATAGAGATGACCTTTTGTGACCAAGCATAATTTTCCAACCACAACTTGGCCGCCCATTTCAGCTGGTAGGTGGCAAAACCAACTTTGTCTTATTCAGGGCACCTCAAAACCTTAAAGGTGTTCTCCATAGACACTAACCAAGCACCAACCTTATCTAAAACATTGTCCTTGGCCTCACCATAGAAGGCTTCTGGGATAAGTTTCAAGAAATCTTGGATGGTAGTGGGTTTTGGGTTTTGGGTGGGTAGCAAAGATGCAGTATGGATTTGTAGGTCATGGAGGGCATCCATGATGGCTTTCAGTTTCGTTCCCCACTCCCCCATGTCTGTGGTCTTATTGGTAGAACTAACATTATCATCATCATTCGTGTGGGGCTTCTTCCCTTTGTCTTTAGTTCCAGAGGTTCCTTCACCATCCATGTTGTCCCTGGTTTTTGGGGTCGTTTGCAATAGTTCAATTGATATAAGTTTTCTCATTTATTATTTTCAAATCAAGGATATGATAGATCATGTCAATATTGAAACAAATTTTCTCAAATTAGTTTCAAATTTTAGTTCCATCCCTTAAACAACCAAAAATAGAGAGAGTATATAGATCAAGTCATGACACCTTAATGAGAGAGAGAAGAGGAGAAGTCATCCTATTTTCTTCTAATAAGTGGCTTGGGTAGTCCTTAAAGAAGAGATGATATTCTAAAAGATGCTCTAGGGTTATAGGAAGTCCTTCCATCTATTTCTGGATCTACTAAGGGCAGGTAGACAAGGAGGAACCTCAACCGTCATGAAAATGGATAGGAGGAATTATGACAAAACCCCCTTTGTGCTCTTTCTAGACACCTCAGTTTAACCATAGTGAATTTTAGGGCTTCCTTGGTTCAAAAATTTAGAACATCATTTCATTAATGCATATGAAGTGTGTTATGGCTCTGATACCAACTGTCACAGAACCATTCATACCCTAATACCAATCCCACTGTCAAAATGGGAAGTGTTAAAAGTATTAGATCACCTGTCCCTGAGTGGCCCAACAATCACACACAGATGATATGCAAAAAGGAAGAAACATTCTTCTTTATTGAAATGAACCATAATGTTTATTACATAGGTCCCATACAAAACATGGATACAAACATACATATGAGAAGAATAAACCAACACTACATCCCTTTTAGATGAGCTCCCATGTAGAGTCCAGATAGATGTAGCAAGTCTTTATTTTTAGCAGATAAAAGGAATAGATAGCATGTGCATAGTCTCTAGTTATTTGCATTACCTAAAATAAATAAAATCATGATACAATCAATGCAATTGCATGGTACGATATCCAAAACAAGTAAAACATTTTATATCAAAATAGTACACTTGGAAGGAATTATATTCAAAATATATAACATGTAATTTTCCAAAACCAATATTTGCTTGACAAGATTTTATTACGAATTTTTCATTATGGTGATATTGAAAATCATGCTTACATGATATATGGATTCATCTCCCAACATGGTGGGTGGGGTCACTAGTCTCCTTCTCTTCATTTGAGGTAGGTGTTCAATCAACATCTACAAGTTCCACCCTCCGAGTGAGGAGGTCCCTTGTACTCAATCTCAACATTATCAACAATATTATGTTTTCAAGTTTGTCCTAAAACATAATTTATAAAAATTGGAGGACTAATCAGTAGGGAACAATAGCTCAACCAAGTACATAGCCAATTATACAAATCAAGAGGTACATAAAATATACCATCAATACTATTAGTCTATTCAAGGAGGAGATATAATAGTGTACCTTTTTGGTGAGTATTCTGAGTATGGTTTCCTAAAAATAAAGTTCAATCCCTTGAGTGAGATCCAAAAAAAGAGAGAGTGGGGAAACACTCTTGTTGTCAGATTCTTGGTCAGCCTTGACTGTGGTCAAGATCTTGCTGCCGAGAAAACACATCCTCCCAAGTACGTGCGAGGGAGACGAGAAAAGAGGCAGAGGTGCATGGAGTCTCACAGTCGTAGATTTAGGTTCTTGGTCAAAGCTCGACCATGATCTAATAATCACTGCTCATTTCCTATTCGAAGAGGCAGTCCTCACAGAGGTGGTGTCACAGTGGTTCTAGGGTGCTGCAAAAAGAGGCTAAATGCAAGGAGGGTAGGAGCGAGAGGTCTAGGGTGTCGTTAGTTCTCATAGGTGCATCTTGAAGTAGGGAGTGGGTTTTTTATAGATTGGCGAGGGCTAGGTTTATGGTTTCGACTAGATACAGATTCCATGGAGGTAGTCGAGAGAGAGGGATTTCATTTTCTCTAAAAACAAGTAAAAAGGATGATAAAAGGTGAGGCGACACTCTCTTCAATTTTCAAAATGGGGTTGTATCTTGTCAATTGAAAATTTGGCCGCATAGTCTCCTCTCCACTGATTATGGGATGTAGGGGATGACCTCGTGATCGTTCGATTAGGGCTTCGATCTGTGGGAGCTTGATCTGAGGGTCAATATTCACTCTCAAGGCTGGTCGTGGATCGCTGACCTGGTAAAGATCAACTTGTAAATAAAAGGGATTTTTAGCTCATAACTTCAAAAATTCATGGAAATTATTGTGAATGTCCTATTGGAGTTAAATATGGACCATAGCTTCAAAAAAATGTGAAGACTCTTTAGAAAAAGTTTGAGGACTAGAAGTTGAAGTTTGATGGGCAATTTTATTTCTTTTGGTAAATTTATAATTTAACCTAATTTGTAATGTCATAATGTGTACTGAAATCACATTGGTCATCATATTTTGAATTTGAGTATCAACATTGATTATGTAGCGAAGAAAAAATAAATTAGGTCCATGAGTGGACCTAATGAGAGTAAAATTGGAATTGAACAAAAGTAAGGGTAAAACTCACTTTATCACAATGTTCATATGTAAAAGTTTAATGCTCAAATTTTATCTCAAATGTTATAAATTTCCTTTGTAATTGTATGTTGAATGGTGATCCAATGGTTTATGGTTTGTTCTTCTTCACATGCATGTGTTACTATTGTTTCATTCTGGCTCCTTTTATTTTCTTCATCTTGGCCTAGTGTGTGGAGTTTGAAATTGGAATTCTCATTGAGGAGAGGGTTTGAATTTGGACACCAAACATATGTTCAAGGCATTGAAAATCTAGAAACGTTACAACTGGTATCAGAGAATGAATGATAGCAAAGCCTAGCATTTTCTCACTATGCAACTCAAAACTAATGAAAACCTTGGACTTGAAAATGTTAAGAGTTAGTTTATTCTCCTTGTAAGGATTATACCTAACTTAGCCTCTAGGTTGGTGCCACGATGTATGAGAACACGGTCCAGAATGGTGCTTGTTGTATAACAAGTTCTAAGGTGTCATTCTTTCCTAATAATGTGGTGGTATAGGATGTTGCAATACTAGGAGATGATGTAGGTCGTGGGAAGACAAACCCCTAACACATCATGGATTTATTTTTCGGGTAGCTATACCAGTCTACACCTTGTTTTCACCCTTTTCATTAGGTTGTATGGCACTAGGCTCTCTACTATATGTGGGAAACATAGTTTGCTGATTTGATTTTGTTTTTAATCAGCTCGAATTTTGAAAGATTTATCTGATGCTCACATTATTAGACAAAAACTATACAATATTCTATCTTATATGCAAGTAAATAAAAAAAAAATCTCACACATGTATGAGTAGAAGGTAGTCATGTAACGTATGTGAAAGGGAGTGACATCAGTCTAGAAGAGAGATTAGTTCTAGATTAGATGTATAAAGCCTTGTTGGAGTTTGTGATAGATAAAATATATGATATGATCCATGTTAGAGATAATCACCAAAGTTGGTTTATGATTATTATTGTTTGTCTTTGAGGATTTGACATAAGTTTTGATGATATAAGTACAAAGTATTTTCTATGTTAAGATTAGATAAGTTAGGACAAGGTTGTGGATTAGCATGAGCCTCAGACTCTTTCATGAAGATGGACCTCTAGTGTTAGGACTAGTTGTAGGGTTAACTCCAGAGTGTGTCTAGTTGGACCTCTAGTGTTAGGACTAGTTGTAGTTAACTCCATAGTGAGTGAGACCCAAAGTGAGAACGTCATAGAACCTAACCTCCAAGATATGAGAATTATGAGAAATAATTTTTTGCAATATGTCCTAAACTAGACTAGTCCTAAGTGAATGAGTTGAGTCCATATATGCATGATTCCTTTGGTCTTGTTGAACACTAGATGTCCTTGGGAGCACTAATCCCTATAGTCAGAGAAAGGCTTCTTATGATATGTAAACATGAATGTGTACATACCATCTAGTTGAGGGTGAGAGAGTCCCAATAACCTATATGATGTAAGATATATTAGTATGTTGTGAAGCCTCATGCTTGGGTTGGTGTTTCCCAATAGGACTCTAGAGGTTTATATAAGAGAGAGAGTTAAAAAATAGTATTCATGGGTGCATGTCTATGAAGTATGACATACCATGTTTTGATGTGGTGTGCTTGAGTGGCTAGATCTTATGAGGCTAATTGTCAATATCAATGAAGTACACCCAACAACCCTAGATCAAGGAGGAAGGATGAAGTTTGTGTTGATGAGATACTCATAAAGTTGAGTGAGCTCAGAGAGATTAAGCATAGTACTACCCTCAGGTAATGGGTTAGGGGATTCCAACTTTGAACTTTTGATATGTTTGGCATACCACTCATTTAAGTTTATTTAGCACTACTAGGATGCAATATGTGTAAGAATGTGGTCTAATCTCGAGTTGTGATATGTGGATCTGACATGATGGAAAACCTAGATATGTATTGATAGCTCTCCTTGCATATATGGTTAACCATATACATGAATAATGACTATGTAAGGCAGTAGGTAAATTTAGTTATAGGTCATTATAAAGTTTGTAACCAATAGGTAAGTAAAGTAAATCATATGAATGAAATATATTGCATGAGATGTTAATCCTAGTTCTTAATAAAGGTCAATAATATAGTTTAAGAATCAGCACATCATGATGATGATGAAACCTTGATATGATCTAGATAGATAAATTGGGTTAACTATAATTAACTATTTCATTAATTATAAAATTTAATGTTGAAATTTTAGTGCTTGGGTAAAATAAGAAATGTAAATCCTTAAATGTGAAATCTTCCATGACCTAAACAAATTTTATAAAAGAAATATGTTCAAATCTATGTGTAAAGATGGTTCACCAATATTATGATATAATCCTCCTAGTAGTGATTTGTATATAGTTCTGGAGCTTTTTTTGCAGATATGTTGCACTTGGAATGGGGCCCTACGTGTGAGTGAAAACTTTTTCTAGTAATAGAATGGCTTAATTTTGAGCACAAAATTTCTTTTAAGATGTATATGGTGTAACGGACTAGAGTTTAGCATATCTTTGAGGTTGACAATTTGTTTAAGGTGTGTAGGAAGTAATGGAATGAATTTTATATTGACTGGATATCAAAAAAGATAATAAGATTCATGCATCTAGGGAATGTTAAGAGTGTCAAGTATTTTTTGAAGTTTGGATAATGCTTTGCTTTAATTTCACGATTAAGAGCCTAAAGTTCATGCCTATTATTTAGAACTTAATTGACCAATCAATTAGTGGTAACTTGGAACCAAAATTCATTGAGTTGTAGTTATGATGAATATAAAATTATGGTTGAAGTTCCATAATATTTCGGTATCCTTGGAAGGATATATATAAAATTAAATAAAATAATTGGTATTTTAATGGTGATTACTAAGTACAAATATATCAGTTACCCTAGTTTTTGGGTGACATCCTTGTCACGCACCTATTGGTAGCCTAAGAAGGTAGATATCGCCAAGTGAGTGGATAAATCCTAGCCACATCTTTGGATCAGACGGTCTAAAAATTCTGTTCAATCTATATATGGCTAGGCATCATGGGTGACTGGAGTCGGCAATGTCGATCAGTGGTTTCATGGGACATCATGGGGGTAGTAGGGATATCTTAATGAGAAGTTAGATTCAAATTGATTAGTTCTTTTGGCGGTGGTTTGAATTGGTTTGGAGAAGTCAAGCCACCACATTTTTTGTTGACATTTCCTATCACAAAAATGAGTATCTAATCGAGCTTAGATAGATCAAGCTCTAGAGATCCCCGAGAGGTCCGTCCAGGCAGGTAGCTTGTGTGCAAAGGTTACAAATATATAGAGAAAAGAAGACATGGAAACAGAGGCCCAAGAGCTCTCCTTTTTCCTCATTGAAGGCGAGGCCTTATGAAAGTTCTTCCTCATAGACAATGGATAGAAAAATAGTTGCATTGCACTTAGAATGTGTGATGCAATGTAGAGATTGGATTAGTGAGGTTCCCAACCTAAATCAGATTGTCTATCTCCCAGGTAGTCTGGGCATGGCCAAATGTAAGTCAGAAGAGAGCTGCAACCATACTACTCGTTACATGTTTGTATCCGATCAGCTTGAAAGATTAGAATGTTATCAAATCATAAATAATTCGTAATAATAATTATTGTTATAAAATAAATTCAAATATACAACCATAGTTCTCAGAAAAAGGAGTAGAAAAAAATGGAACTGTAATATCAGTCTTTTGATGTTTTTATCTTAATGATATCATATAAAATGGCTTACACTTGTTTTATGATTATTAGGTATCAAATAATGACCAAACATGCTGAGAATGGATAAATAACTCAAAAATACAAAATATAATCCATATTACCTCATAATTGATCATGTTTTTACATGAAATTAATTTTCGTACTATAGCTATTTTAGGTTAAAAACCCTAAATTAAAGATAAATGCTACATATATGCATCACAAATCTTGGAATTTTCATAATATGTTAGTTATTGTACATGTAACATTATGTGGCACCAATGCATCAATTTTATACAAGAAATTCATGTTCTATAAAGATGATTCTTAATACATAGAGGGGTAACCATAATACGAATTCACACTAAGATTAATCTGATCCTATAATAATGTGAATCATGGTTAGGAGTTGATGAACCACAATCTGGAACATAATTACAATATAAGATCAATAACCTAGCTCTAAGAATACAAGTAACAAAGAACATGTCCTAATGAGCTAAGAAAAACCCTAATGCAATTGACTATGTTTAAGATAATGAGAATCTAATGATGGTGCACATGTGGTCTTGTCTTAATCAGGGTTTTACCAAGGTTAGAGTGGACTCATGAATGTGGTGGTAATGTTATCTCTTGGTTCATGATACACTTTACGTCTTATTGGGCCTACATCATAAAATGGTTGTATTATATGTGTACAAAATACTTAGTATATGATATTGGTTGAAATAATTGTCATGATATGTTACCATGCTAAATTATCTATATATATATATATATTAGTTTTTAACACATGAAACAATTTGATATATGATCTATTATATGATATCACTAAATCTCATTGGTAAAGTGATGTATTGATGAAAGTACTAAATATCTTTGGTAGAATAGCACATGTGTGCACTAAATCTCTTGGACAAAATAGTGTATTTATGAAAGTACTAAATCTCTTTGGCAAAATAATACATGTGCGAACTAAATCTCTTTGGTAGAGTAGTTCATGTGATTGATCAACTTTTCATATAATTAAATGTCATGATATAATATGTGTTTAGTTTTATTAATAAAGATGTTCAATTCATATATGGTTTTCTGAAACATATTAATGTCATCTTCTAGATTTGTCTTTTCCCAAGTTATAGTAATGAGAGGTATATGAATCACCTAGTGTACTCAATACAATATCTTATTATATTGTGTTGCGTGTATCACTTGTAATCTCTTATATAGGTTTTGTGGACATATGATCTAGAATACTTTGATAGTTGGCAATTATGTGATGATAAGATGTACAGGTGGACCTATTGTCTATAAGATCATGTTTTAGAATGTAGTATGTGCATATGTAAAAGTTAAATGTTCAAAATTGTAATATCAAAAGTCATAATTTTTTTTTTGTAATTATATGTTGAATGATGAGCTTGTGGTTTAGAGTTTGTGTGTGTTCATGTGCATGTAATACTATTGTTTCTTCAAGTCTCCCTTGATTTTCTTCTTCATGGCATAGTTTGTGGAGTTTTAAATTGGGATTCTCATTGAGGTGAGGGTTTCAATTTGAATGCCACACATATGGTCAAGGTGTTGAAAATCTAATGATGCCACAAGAGATTTGCAAAAAGGAGGTAGGTCTATAACTTTAGATGTGTCATATTATTATGATTAGAGAACATAATCATGCTCGAAGAGTGATTTCTAGAGACACTTTCTTACAAAAATAGCATAAGAGGAATTGAAGGCAGCCCTGCAATCTCCATATAGGTCATGTTCATAATTGAGGGTGTATACTAGGTAGTAGAGTCAGTGACATATTCTAGTCATTATCAGAAAAATGGGTGATTTCCAAAGGATTTTATTCCATGTTTTCTTCCCATCCAACAACTATATTTCCATTTACTATAACTTACAACTACAAAACAATAATTTGAGTTTTTTATTCTAAATATCAGTGATGGCACTGGCATCCAATGCATAGGGAGGATAGTCGACAAAGTTACAACCTTAAAATATCATTTCAAACTCAAATTTTTTTGTCGGCCACATTACACCCAAACAAAGTTGGATGACATGCAATCTGAATAATATAGGGAAATGGCTCCTAGCCATATTTCCTCAAGGGAAACTTAATCAACATATCTTGCTAACTATGAAAATTTCAAATCTATGCAAGCATAATTACAATCCACTTGAATTATGTCCATTGAACATTTGAGTTTAAGTACAAGTCATACATCATTAAAATTGCTTAAATAGATAATTATATATATTCTTTAACTTTGAAATTTGAGGTTGTATTCCTTGATTTTCTCCAACATTGGGTTTGAAAATTTGATCAATTAAAGTGTTTTCATACATATGAAATGACCTTGATAGAAAGGTTAGACACAAATATATGTGGTGGTGATGTCATCATCAAGAGATAGGTAATGTAAACTTAGGCATCAACCCTGGGGTAATACATATATTTTGTATATAACCTTTAATCGGGTAGTTTATTTGTGATGTTAATATATGGTTTACATCACGTTGAAAACCTATACAAAAGAAGGGATTATGTGATCTGCCTAGTAGTAGTTTATCCTAGGACTATATATGTGCTTGAAATGATATATAATACATAAATATCACCATTATTGAGGCTTAATACTTCTAATACTTAAGAACTTCCTATCTAGGCCACACCTTTATAAATATGTATTTGTCTTGGCCCTTGATAACATGTGTCATGGGAATCATGAGTCACATCCTAGTCATCACATAATGTCATATATACCATCTTATTTATTTCCTATGTATTTACACATGTTCAACCCTACCATCATTACATGGAAAAAGAAGACAATAACTAGTTTCACTATTGACATGTATGCTCCATTAGTTGATGGGGTATGCATAAATCAACTTTCATCTTATATTTACCAATCATGCTTAGATGCAATTAACAATATATCCACCCAATGTGTAACCATTTGCCTTCTATGTGTGATATGATATTTTTTGTCCATGTTAATGTCTGTGAAATACAAATTAACCCCATTGATTAAAAAATGAACTATTAAAACTACCAAAAATTATATTGGATTAAACAAATTAAGAATAGACTAACCAAAAAAAAGAATAGACTATTGGTTGCTTAGTTCCACGAGGCTTAGAGAAATAGCATGAGAAATGGTTACCTAGCGTGATCAACATAAACTCTCGTGGGATAAAGTGATAATGTTTGTCTTAATTTGCATGGTACACTACCAAAAAAATATGATTTAGCTATGATTCTTATGCCTACATATATTTTATAAGTAATTATACACAATATTCTTTACAAATTAAATTAATATAATAAAATAAATGAAGTTAATACATGTTGAGACAACATTGTATAATTTCCTTTTGTTTTTTACACTTTTCGTCCATTCCCGCCATGTTCATTTAGTTTTCCTTCCTCTTAAAAGGGCGCCACCACCATTTCCCTCAAATGTCCGCGGCGTATTCTACTAGACAATAGATCAGTAGTCCCCTTTCAAAAAAAAAAAAAGACAACGGATCAGTAGTGAGGTTTCAAACTGCCTTCCTCTCTCGCTGGATAATTCCTCCGTATGGTTCGTCCTTTCCATCTCATGGAGTTGCTGAAACTTTGACTGTCGTCATTGCCAAAGTAGAGCCCAGAGAAGAAGTTTTAGCAAAGATCAACCACATGCCAAAGTTGAGCCTATAGAAGTAGATTTTGTAAAGATCGGCCACCTTCTAATCGAAACAAGTGGGTTCGGAACTGGTGATCAACTGGAGAGCTTTTGGGAGTGCCTCGCAGCCAATGTGAACGCCCAAATAGATGGATCTCCTAATAGGCACTACATATAAAAAAAAATCAAAATCTCTTACGATCTACAATCTAGGCATGACGGATCTGCAATCAGAGGCCAATTGATCTTCTACATATTGTGGATAATCTACTACAAGGACGACAGCTCTGCCATTAGGAGGTAAAGCCCATATGGGAACTACTCTAGAGTCTTCTTTCTTATCCAGACTATTCAAAATGCAGAAGCCCCTAAGCACCAACACCCCCTATTTTAATAAGGCTTGGGTCTGACATGCAGTTCATGATAGGAACATGACGACTTGCTTATACCGGCGATACCCAACTCCAACCTTGCTGTGTCTTCAACTGTCGCTTTAATCTCAAGCTAATTTACGGTAGATCTTCATTTCTCCTATTGAAAACGATAGAACTGCCTCATTTTGTTATTTGACAACACTACATTGTCTATGTGATGTCATAAGATTATATATGTACGTCGAGACTTTGTCTTTTCATATAATATACTTCTGCAATTCCTTGCTGTATATTATTTCACCCATAATGCAATTAAGGAGAGATACTGGAGGCATGTGAATCATTTAATACACACCAAGTTCATTTTTTCAACCACTGTAAGGCATTAATGAGCAGGTCGTTGCTCTCATATGGGATATGAACAAGTGCGTAGATTGAGGTAGATACATAATCCATCCATCATATATTACCATCTTGTTTCCTAATAACTCCCATTTCTGTTGTGATTTTCCCCAGGTACAAAGATTACAGAGAGGGGCGCAAACCTGATCATTGTGCGTTTTAGCTGTTGAGAAAATTAAGCATAAGCTTGATCCTATAGCAGTTCTTTGAAAAATGGCGAGCACTTAATTTGATTACTAAAAATGTAGTGGATCATATAACCTAGAGAATGTGAATATTTATCAGCTTATAAGAAGGCGAGATAACCCTCTATACGGGATCACTTAAATTTTCCACTTATGTAAACAAAGTTGATATGCTTTTAATCCCTAAGTCATGGAAGCTGCTGGTTCGATCTTGTATTGAATTAGAGCTAATCCTACTATTAACTCAAAGTCCGTTCTCATTTTTCATTTGACTACGGTTAGTTTACTACTTAATAAATTAAACTGTATTGAACCAATCTGTCTTGGTTTCACTGTTGCAATATGCATCTTGCAAACTTCTATATTTCTTCTTAATGTGCGATATCGAAAAACAACACATTATTTCCCATGCACATGACTGATTCCACTCGTATTAAGGACATAATACTTGAGCAGTCCTTGCATTGTGAAAATGTCACCGTAGCATTTGTTTTGTTTTCATGTTAACTTCTAGAAATGAGTATTTTATTTCCTAGATAAATACTAATTGTGGATTACTTGAATACTAATTGTAGATTACTTTTTTATAATAATAACCTTGTTGCGAGTATTATTCTCAATTCCTGCATTTGCTCTGAACTAATAATAGGAACTATATAAAAGCCTTTGTTATCTAGGGTCTGCCATATTATTTAACATTAGAATTTCAATACTTTGATGCTGGGATCGGGCTCCAGGAGGCAAATTCTGCTACGTGCATGTCTATATTTCCCTATAAATAAGCACAGGTGTCCTGCTTTCAACCTACTAGTTTGCCTGCTTGAGAGTATTATATTGGATGGTTCATTGGACCTCCTTTTTTACAATAAAGTCAACATTCAACATGACTGCCTTTGTGCTTCACATGATAGTCTCTGTGCTTCAGATCCCCGTGCGCTTCTTTTCTCTAAAAAAAAGTGATTAGTTTTACCGTGATAAATGAGTGGTGGCTTGACATGTTGTGTTGATCTCATTCTCATCTTGCCAACGTTAACACAGTGGGACACCTTAGCAGACCATAATGACGATTCTCTGCCTAATATCAGAAACTTGCTGGCTACTACTACTATCAACTTCTATCCATCGACTATTCATTTAACCACGACTACGGAACAAAATTTATGACCAACAGTATATCGCACATTACACATTAGACAGAACACTGAAGTCAAAATCTCGGCCACGTGAGGACCACAAAGACTAAATTACCCATCACTCTGAACGATATTCATCCATGGCGGCAAGTACAGAACCGAGATGTTCTATGGCAGTGACGTCTGTACGTATATTTTATTAATCGCCTTTTCCTGAAAATGGTGTTTGGAGCTTACCGCTTTGGGGTTTTTTTTCTATCTTTTTTAACTTGCTTACTGATTTTTCTTTAATTTATTTTTGAGCTAAATAAAAAAATAAAAATATCATATAAGTGATAAGTTTTAGGTATGTGTTTTTTGTTTTAACAATTTAGTTATATTGTCATTGTTCTCATCAGTATGTGTTCTAATAGTATGTTGGCATACTAATTAATCCAGTATAATTTATGTGTTTGACATCATCGGTTTCTTTAAAGAGAATTTAACTAAATTATTTGTGCTCATTGGTCCAATATATTTGTGGGTTCAATCAATCTATCTTAGTGCTAAATTCGCTCAGTCTGTCTTTATGTTCAAACAATATATCTAAGTATTAATTGGTCCAATCAATATGTGTGCTTACGAGTTCGAGGGGGTCAGTTGACTTTTAATCAAACAACTTTCTATTAGTATGTTTTATATAAATTAGCTCACGCTAATACAATGTCATCATGAGTCCAATGAAAAAAATTAATTTTGGTTTAGATTTTGGAAATGACACGTACAAGTCGGAGGGAGTCAACTCAACTAGTCAATTGACTTATTTGCATGTGCTCCAATAGCTTGGTTATCTGCTTAATGGTCTATTCGTTGTTTGTGTTCTAACAACATGTATGTATATTAATCAATTCAATATGTTTGTATGCTAATCAATTCAGTACGTTTGTGTACTTATAGAAGAGAATGAGTCAACTGGATGTTAATCAAGCTACTCTCTCTCTTAATGGGTGCCAATTTTTTTACATTTTAATTCTTAAACTTTGTTATGCGTATGAGAGGGAGTGAATTGGATATTAAGGGTTAAATTGAATCATCGTCAAGAATTTCTATAATGTGTAATAATATACATCAGAGATATTATTATGACAATTCAACCGTGAATCACGTACTGAGCACGTGCTTTTAGCTAGTTATATTCAAATAAAGCACCACCTTTACTAAAAAAACATAATAAACAATTGGATAGTGTTCATTTTACTGTAGCTAGCTATAAAACTAGTCAATTTGGAATTAAGCGGGCTTGAGTCTAAAAGATAATGAGCACCTAGTGCTATAAATCTGTTAAAACAAATAACTTTTTTCTTAATTAACAAATTTTCTTATAGTACGTGTTTATCTTGCTATATTTGTTTGACCTTTATGGTACTCTAATCATCTAATGAAATGGGATTGTGGTTTTCACTTGGGTTTAATGTTGGTATTTGTTCCTGCCTTTGTATATTTTCATAGTCACTTACGTGACGTCGAGTAGAGATCCAATTTTCAGATTTTACATTAAACTATACTGAGTTGAATTCATCATAATCGTTGAGTAATCCATACACGTTTTCATCTCTTGTTATTATTTTCTACTTCTTTTTTTTTTTTACTCTTAACAATTCTGTGGTACTGAATTAGGGCAATGACGGAATTTTGAAAGAAACTCTACATCTTAACCATAACATTGTTGTCAAGGTTGAAATCCCAAACAGCCATCATTCATTAAATTTATACTACTTGTTAAATGACTAGACTATATTCTGCAGTAGTAACATGAATATTGGTTTTCATTCGTGTTGAAAAACATAGCTGACTCTGCTTCCATCCGTTGGATTTTCTCCATCCACAAGTAATAGGATACACAAATGCAACTATAAAATGTCTCGAACTTATACGTGTGTTTGAGCTTACAACTCTATATGTGCGCTCACGCTAAGCTAAAATTTCGTTGCAAATTCTATTGGCTTCTTTCTCCACCGGCAATTCTATCTTAAGATCTATAGACTTGATTTTACCCGGGCTTCCTTGTGACACCTCATCACACTAACGATATTTCTCAAAACACAAAACACGATCAACTACTGATTTATCACATAGTCAAAAATGTGGAATAATTAAAACCAATTCCAACAATGTAAATAAACTCTAGAACAATTATAAAAGGTCCATCATTCCATTCTCATATACTGTAACAAGTACTTACATATGGGTCCAAAGACCTCAGTCACATCTTGCATACAAAAGATATTTCACATGTACATGCCATATATTTACAAACATTGGCATACTACCAAAATCTCGTGTTGATACACGTATATCAACTAGAAAACACATCCATACCCGGACCTGAGAGTACAGGGACGACACTAGGACTCTACTACTAACATCTACAACTAACCAACCTTCTAAATCTATTGATCACTAGGTTGGTTCACTTCCACAGTGCGACCTCGACCTAGTTGCCCGCGACCACCTAAAAAAATGTGGTGACCCACGAGTGAGACCCAGTCCCAGCGAGTGATATAACTCTCTCCAACATATATTGATTATAACATATTAATTGACAGTATTTGAACTGAGAAGATACAATAATGAATAAGCAATTTAAGTAGATTATATAGGTTAAGCATACTAAGCCATTAAGCAAATTCACTTGGCAAGAAGTATAATTACTCAAAGGTCATATGATATCATCTTGTAAACATTGAATAGTATAAAGAAAAGTTAAAGACTAATCAAACAATGTGAGACATATTTAACCATAGTCAGTATACTACACAGCTTATATCTCTTCTTTTATTAAATTGCCCTGAGGGATTTGAGAAATACCACTCAAGTCCCAACTGACCACTACTAAGTCGAAATCAGGCCATACAAGATCTAAGAAGAGCCAGACTCCTAAGATCTTCTCCACCCCCAGTCAGTACGGGTCTGCCACAGCGACACATAAGGTCTAGCTGCTAACAGCCTTGTCCGTCCTTGGTACAGTTCACGACACTAGTGAAAGGAGGAAAATACACATACCCTACCATCTGAGGTACAACCACAGTTGTGTCCTGCAATCTCATCATCATATATATATAATCACTGAGACACGACCGCATCCATTCTCAAATTGAGGGCTAGGTATGACCATTGTCATCCTCTCTAACACTTGAATTCAGGATGACAAGCACCCCGCATACTCCTTAGTATGCACTCTGAGTATCCCTTAGGAATACTCATTTTACTATCCAGCAATTTTTGATACTCAGATAGATCTATGGCACAGGGAACAACATGATTTTAGTTTCACTTAATTAGTCATGCCAATTGGGTGAATTAAGACTAAATCATACAAATGGACATTCAAACCCTAATTCTTTTCTAATAAGAGTAAATGTATAATAACTTCAAAAGATATCAAATATTTGAGATATAAATCTTAATCACATTACCACACGCTATCATTCATTGCAAATTAATGGAACACACTTATCATCATACTTTTACAAGATACCAATATCTTATCACAAGTTCCAGGGTTTTAACCCTTATTGGAACATGAAGAGGATTTCACCTCAATCATGGCTTCAAACATGCCCAAAGGTCGTTAAGACCATCACATTATTCATAGTAAGGTTATCATCATCATTCCATGCCTGAAACAAGGCTCAAAAGATCATTAGCACATATGTGTCCATAGATACTAACATGGAAAGACACTATGATATTCAAATAGGACTACAATGTGGTTTCAAGACAAGAAGAGTGTAATTCATTATCACATTAATCATTCAAAAGGTCTGATTATAACCAATCAACATCATATAATTACACTAAGGTTAGGTATAACAAGCTAGATCACGTGGGAGTTACACATCCACTTATTATAGAGATTTATCAAATACAACTATATGATGGCAAAGGTAAGACTACAAATTAATGGTATTGAACCATCAAGATATCATCAATAGGACCCAAAAATAATACCATGTGATTTATTCTAATCCATTAGATGTTGAAGCATCCGATATTATTCATTGGATCATGTTCATTGTTCAAGGTTATCAGTTGAAGTATAGGTCTAACTATTATATATCAATTGAACCAAGGAACCATTGGTTCAAGGTTTGGTCAAATCTACAATTACATTCTTAACTCATCATATATGGTGATGATGGGATCCACCATTAATTGTGATCATTAGGTCACCATTGGTTGTTAGATCAGTAATACATTTTGTTAACACCATCAAATATTAAGCTAATGTTATCATCAATTGATAAAATCAGTAGAATACAAAGTGGATGATAATTAAAAGTCTAATTGAGCCAAAACCTAACCTAAGGGGTGAACATAGGTTGTCACCATAAACTTGACACCCATGATCATGAACATCAGTTTCCAAGATAGCAACACCATTGGTTATTGAATGGTATAACCATCAGTTGTGTGATAGGGAAGGAAATAGCTTGAAACCCCTAATTTGAACCATTAATTATTTTGTGCTTAGCACCATAGGTGCATGCTATCAACCTATCCCAGATCATGTTACACCTTCTAAAGGTTGAACACATGTTTACAAGTTCATATAGAACTGGAACAGAACAGGGAACACCACAAAAAATTGAAATTCTAAACAAGCATGGTTTCTCCATGCTTAAATCAACACATTAAGGCATAAACATGAACTAACAAGCTTCTAGTAAGAAATATAAGTGAAGAATGTTATATAACTCACCTCTATAGAGTAGGTTAGATCCCAAATAGCAAGAATCTCGAGAAAATAGGGCAAGAAAACCTTGGATTCAGATCTGAACTTGGCCAAATAAGTACTTCTCTCCACAAAGAAGAAAAATCCTAGAAAAAAGAAAAAAAGAAGGATAGATTTTTGAGTTCTAGAGCCACTTTCACCATGGAACAACAAGGTTCTGACCTAAAGGAAGGTCTAAGTAAGGATAAGAGCAAGAGAAATAGAGAAAAAAGGAAAAAAACAACTTGCCTTGGTCGAATTTCCTAGAAGATGAACTTGGAAACCCTAGGTAGGGCTAGATGGAGCTCTAGGAGACCTTCGTTTCCAAAAAGAGGTTGCCTTGTACCTTAGAGCACTTGGTTCCAGAGAAAAATATAGTGGATTTGTTGCTCCTGGTTAAAGGAAAGATAAATCAAGCATAGTTTTGAACTTGGGCAAAGAAGAGATAAATATAGCCCATGGATAAGGATAGAAGCAAGCATGAGGTGTAAAAGTAGCTTCCCCATGTGTCTATGGCCTTAAACTATTAAGAATATACAAGCACACACAGAAGCAGCTCCCCCACCAACCATATAGACCTTCTTATCTTTCCTTTGTCGAATTTCCCAGCCAATCACATAATTCATTAGTTGATAGCTACTAAAGGTAGCTCATCCATGAAGGGGTAAACCCTAAAATACCCTTGAGGAAAACTCCTTCAAACCATTACTCAAATAGGAGCCCCATGGCTCAAAAATCGCAAGAATGATAATATAACATCTAAGGAACATAATGAATGTGACGAATTGCAAAGAAAACTCCTCAATTGGGTAAATTGTAGAAAAGTCCAAAATGTACCGAAAATTAAATAACTTGCTCAAACAGTGTCCAAATTGGATCAAATTTGAAACTTAAGTTTTTCTTATGATTTTAAAATATATCAAACGGTTATATTAGGGTAATAAGCATTCAATTATGGTAATTAAGTTTATTCAACTCATTAAGAAAGTTCAGGGGTCTTACAAATATAAACCCCTAACAAGGATTTCATCCCGAAATCCTATGCAAAAAGAGATGGGTATTGTGGTGAAGCGTTCGAACAAAACATCATTAGCTAAGTGGAAGCGTTCACTAACAGCGGATTACAGAAAAGTCACTAAAAATTAAAACCTCTTTTTTTTGCAAAGAGATCCAATTCCAGGAAACTCTTAATAATAAGAACCAAAGTATTACATGCACATTCTGGTCCACAAGTACATACCCTGTACCATCTCTTATCGAGGATTACATACATCAATTACTATGTTAAGTCTACACATGAGCAACATAGGACCTGTACATACCGTGTACCATCTCAGATCGATTATAAAAGCACTAACTACTGACTCATAGGACCTGAGAGTACAGAGACGATACATAGGACTCATATCAACAAGAAATGACAGTTAGTATCTCCACCTGAGATATTACCTGATGTACCTGATGTTGTTGTACTTCCCTTATTGTATGGTTTCCGCCTCCTTGTCCACGTCTACCTAAAAATGTTGGATCCCATGGGGTGAGACAATTGAAATTATCCCAGCAAGAGATATAACTCTCTTCCAGAAACATTATTATTGCAGTTAAATAGTATTAAACTGAGTAGAGGATAAGTAGTTTAGAACATTCTCATATTTTAAAGCATTGCAACTATCTATGATAGAGAAGTAAATCATCTATTCTCTTTATAAGGAATAGAAAGAACATGTATATCATTTACCCATCATACTATATCAACATCTCAAGCTTATCCCGTGATACTCATTATCAAGGTATGTCATCCATGAATCATTCTCATTTCTATCTATTGGCCTCAGCCAATCTGCTAACCAGATATTGAATTATATCAGTCATGTGAGTATATATCATCATATTCTTGTCTAGGCATTGGACTATGCCAATCCTGTGTAATCATTCTACACATTGGACTATGTCAATCCTATGCAAACATTCCAGGCATTGGACTATGCCAATCATGTGCAAGCATTCCAGGCATTGGACTATGCCAATCATGTGCAACCATTCCAGGCATTGGACTATGCCAATCCTGTACAAGCATTCCAGGTATTGGACTATGCCAATCCTATGCAACCATTCCAGGCATTGGGTTATTATCAATCATGTGCAGTTATTCCAGGTATTGGGTTATTACCAACCATATGCAATTATTCCAGGTATTGGGTTATGACCAATCCTGTGACATTATTCCAAGTATTGGGTTATTACCAATCCTATGCAATTATTCCAGGTATTCCATTATTACCAATCCTGTGCAATTATTCCAGGTATTGGGTTTTGATCAATCCTGTGACATTATTCCAGGTATTGGGTTATTACCAATCATGTGCAATTATTCCAAGTATTGGGTTATGACGAATCATGTGACATTATTCCAGGTATTGGGTTATTACCAATCATGTGTAATTATTCTAGGTATTGGGTTATGACCAATCCTGTGACATTATTATAGGTATTGGGTTATTACCAATCATGTACAATTATTCTAGGTATTGGGTTATGACCAATCCTATGACATTATTCTAGGTCTTGGGTTATTACCAATCATGTGCAATTATTCCAGGTATTGGGTTATTACCAATCCTGTGCAATTATTCCAGGTATTGGGTTATGACCAATCCTGTGACATTATTCCAGGTATTGGGTTATTACCAATCTTGTGCAATTATTCCAGGTATTGGGTTATGACCAATCTTGTGCAATTATTACTAAATACCACATCACCTTTACTAGGTATTAAACCTTGGCCAAGCCATCATACTTATTCACATCCTTGATGTAATTCAATTATTCCTCATATCTCCCTTAAGCTTATTCAAAACACTATAGCCCTTATTTGACTATAAACATGAAACATGTATGACCAAGATTTCATTATTATTATTGTATCCATTAGTTATTATTATTATGTTACTAAGTTTCCATTATTTATTATCATTTCTTTCATGAGACTTTATAACATCTTGTTACCTTTCACTAGGCAACAACTACGATCATGGCTCACAAGGCCCATTACACATCTTATCACCTCTCACTAGTCGAAAACTACTCTTATGTCTCACTAGACCATTAAACATCTTGTCACCTCTCACTAGGCAACAACTATTCTCATGTCTCACAAGGCCATTACACATCTTATCACCTCTCACTTGGCAACAACTACACTCATGTCTCACAAGGCCATTAAACATCTTGCCTCCTCTCACTAGGCAACAACTATTCTCATCATTCATCATCAAAGGATTATCAACTCAAAGTGTGAGTTTCTCTCTCATCTTCTCTCAAATATCGATTACATCATACTTTGTTATCTTGGCTTAACCATTTCTCAAGGTATGTTAGCATACACTTATCAAAGTGAATTACATCTTAATGTAATAATTGTCATGAGACACTTCATGTGTTACTCATCCAAGTGTATTGGATTTAGGGTACATCAAGGTGTATCAACCTTGAGGTGTTGAATGTGATATCTATCGCGTCCTGATGTTTCACTTCCCTCATCACCTTTATCATACTTAAGTTCATCAACTTATATTGTATTAGGGTAATTCCCATCTTAATACTTCATGCACTAGTTCATCACATTTATCATGTAATGTATTCATCATAAGTCACTCATATGATTTATTCAACCATTATCAATAATGTGGACTCATTTGGGATTAAGGTATTATTGATATAAGGTTATCCATTATCAATCACTTTTAGGTGTTTCACCTACCAATATATTATTCATTATTCCATTATTGGGAATAGGGTTTCCCCTCTTTATCAACTAGGGTTTTACATCACATCACCCTATATTGGGGTTTCACATGATGTCACTCTATATTAGGGTTTCACATGGCATCACCCTTGATTAGGGTTTCACAGAGCTTCACCCTAGATTAGGGTTTCACATAAAGAACCCTCTTAAATTAGGGTTTTTTATTATATTACCCTGAATTGGGATTTCTCATATCATCACCCTAGATTAGGGTTTCACCATTACCCTAGATTAGGGTTTCACCATTACCCTAGATTAGGGTTTTCACCTAACATTGCCCTAAATTAGGGTTAGGGCTCATCAACCTTCTCAATTAGGGTTTCATGATCACTTTATTAAGGATCATACCCTAACTACATATTTTATTCATGTTGAAAGTGTTGAGGCTTATCCAATACATGATTATCATACATGTATGAATTCCTCTCTCTCTCATCCACTCTAGGATGTTGATTGCTTCAAGCTTGATTAGATTAGGTCAACTCTTCATTCAAGTACATACATTTAGGGTTAGAATAATGTATTGAGATTTTTCTTTCATAAGCATCAAAGGTTAACCCTTGTAAGGATACTAATCACCCTAGTACCTTAAAGGTACAACCATTGTAATTATCTTTGTTAAACATCATTAACAATCATGGTATTTAATAATACTTACAGGGTTTAAGTCAATTAGACCTTCAAACGATCTTGAGGTACTAGACCTTCAAACGGTCTTGAGATATTAGAACTTCAAACGGTCTTGAAGTATTTTGACCTTCAAACGATCTTGATATATACCTTCAATCGGTCGTAAGACCGTTAGACCATCAAACAATCTTGATCTCAAAAGTTATAAATGGTTTGAGTCCATTTGAATAAAATATAATTATCTCCAAATGGTTTGAAACCGCATGAGCAACTCATTATTGAAACCAATTGAACTTTAAACGGTTTGAGACTATTTTCTCTCCAAACGGTTTGAAGACCATTTGATCCCAAACAGTTTCAAGACCGTTTGGTCCAAACCACCTTGAAATTGAATGGACCAATTAGGGTTTCCTCCAATCAATCAATTGGTTTTAGGGTTTGCTTTATTATATCACACATTAATTGGACTATTGAAAGTACATCAAATTACAGCCCTTGGATCTCCAATCATCCATCACAACCCTTGATCTTCAAACGGTCTTGAGACCATTTGTGCCATTCAACTTAGAAATTGACTCAATCGATTTAGGGTTTCAACCATTCAATCCAATTAGGGTTAATGATCAATGGATCACCCATCCTTGAATCCATTAAATTAAAATCAACTTGTGCCATTGGATCTTCATCATTCACATCATAAATTAACCCCAAATGGTTTTGAAGTTCAATTTACCCATTCGATCTTGAGATCTATTACCCATTCGGTTTTGAACTCAATTATCCATTCGATCTTGAAGTCAATTACCCATTCGGTCTTGGGTTCAATTACCCATTCGGTTTTGAAGTAAATTACCCATTCGGTTTTGGGTTCAATTACCCATTCGGTTTTGAATTAAATTACCCATTCGGTCTTGGGTTCCATTACCCATTCAGTCTTAGAATAATTTACCCATTCGGTCTTGAAACTGAATCAACTCAATCGGTTTTGAAACCGAATTAGCTCAATCAGTTTTGAAAACTGTTTGCCCATTCCTTTGTTGAGGTGTGTGCTTATTATGACATCATCATCTTCAAGCTTCAAACCTTCGAAATGAATTGTGATTCTTATGGTGATTTCAATAACTAATAAAAAGGAAATCGAGAAAGAAGAAAGGTTCAACACATGATGAATAAATTGCAAGCAATAATGACATTTAAGGGTTCAAGTTATATAACCCACCTTTAAAATTTAGTCCAAGCTTCAAGATTCACGTCCTCAATGTTGAATGAAGCTTTTTCAACTTTCCAAGGTCCGTTCTCAAGTCTTTGAGTGAAATGAATGGCTAAAGTTGAAGATTGAATGAAGAAAAGAAGAAATTAAGCATTGAATTTTGATTTCCACCATGAAATCAAGGTTGAAGATGACTATGGAGCTTACCTACAGGTTGGGGCACGTCCTCCTATTTCTCCTAAGCTCCATTGTGCATGACCAAAGCAAGGAAAGAAAAAGGGATCGAAAAAAGCCTTTCATGTGGGTTGAAAATGGGATGTATATAAAGGAATTTCAATGAGAGAGAAAGTGATAAATAATTCCTTCAACTCCCAAAATTGGTGCCACATACTCCCCTCCATCCATTACATACGAAGCCACCTCCCCGAACTTGTAATTCCTCTTCATTATCCATGAATTAAAAGAAGACAAATTAAGCACCTTAATCAATATAATAATAATATCCAAAATTGAGTGGATATTACTTTTTCTTTAACTAATGTGAGTGGGCTCTCCACTCACTTTAGATATTTCGTGGCCTTTGCAAGGCACAAGGACTTCCATACTTATACAAATCCGACCATCTCATTTTTGGTTGAAGGGCACTTCCATTAATATATTTATTTTTGCATTAATTTGAATTATGGTTTCAATTATGCTTAAATCTTGATTATTTTAATATCAAGATTCTCTCTCCTACAAAGAGATTCAAATGAGACGCCCCTCTAATTTTCTTGTCTCTAATTGATACCAAGAAACATTAGGGACTCTCTAGAAGTGGTATTTTGCATATTGAACCCTAGGTTTTGGGTAAATTACTCATTACACCAAAACTAGGTTTCAATGCACAACCATTGCTTAACAAGCTCTTTCTTGGTACTCAAGCTTCCACAAGCCATACCTCTGCATAATTTTCATTCTTATGATGCTTCAACACTTGAGGAACATTTTATCATGTAACATTTGCAAGTTAACCCCTCAAAATGGGTAATTTGCACTTTAGTCCAAAATAGGCAAAACATTGTTTTCAACATTATTCAAAAAGGAATAAAATTGAAACATAAGTTTCTCTTGAGCCTTAATTACTTTTCAAAAGATAAGAGAAAGCATATAATTAACTTTATTAAGAAAAACATCTAGGGTTAAAGCATAACCCAGGTCAGGGATGTTACAAGTTATAAACCCCTAACAAGGATTTCATCCCCAAAATCCCAGGTAAAGGAAGGCAGATATTTTTCATTCATCATATCATTAAGTCTCCACATAACATCTTAATGTCATGGAGATGCCATAGAACTTTGATCAACATAAAGTCCTTCTATACATGATTATCATAGAACTTGTCACACAGGACACATACTCTACTATTTCTTTTCATTATTGACTATAGAGTCAACTCTGTGTTAGGTAACACTTTTCCTAGTCAGAGATACATTATACATACATAATTTAATTTAGCATTTCACTTTCAAGATAAGTCTAGTGTTACATTTTGTCACCCACTTGTGACTACAAGTTTCTTCATACATCTGGTGTGTCATCCAAACTACTGATACAACACTAAATTTTCTTAATGCTTGTACCAACTATCTTATTAGTTGTACATATTCTTTTCATAAGGGAAGGTTACCTATCAATTAAGAACTTATCTTAAACATATCTTAAAGAATTATTTTTAGCTTGATAAGCTTTTTCCATAATGATTTTACAATTGTTCCTTTGACTCATACATCTGTGCTGATGTCATGTTTATGCGGGGCATAAACCCCTAACATATGGTATCCATACTATAGTGTGTAACTGGACAAATTTCAAAGTTGGCCCTTCTAGGTAACCAAACATTACTTCTTATGAGGAGTCATGTTCCCATTTTCTCATATCATTGAAAGTTCTTGGATACTAGGATTCTTTACCTAGGTATCCATTATATGTGCCAAAAACACATCACATCATCATCATGATTACTAAATTTGGGTATTCAAACCCTCAGTCCATCATTGAACATTGTTATCTCTCATCAGGTAAATGTTACCTCTAGGTCCTCAGACCAAGGTATACATTATACTATACATCTTATTTTGTTTATAAATTGATTTATGATTTAACTCGGATCCCTTCATATATCAATTAGAATGTGGTAGAAATATCATTTCCACATCTTCTACCTCATTATAATCTTTAGATTGTCTCAAAATGACTACTTGATCAGAGTAATCAGAAGGATAGAAATCTAAGAGTGGCATACTTACCTTATCTTCAATAGATGAATACCTGGCCAGGGTATTCAAGAATTGATGTTAGGTAGTATGTATTGGTCTTTATATTATGTTTCATCTCTTTAAGTTTTACTACTTAGTATCTTAAATTGTCTGTGGGTGTTTCTTCTATATCTCTTTCTATTTCTATATGAAGAGAGAAATTGCAAAACATACAAGAGAATATTGGATTGAATATAAGTTCTCATCCTTCTTAGCTCTTCCTCATGACCTCATAAGATTAATTAAAGGAAGCTCAACAACAATTATCTTTCTTATAATTAGTAGGTAGAGAGTAGAAAAAAGAAAGATGATTTAGAATGAAAAGTTCTATCTTGACATGTTACCTCTTATGATTTATCTAGTGTCTTATCTGACTCAATACACGGAGTCAGTTGTCATCTTCTATTGCCTCTATCCTCTACTACCAGAGGTAGATGGACCAAACTGTGACACTTGTCTTCATCCTCGGTCTTCTGCTTCACTAAACTGGGGTCCTTGTGGGTTTTGTATATTATGCCTTGACTGTTAGGTCACCACATTATTTCTTCTTGGACACTACTGCCTAAAATGTCCTATTTGTCCACATTTATGGCAAGTTCGGCCCTCACTTGATGACCACTACATTGATGTACTATATTGTTGTTGAACCGATGTTACCAAAAACTTTGGTTGTTTAGTACCACCAATCCACTATTCATGTGACTGTGTAGACCTCCTTTTGAGGTTTGCCTCATGTTTCTTTATCACAGACCTTTCTATCCTCCGAATTGACTCCACAAATGTGGCAAATTTCTCTCTACTTTCTAATGTAGCTACCAAGATAGACACCTCATCATTCAGTCCTTTATCAAAACATCGAATCTTCTCCTGCCTAGTAGCAGCCATTTGAGGACAAAATCGTAAAAGTTCCATAAACCTATCCTCATATTCATTTATTGACATGGTTCCCTGCCGAACCTTCTCAAACTGTGAGATCTTTTTGTCTAAGTATGTTCTTGGAAAATACTTATTGATGAATTCCTGACGAAATTCCTCCCAACCAACGTCTTCATCATTCCTTTTTACTTCCTCTATGGCCCACCAATGGCCAGCACTACCCTTCAAAATATAGACAGCATGTTTGACTTTGTCAACATCTTGAATACTAAGGATCTTAAAAGCCTTTTCTAACTCAGTGAGCCATAGATCAAAATCTATTGGGTCAGTTGTCCCAGCATATTCTATAGCTCCTACATGATGTAGTCGTTCAAAAGTCTTACCAGACCCATATCCCTCATTGGGCGTTGGTGCCCTAGGTGCTGGTGCGGGCATCCGGTCTGCCATATACCTCATTGTGGTCATGAATTCCCTAAATAGAGTATGAATATTTGGGTTTTCTATCATAACTTCATCAAAATGGGGATTCTCAAGAACTGATTCCTCTCTTGCCCGATCCCTTGCACCTCTTACTGGTGCAACAACTTTGCTTTCAACAATGTGATCCTCGTGTTCTCCAGACATCTTTAAGTTATCTCCCTTCTTCTGCAAAAGCAGAAGTCACTATAAGATATATTGGAGGACACTAGAATAGACTCAACACCTTAGTCCTATGTCTCTATAGACTCAGTGAACCTAGAGCTCTGATACCACTAATTGTGGCAAAGCGTTCGAACAAAATGCCATTAGCTAAGCGGAAGCGATCATTAACAACAGATTACTAAAAAATACTAAAAATTAAAACCTCTTTTTTTTGCAAAGAGATCCAATTCCAGGAAACTGTTAATAACAAGAACCAAAGTATTACATGTACATTCTGGTCCACAAGTACATAGCATGTACCATCTCTTCTCGAGGATTACATACATCAATTGCTCTGTTAAGTCTATACATGAGCAACACAAAACCCCGAGGCATTCAAGACAAAATCTCAGATCGATTATAAAACCACTAACTACTGACTCCTAGGACCTAAGAGTACAGAGACGACACATAGGACTCATATTGACAAGACATGATAGTTAGTTTATCCACATGAGATATTACTCTTGTCCCTGATGTTGTTGTCCTTCCCTTGCTGTATGGTTTCTGCCTCCTTGTTCGCATCTACCTAAAAATGTTGGATCCCACGGGGTGAGACAATTGAAATTGTCCCAGGGAGAGATATAACTCTCCACTAGAAACATTATTATTACAGTTAAATAGTATTAAATTGAGCAGAGGATAAGCAGTTTAGAACATTCTCATATTTTAAAGCATTGCAACTATCTATGATAGAGCAGTAAATCATATATTCTCTTTGTAAGGAATAGGAAGAACATGTATACCATTTACCCATCATACTATATCAACATCTCAAGCTTATCCTATGATACTCATTATCATGGTATGTCATCAATGAATCATTCTCCTTTTTATCTATTGGCCTCAGCTAATCTGCTAACCAGATATTGAATTATACCAGTCATGTGAGTATACATCATCATATTCTATCCAGGCATTGGACTATGCCAATCCTGTGCAACCATTCTAGGCATTGGACTATGCCAATCCTCTGGAACCATTCTAGGCATTGGACTATGCCAATCATGTGCAACCATTCCAGGCATTGGACTATGCCAATCCTGTGCAACCATTCCAGGTATTGGACTATGCTAATCCCGTGCAACCATTCCAGGCATTGGGTTATTACCAATCATGTGCAGTTATTATAGGTATTTGGTTATTACCAATCCTATGCAATTATTCCAGGTATTTAGTTATGACCAATCCTATGACATTATTTCAAGTATTGGGTTATTACCAATCCTGTGCAATTATTCCAGGTATTGGGTTATTAATAATCATGTGCAATAATTCCAGGTATTGGGTTATGACCAATCTTGTGACATTATTCCAGGTGGTGGGTTATTACCAATCCTATGTAATTATTCCAGGTATTGGGTTATGACCAATCATGTGACATTATTCTAGGTATTGGGTTATTACCAATCCTGTGCAATTATTCCAGGTTGGGTTATGGCCAATCATGTGACATTATTCCAGGTATTAGGTTATTACCAATCCTGTGCAATTATTCCAGGTATTGGGTTATGACCAATCCTATGACATTATTCCAGGTATTGGGATATTAAGAATCCTGTGCAATTATTCCAGGTATTGGGTTATTACCAATCCTGTGTAATTCTTCCAGGTGTTGGGTTATTACCAATGATGTGCAATTATTCCAAGTATTGGGTTATGACCAATCCTTTAACATTATTCTAGGTATTGGGTTATTACCAATCCTATGCAATTATTCTAGGTATTGGGTTATGACCAATCCTGTGCAATTATTACTGAATACCACATCACCTTTACTAGGTATTAAACCTTGGCCAAGCCATCATACTTATTCACATCCATTATGTAATTCAATTATTCCTCATATCTCCCTTAAGCTTATTCAAAACACTATAGCCCTTATTTAACTATAAACATGAAACATGTATGACCAAGATTTCATTATTATTATTGTATCCATTAGTTATTATTATTATGTTACTAAGTTTCCATTGTTTATTATCATTTCTTTCATGAGACTTTATAACATCTTGTTACCTTTCACTAGGCAACAACTGTTCTCATGGTCACAAGGCCCATTACACATCTTGTCAACTCTCATTAGGCAAGAACTACTCTTATGGCTCACTAGGCCATTAAACATCTTGTCACCTCTCACTAGGCAACAACTATTCTCATGGCTCACAAGGCCATTACAGGTCTTGTCACCTCTCACTAGGAAACAACTACTCTCATGGCTCACAAGACCATTAAACATCTTGTCGCCTCTCACTAGGCAACAACTATTCTCATCATTCAACATTAAATGATTTTCAACTCAAAGTGGGAGTTTCTCTCTCATCTTCTCTAGGATATTGATTACATCATACTTTCTTATCTTGGCTTAACCCTTTATCAAGGTATGTTAGCCTACACTTATCAAACTGAATTACATCTTAATGTAATAATTGTCATGACACACTTCATGTGTTACTCATCCAAGTGTATTGGATTTAGTATCAACCTTGAGGTGCTGAATGTGATATATATCATGTCCTGATGTTTCACTTCCCTCATCACCTTTATCATACTTAAGTTCATCAACTTATCTTGTATTAGGGTAATTCGCATCATAATACTTCATGCACGAGTTCATCACATTTATCATGTAATCTATTGGTCATAAGTCACTCATTTGATTTATTCAACCATTATCAATAATGTGGACTCATCTTGGGTTACAACATTATTGATAAAAGGTTATCCATTATCAACCACTTTTAGGTGTTTCACCTACCAATATATTATTCATTATTCCATTATTGGGAATAGGATTTCCCCTCTTTATCAACTAGGGTTTTACATCACATCACCCTATGTTGGGGTTTCACATGACATCACTCTATATTAGGGTTTCACATGGCATCACCCTTGATTAGGGTTTCACATAGCTTCACCCTAGATTAGGGTTTCACATAAAGCACCCTCTTAAATTAGGGCTTTTCATTATATTACCCTGAATTGGGATTTCTCATATCATCACCCTACATTAGGGTTTCACCATTACCCTAGATTAGGGTTTTCACCTAACATTTCCCTAAATTAGGGTTAGGGCTCATCAACCTTTTCAAGTAGAGTTTTATGATCTCTTTATTAAGGATCATACCCTAACTACATATTTTATTCATGTTGAAAGTGTCGAGGCTTATCCACTACATGATTATCATACATGTATGAATTCCTCTCTCTCTCATCCTCTCTAGGATGTTGATTGCTTCAACCTTGATTAGATTAGGTCAACTCTTCATTCAAGTACATACATTTAGGGTTAGCATAATGTATTGAGATATTGCTTTCATAAGCATCAAAGGTTAACCCTTCTAAGGATACTAATCACCCTAGTACCTTAAAGGTACAACCATTGTAATTATCTTCGTTAAACATCATTAAAAATCATGGGATTTAATAGTACTTATAGGGTTTAAGTCAATTAGACCTTCAAATGATCTTGAGGTACTAGACCTTCAAACAGTTTTGAGGTATTAGACCAGAAAACGGTCTTGAAGTATTTTGACCTTCAAACGGTCTTGATCTATACCTTCAATCGGTCCTACTGTTAGACCATCAAACGGTCTTGATCTCAAAATATCTAAACGGTTTGAGACCGTTTGAATAAAATATAATTATCTCCAAACGGTTTGAAACCGCATGAGAAACTCATTATTGAAACTAATTGAACTTTATACGGTTTGAGACCGTTTGCTCTCCAAACGGTCTGAAGACCATTTGGTCCAAACCACCTTGAAACAAAATGGACCAATTAGGGTTTCCTCCAATCAATCAATTGGTTTTAGGGTTTGCTTTATTGTATCACACATTAATTGGACTATTGAAATTACATCAAATTACAGCCCTTGGATCTCCAATCATCCATCACATCCCTTCACATTCAAATGGTCCTAAGACCGTTTGGTCTCAAATGGTCTTGAGACCGTTTGCCCTCAAACGGTCTTGAGACCGTTTGATCCATTCAACTTAGAAATTGACTCAATCTATTTAGGGTTTCAATCATTCAATCTAATTAGGGTTAATGATCAATGGATCACCCATCCTTGAATCCATTAAATTAAAATCAATTTGAGCTATTGGATCTTCATCATTCACATCAGCAATTAACCCCAAATGGTTTTAAAGTTCAATTTACCGATTCGATCTTGAAGTCAATTACCCATTCGGTCTTGGGTTCAATTACCCATTCCGTTTTGTAGTAAATTACCCATTCGGTCTTGGGTTAAATTACCCATTTGGTTTTGAAGTAAATTATCCATTCAGTCATGGGTTCAATTACCCATTCGGTCTTAGAATAATTTACCCATTCAGTCTTGAAATCGAATCAACTCAATCAGTTTTGAAACTAAATTAGCTCAATTGGTTTTGAAAATTGTTTGCCCATTCCTTTATTGAGGTGTGTACTTAAGATGACATCATCATCTTCAAGCTTCAAACCTTCAAAATAAATTGTAATTCTTATGGTGATTTCAACAACTAATAAAAAGGAAATCGAGAAAGAAGAAAGGTTCAACACATGATGAATAAATTGCAAGCAATAATGACATTTAAGGGTTCAAGTTATATAACCCGCCTTTAAAATTGAATCCAAGCTTCAAGATTCACGTCCTCAATGGTGAATGAAGCTTTTTCAACTGTCCAAGGTCCGTTCTCAAGTCTTTGAGTGAAATGAATGGCTAAGGTTGAAGATTGAATGAAGAAAAGAAGAAATTAAGCATTGAATTTCGATTTCCACCACGAAATCAAGGTTGAAGATGACTATGGAGCTTACCTACAGGTTGGGTCACGTTCTCCTATTTCTCCTAAGATCCTTTGTGCATGCCCAAATCAAGTAAAGAAAAAGGGATCGAATAAACCTTTCACGTGGGTTGAAAATGGGATGTATATAAGGGAATTTCAATGAGAGAGAAAGTGATAAATAATTCCTTCAACTCCCAAAATTGGTGCCACATACTCCCCTCCATCCCATGCATACGAAGCCATCTCCCCCACCTTGTAATTCCTCTTCATTATCCATGAATTGAAAGAAGACAAATTAAGCACCTTAATCAATATAATAATAATATCCAAAATTGAGTGGATATTACTTTCTCTTTAACTAATGTGAGTGGGCTCTCCACTCACTTTAGATATTTCATGGCCTTTAAAAGGCACAAGGACGTCCATACTTATACAATCCAACCATCTCATTTTTGGTTTAAGGGCACTTCCATTAATATATTTATTTTTGCATTAATTTGAATTAGGGTTTGAATTATGCTTAAATCTTCATTATTTTAATATCAAGATTATCTCTCCTCCAAAGAGATTCAAATGAGACGCCCCTCTGATTTTCTTGTCTCTAATTGATACCAAGAAACATTAGGTACTCTCTAGAAGTGGTATTTTACATATTGAACCCTAGGTTTTGCGTAAATTACTCATTACACCAAAACTAGGTTTTAATGCACAACCATTGCTTAACAAGCTCTTTCTTGGTTCTCAGGCTTCCACAAGCCATACCTCTGCATCATTTTCATTCTTATGATTCTTCAACACTTGACAAACATTTTATCATGTAACATTTGCAAGTTAACCCCTCAACTTGGGTAATTTGCACTTTAGTCCAAAACAGGCAAAACATTGTTTTCAACATTATTCAAAAAGGACTAAAATTGAAACATAAGTTCCACTTGAGCCTTAATTACTTTTCAAAAGATAAGAGCAAGCATATAATTAACTTTATTAAGAAAAACATCTAGGGTTAAAGCATAACCCAGGTCAGGGATGTTATAGGTATTTTCTACGCATCTCATTCTCTAATTCCCATTTGGCTTCCTCTATGCCAAAATGATTCCACAAAACTTTCACTAGTATTATATGTTTTCTCTTCAACTTTTTCACCCTTCTATCTAGGATCAACACAGGACCCTCAACGTAGGAGATATCCTCATCTAACTCAACCTCTACTTATTGGATTGTCTGGTCAATATCTGGATGGCATTTCCTCAACATAGAGATGTGAAAGACATTATACACTCTATGTAGCTCTGGTGGTAGCTCCAACTTATATGCTACCTTTCGAACATGAGCTAGGATAGGTTATGGTCCTATAAATCTGGGAGCCAACTTACCCTTCTTTCCAAACCTCAGCACACCTTTCTAAGGAGAAACCTTAAGATATACTATATCTCCTACTTGGAACTCAAGTGGTCTATGTCGATTATCTGCATAAGATTTCTACCTGTCTTGGGCTACTTTCAACTATTGTTGTATCACTTTAATCTTTTTTGTAGTCTATTGTACTAGCTCAAGACCCAAAAATTGATATTCACCTGTCTCATACCAGCAAAGAGGAGATCGAAATCGTCTCCCATACAGAGCCTCATAAGGAGCCATATCTATGCTTCTTTGATATCTATTGTTGTACACAAACTCTATCAGAGTCAGATGTACATCCCAACTACCAAGAAATTACAGCACACATGCCCTCAAGAGATCCTCTAAAATTTGAATAGTCCTTTTAGACTGGCCATCGGTCTATGGATGAAAAGTTGTGCTAAATCTTAGTTGTGTTCCCATTGTAGAATGCAGAAGCTCCTAAAAATGACTTGTAAATTGTGGACCTCTATCAGAAACTATGTCGCTAGAATGCCATGTAGATGGACTATCTCATCAACATATATTTGTGCCAATTTCTCTATTGTAAACGTCGTCATAGCTGGCAGAAAATGAGCTTACTTAGTCAATCTATCTACTATCACCCATATGGAATCATGACCCTTGGTTGTCCTAGGAAGACCAACCAAAAAGTCCATAGTAATATGATCCCATTTCCACTATGGTATTGGCAAGGGTTGTAATGTCCCTATAGGCTTCTGGTGCTCAGGCTTAACCTGTTGACAAATTAGACATTTGGCAATGAACTCTGCCCAATCACACTTTAGACATGGCCACCAATACATGTCTTTCAAGTTTTCGTACATCTTGGTACTTCCAGGATGCATTGCATACATGGAGGAGTGAGCCTCCTCAAGTACCATCTTCCTCAACCCATCAACATCAGGAACTACTATCCTATTGTGGTAACAAATTTTACCATCATCTACCTCATGAAATCCATCATACTTTTCATTGTCAATCCCTAATAAGATATTCTATATCACAGTATCATTCTGTTGTGCATCATGAATTTGTTGTTTCAAGGTAGGTTTCACTTGTAAATGTGCCAACAATCCTGCCAGCAAGGAAACTTCTAGATGTACATTCATCTGGAAAAGAGACACTAGAATATCTCTCTTATGGCACATCAAGGAATTTAATTGTGCATTGTATATCGTTGATAATGAAGATGACTTTCTACTCAATGCATCAGATATGCCATTTTCTTTCCCTGGATGGTAGTCCATTGTGCAATCATAATCCTTAATCAGCTTCATCCATCTCCTCTACCTCATATTTAGCTCCTATTTTGAGAAGATATACTATAGATTCTTGTGGTCAGTGAAGATCTTACACTTTTCTCCATAAAGACAGTGTCTCTAGATCTTTAAGGCATGGACCACCACTACAAGCTCTAGTTCATGTATTGGGTAATTATCCTCATGTTTCTTAAGATGTCGCGAAGCAAAAGAAATCACATTTTTATCCTGCATCAACACGCATCCCAACCCATTCTTTGAAGCATCACAAAAGACAATATAACCTTTTCCTTGCTCTGGCAGTACTAACACTGGTGCACTAGTCAACTTTTCTTTCAAAAGCTGGAAAGAACATTGACACTTGTCATTCTAAGCAAAAGGAACATCCTTCCTGGTTAACCTAGTTAGGGGTAACACTATAGAACTAGTCTTTGATGAAATTCTTGTAGTAACCTGCCAGACCTAGGAAACTACGTATCTCTATCGGTATCTTTGGTTGTTTCCATTCTAGTACATATTCCACTTTCTTGGTATCAACACAAATGCCTTTTATAGATATATAACATGGCCCCGAAAAGACACTTTTGGATAACTAGAATTCACACTTGTTGAACTTAGCATATAGTTGATGTTGCCTCAACAAAGTCAATGCCTGGCGAAGGTGTTGCTCATGAAGTTGACTATCATTGGAGTATATCAAGATATCATCTATGAACACGACCACACACTGATCAAGATAAGGTCTAAACACCCTATTCATTAGATCCATAAAAGTTGTAGGTGCATTGGTTATCCCAAACGGCATAACCACAAACTCATAATGACCATACCTAGTCCTAAAAGCTAACTTGGGTATGTCATCAGACTTAATTCTCAACTTATGGTAACCTGACCTCAGGTCTATCTTTGAAAACATAGTGGCACCTCTCAACTGATCAAAAAGATCATGAATCCTCGACAAAGGATACTTATTCTTTGTTTTCACCTTGTTCAATTGTCTGTAGTCGATACACAACCTCATTGAACCATCCTTCTTTTTACTAACCAACACGGGAGCGCCCCAACGGGAAGTGCTCGGCCTGATAAAACCCTTCTCTAATAGTTCTTGTAACTGTTTCTTTAACTCATGCATCTTTGTTGGTGCCATTCTGTATGGTGATTTTGCTATAGGTTTTGTTCCAGGAACAAGATTGATCTCAAACTCAATCTCTCTAGGAGGGGGAATGCTAGGAAATTCCTCAGGAAAGACATCCTCAAATTCTTACATCACTGGTACCTCCTGTATACTATGACCTACCGCCTTGGTATCCACAACATGAGCTAAGAAAGACTCACATCCTTGTCTCATCAACTTCTCAGCTATCATAGCTAACATCAAACATGTAGGAAGAATCTTCTTATCACCCTGAAAAATCCACTGTATATCTCCATCATGGAACGTTGCCACCTTAGTACTACAATCCAAGACTACCTTGTATTTTTCCAAGGTATCCATTCCTAGGATTACATCAAAACCATGCATGTCAAGTGGCAAAAGATCCACTTGAATGTTGTGTCCAGAAAAAGAAAGAACACAAGAAGGGCATACATCCCACAACTCAATGAAATCAACCAAAGGAGTCTCTAGCCGCAGGCTATCAAATCTAAGACTAATAGGTAGATAACAACTATCTATCACCCCTCTGGTGATAAAAGAGTGAGTCACACCCTGATCTACTAACACAAGTATGAAATAAGAAGCAGACAAATCAGAATGAAATAATTTCATATGATCAGTCACGACTCATGGATTGACCACTGCCTCCGGCTGGGTCATGTCATAGAACCTAGTTGTCGCCTATTGTCGTCCACGTCTTCTGCTTTCCTGTCCTAAGGATCCTACATGGGACGCCTGACCTCGTCCTCTGCCACTACCAGTATCAAACTATCATTGTTGTGATCCCTGCTAATTCTGCCTTGGCTATTGAGTGACCTCCTCAACCTTCATAGGGAAATTCCATCTAATATGCCCTATCTATCCACATTGATGACACACTCGGTTATCACTGTGTGGTCTAATTGACCCTGTAACTGAGACTGATGATGAACTGCGAGCTCCTGTTGGAGGAAAACTGTGACCTCTACCCCTACTCGGGGTCCACTGTGATGGTGCATGCAATCTTGGTTCAGTGAAGGTTGACCTTGGTTGCGATGGAGGTGGGAAAAACCTTGGCTACTTAAAGCCTCCAGATGATTGCCCTTGAAACTACATGGGTTGCTTCTTAGCATCAACTTCACGCTTTTCTATGGCAGACCTCTCAATCCTCAACAGATTCCACAAAGGTGGAAAACCTTTCTCTATTCTCTAAGGATGATGTTGTAGTAGTCAACTTCATACTCAGGCCCTTCTCAAATCTCTAGATCCTTTCTGTGTCTGTTGCTTCCATGTGCAGGCAGAACCTTAGAAGTTCCATAAACTTTGATTCATACTCATTGATAGTCATAGCTCCCTGATGAATCTTCTTGAATTGAGAAATTTTCTCATCTAGGTAGGTCTCTGGAAAATATCGGCTAACAAATTCCCTCTGAAACTCCTCCCATCCTATCACAACTCCTGGCATTTTCTCCTCTTCTATGGCCCACTAGTGGCCAACACTACCCTTCAACAAGTATACTGCATGCTTAACTTTGTCTTCTTCAGCGATGTTTAGGATTTTGAACACCTTTTGCATATCAGTCAACCACATGTCAGCATCTGCTGGATCAAAAGTACCTACATATTCAATCGCCCCAACACGTCTAAGATGTTCAAATGTCTTCCTGACACCTTACGACTCCACATTAGAGGCGGCTGATCTAGCTTGAGGTGTTGGCGCTCTATCAACAATGTGTAATTGTGACCATCAGCTGTCTAAACATATGCTGAAACTCAAGATTGGCCATCATTGTCGGGTCTAGATGAGGCATTGTAGGCTGCTTTGGCCCTACTTCTGGAACTCTCTCATCACGTGCCTACCTCCCAACACCTCCTCCTAGTGCTACATAGCTACTCTCAACATGTTCTTCATCTCCTCCATACATATCTGCATAAGCATAAACTATGATCAGATATGTTGGATACATAAGAAAAGACTCAAACATAAGTCCTATGTCCCTGTAAACTCTGTAAACCTAGTGCTCTGAATACCAACTTAACTGTGACACCTCATCATGCTAAAGAGATTACTCAAAACACAAAACACGATTAACTACTAATTTATCACATAGTCAAAAATGCGGAATAATTAAAACCAATTCCAACAATGTATATAAACTCTAGAACATTTATAAAAAGTCCATCATTCCATTCTCATATACTATAACAATTATTTACATATGGGTCCAAAGACCTTAGTCACATCCTAAATACAAAAGATATTTCACATGTACATGCCATATATTTACAAACATTGGCATACTACCAAAATCTCGTGTCGATACAAGTATATCATTTAGAAAACACATCCCATACCCAGACTTGAGAGTATAAGGATGACACTGGGACTATACTACTAACATTTACAACTAACTAACCTTCTGAATCTATTGATCACCAGGTTGGTTCGCTTCCACAGTGCGACCTCGACCTTGTTGCCCGCGACCACCTAAAAAATGTGGTAACCCAAGAGTGAGACCCAGTCCCATCGAGAGATATAACTCTCTCCAACATATATTGATTATAACAAATTGATGGACAGTAACTGAACTGAGAATATACAGTAATGAATAAGTAATTTAAGAATATTGAATAGGTTAAGCATACTAAGCCATTAAGCAAATTAACTTGACAAGAATTATAATTTCTCAAAGGTCATATGATATCATCTTGTAAACACTAAATAGTATAAAGACAATTTAAAGACTAATCAAACAATGTGAGACGTATTTAACCATATTCAGTATACTACATGACTTATATCACTTCTTTTATTACATTGCCCTGAGGAATTTGAGAAATACCACACACGTCCCAACTGACCACTACTAAGTCAAAATCAGTGCCATACAAGATCTAAGAAGAGTCGGACTCCTAAGATCTTCTCCTCCCCCGATCAATACAGGTCTGCCACAACGACACATAAGGTCTAGCTGCTAACAGCCTAGTCCATCCTTGGTACTGGTCACAACACAAGTGAAAGGAGGCATGTACACATACCCTACCATCTGAGGTACAACCACAGTTGTCCTCCAATCTCATCATCACACACATATATATATATATATATATAATCACCGAGACACGACCACATTCATTCTCAAATTGAGGGCTAGGTATGACAACTTTCATCCTCCCTAACACTTGAATTCAGGATGACAAGCACCCCGCATACTCATCAGTATACACTCTGAGTATCCCTTAGGAATACTCGTTTCACTATCTAGCAATTTCTGACACTCAGATAGATCTATGGCATAGAGCACTACATGATTAGAGTTTCACTTAATTAGTTATGCCATTTGGGTGAATTAAGGCTAAATCATACAAATGGACATTCAAATCCTAATTCTTTTCTAACAAGAGTATATGTATAACAACTTTAAAAAATATAAAACATTTGAGATATAAATCTTAATCACATTACCACATGCTATCATTCATTGCAAATTAATGGACCACACTTATCATCATACTTTAACAAGATACCAATATCTTATCACAAGTTATAGGGTTTTAACCCTTATTGGAACATGAAGATGATTTGACCTCAATCATTGCTTCAAACATGCCTAAAGGTCGTTAAGATCATCACATTATTCATGGTAAGGTTATCATCATCATTCCATTCCTTAAACAAGGCTCAAAAGATCATTAGCACATATGTGTCCATAGATACTAACATGGAAAGGCACTATGATATTCAAATAGTAATACAATGTGGTTTCAACACAAGAAGAGTGTAATTAATTATCACATTAATCATTCAAGAGGTATGATTATAACCAATCAACATCATATAATTACACTAAGGTTAGGTATAACAATCTAGATCACATGGGAGTTACACATCCACTTATTATAGTGATTTATCAAATATAACTATATGATGGAAAAGGTAAGATTACCAATTAATGGTATTGAACCATTGAAATATCATCACTAGGACCCACAAATAATACCATGTGATTTATTATAATCCATTGGATATTGAAGCATCCAATATTATTCATTGGATCAGGTTCATTGTTCAAGGTTGTCAGTTGAAGTATAGGTCTAACAATTATATCAAATGAACCAAGGAACCATTGGTTCAAGTTTTAGTCAAATCTATAATTACATTCTTAACTCATCATATATGGTGATGACCTGATCCACCATTAATTGTGATCATTAGGTCACCATTGGTTGTTAGATCAGTAATACTTTCAGTTAACACCATCAAATATTAAGCTAATGTCATCATCGATTGATAACATCATTAGAATACTTAGTTGTTGATAATTAAATGTCTAATTGAGCCAAAACCTTACCTAAGTGGGTGAACATAGGTTGTCACCATACATTTGACACCCTTGATCACGAACATCAGTTTCCAAGATACAAACATCATTGGTTATTGAATGGTATAACCATCGGTTGTGTGATAGGGAAGGAAATAGCTTGAAAACCCTAATTTGAACCATCAATTATTTTGTTCTTAGCACCATATGTTAATGCTATAAAACTATCCCACATAATGTTACACCTTATAAAGGTTGTACACATGTTTACAAGTTCATATAGAACTAGAACAGAATAGGGAACACCACAAAAATTCGAAATTCTAAAGAAGCATGGTTTCTCTATGCTTAAATCAACACATTACGGCCTAAACATGAACTAACAAGCTTCTAGTAAGCAATATAAGTGAATAATGTTATATAACTCGCCTCTATAGAGTATGTAGGATCCCAAACAGTAAGAATCTCGAGCAAATAGGGCAAGAAAACCTTGGATTCAGATCTGAACTTGGCCAAATAAGTACTTCTTTCCACAAAGAAGCAAAATCCTAGAAAAAGAAACAAGAAGGATAGATTTTTGAGTTCTAAAGCCACTTTCACCATGAAATGGTAAGGTTCTGACCTGATGGAAGGTCCAAGGAAGTAAAATAGCAAGAGAAATGGAGAAGATAGGAAGAGAACAACTTGCCTTGGTCAAATTCCCTAGAAGATGACCTTGGAAACCATAGGTAGGGCTAGATGGAGCTCTGGGAGACCTTCTTCTCCAAAAAGAGGTTGTCTTCTACCTTAGAGCACTTTGTTCTACAGAAAAATTTAGTGGATTCGTTGCTCCAGGTTAGAAGAAAGAGAAAGCAAGCATAGTTTCGAACTAGGTAAAAGAAGAGGTAAATATAGCCCATGGATAAGGATAGAAGTAAGCATGAGGTGTAAAAGTAGCTTCCCCATGTGTCTAAGGCCTTAAACTATTAAAAATATACAAGCACACACACAAGAAGATCCCCCACCATCCATATAGACCTTCTTATCTTTCCTTTGTTGAATTTCCCATCCAATCACACAATTCATTAGTTGATAGCTACTAAAGGTAGCTCATCCATGAAGGGGTAAACCCTAAAATACCCTTGAGGAAAACACCTTCAAACCATGGCTCAACTAGGATCCAAATGGATCAAAAATCTCAATAATTATAATATAATATCTAAGGAACATAATATATGTGACGAATTGCAAAGAAAACCCCTCAATTAGATAAATTGTAGAAAAGTCCAAAATGTACAGAAAATTGCATAACTTGCTCAAACATTGAAACTTAAGCTTGTCTTATGATTTCAAAACATATCAAATGGTTATATTAGGGTTCTAAGCATTAAATTATGGTAATTAATCTTATTCAACTCATTAAGCAAGTTCAGGAGCCTTACATTCCTCATCTCTCATTTGTGTGGCATGAATGAGTATTTACAACAAGCATTTTATGCTCAACTCAAGTTTTTAGTTTCTTGGGCACTTGTACATCAAAAAATGAGGTTTTTGATTGTTTTTATAGAAATAAATCTCAAACAAGTTGTGTAAGTAGCTTACAAGTCACAAAAATTTATTGGTTACTAAGTTCAAACCTCTCTAAATTGCATTGCTCTCTGCCATCATGTGTAAATGTTCTGCAAGTGAAGGAATTTCTCTCGATACTTCAATACTCATAGAAATAGGGATTATAAATCATGCCACTATCACCATGGTTTTTTGGACACCATAGATCCATTTTTCCAAACATTCTTTTGTTTGATGAATGACCAAATTAGAGCCCTCCAACAAAATAGTAATCTAAGAAATATCTCAAATTGTTACATGTCTTTGTCTTTAACTTAGATAGGTTATTGATTTCTAAGTCCATAATAGGTTGTTTGGTCAAAGTAGTCTAAATGTACATGATAAAACAATATGAATGAATCTCATTTTCTCTATCATAGGATGTGGAACGACACCTAGTCAGGAATCACACACTTGTTAATTTGGTTGCTTCTTTTAAGAAATTTACAGCAACCCTTTATTTATAGGTGTTCTTGCTCTTGATCTTCCTCTAACCTCTAATAGGTCAATTATGGACTTGGTCCTCTAAAAATTGCATTGCACGTTAATTGAAAAGCTATTTCTTCCTTTTATTTTATGTCCCACACATAAATAGTCATAACCTATTGATACAAATGGAAACTTTTAGACAACTGCTACCTAACATGGGCATATATTCTTTTCATGAGTTTGATAAGATAGAGGCTTTGATCGAACTTCTATTCATGAAGTCATGGAACTACAATTAGTCTGCATATCCAAAGTTGGAATTTGTCACATCTATTAGTGAAATAATTTCTCTCCTAGCTTCAGCTGATCCTGCCTTCTTGGTACGTGATACAATTAAGAACACTTTATACTTAAACTTTTTAAAATTTACAAAAATCATGGTAAAATTGAAACTTATTCACCCCAAGGACAGAGGCTCTCTATAGGTCTCTAGGTATAAATAGTTTTAAGCAATTCGTGGTAATGCTTTTTCCTAAATTTCTAGTTTTGTATTATACTAGGATGATTTCATATGTCGGTCATCTACAATCATCATTTTGCAATGTGAGTGGTCAATAGAATAATACATTACGGATGGTTTATGATGTCTTACTAAGAGAATTACTAATATTTATGATGCTTAATGCCTCACGAAGAGATACAGATCCTACATTTCAACATGAAAAATTAGTTCTTATACAAATTTTCTAGCTTGATTTACTTGTTTTGTAGTAGCATATAATGACCATGTTCACTTGTTTATTTAGAATTAGATTCTTCTTTAAATTTATAAGCACACAAATGAAAAACCAAAATTTAAAAGTTTACTCTATACATTAATTTTTATGTGGTTCTAGTTGGGTATAGAACTAAACCTCACTCAAGATACAACCATGGAAGGTAGTTGGTATCTCCCTGGTGTTGTTTGGTCAGAGACTTTAGCTTTTCAACCACAAAAAATATATTCTTGCCTTATCTAGTTTCCATTTCTATTTTCTCTATGTTGGATCCCAAATATTGTTAATGGGATCAAGGATCTAGACAGAATTGGTCTACCAATGACTAGTTCTAGAGTAATGGCCACCATATCCTAATGCACGATCATGTAACTATATGAGTGTGCTACACTCAACTATTCCATTCTCCATATATTGCATGATATGAACATCAAAATGGTTGTGCCCTTCATGTTTTTGCATTTTGCATGAAACAACAACAATATTCTTTTTACAATGTTAGGAGTAGATTGTCCTCACTACCACAACAACAACAATATAACTCTTCTTACAATGTGGATTTATTGTCATTCTATAGCCAGAATCTTCATTTATGAAGTTTTGACATTTTCCCATATCGTGGATCCTACCTTTCCCATGTATTGCTTTTGTTCTCCAACTACCTCTGTTTCTATATTTTGCTGATGAAAATAAATATAATTTGATCATAAGAGTAGTGCTCCCCCCAACATTTGAATCAAAAGTAGTGGTGTTCAAAAAATATGTTCTTACATAGGGATATCATTGCATGCTTGCACAAGCTTTATGAAGAATCCATAGGCTAAGTTGATTTTGCATTTAAGAGCAATGATTAGTTGCAATCCTTACTAATCATCACCCCAAGAGTAGCTTAAACATTTCCTCTTGTACCATAAGAGTATGTTATCCAGATCAATCTTACATACTTGCATCTAAGGATGATGTAGCTTAAAATTTTCCTCTTATAGAGGTATGAAGACGGTGAGCTAACTAATAATGCTACCTGATTTTTTTGATGGTTTCCTTAGATAATTGACATGCACATATGGTGCTTTTCTATAATTATTTTTCCATTTTTGATGGATCTCATAATAGGTGTCATTAGATTCTATTCGTACAGGATAAAGAGAGAGAGACTTGGCTTCAAAACTTACAATATGTCATCTTTGGCCTTGGTAATGAGCGGTATGAGTATTTCAATAAGGTAATCTAGTTTTCAATTAGTTTTGAAGTGTGCATATACCTCTAGTATTTAGATGTTTGTGCCATCATTGATTTAGTAGCTTGTCTAGCTGTTGTGAACCATGCTTAGGCTTGTTGTTCTAAATATTTGGAAGAGTTTTCTATTGTCTTTCTCATCCTTCTTTGGACTTTTAAAGTTGCTACTTTTCTGAGTTAATAGGCAAGGTAATAATGGACTCTTTCAATTTGATGGGTTCTAAACAATGGATGGAATTCATAAGTCTTCTTGGAAGCTTTGTTTTTATCTATTTTTTTCCTTTATATTTGTCTTCAAATAAGCTTCAATTTTTAGTATATCAAAAATCTTGATAACAATTCTTGTTTAAAGTGCTAATTAAGTGACAGATTATGTTTCCAACCAGACCTCTAGCTTTTCTAATTAATTTTTGTTTAGGCAGGTAAAACTCATAACAAGAAGAATATTCAGTTGAGTTGGAGCTTTAAGCATCCAATTCTACTAACATTTTTCAAGTTTTGGATAGAGTAATGCACTACAAAAAAATGATGATATAGCTATGATTTCTTCAGTTACAATTAATTTATATGTACCGAGAGCTATTTTTACTTATAAAATATATTTGTATAGGTAAAATGATTGTAGCAACCTTAGTAAATAAGATGTAGCTACAAATTTTCCCTTCTTTTAATTTTATCCAAAATAAATGTAAGTAGATGATTTAGAAGGCCCACACTCTCTCCCCATTATCCCCACATATTAAATGCTATGCAGACAATTAACCAACCCCCCGCCCCCCACCCCCGACCCCAATCGACACCTGAAGCCCTCTGTGTGCCTTGCGTCATCTAACTCTGAAGCCCTCCGCCTTGCGTCGTCCGACACCGAAGCCCTCCACCTACTCTCCAAACGGTCGAACATCTCTCTGCGCCCCCTTGCGATCGGGCGCCCGCACAAGTCACGACTCTTCTCTCTGACGGTCGGTGAGGTTTTCCCCTAGTAACATGTCTTCTCCAACGGAACCCCTCTCTGGTGGCACCCCTCTCCGGTGGCGCACCTTATGGTCTTCTCTCCGGAGGTGCCCTTTTCTGGCTTCTCTCAGTGGTGCTCCTACTGGGTTTTCTCTCCCACAACGTTCCCCTACTGTGTGCGCTCTCTGGTAGTGTCTCCCCTCTGGTCTTCTCTCTGGCGGTGATCTTGCTACTGCCTGCGCTCTCCGATGTCCATAGGTGCCTTCTCCCTAGTATTCTATCCATATATAACATATATATTTTATATCTTGTTCTCTTTCTTCCTCTCTCTATCAATCCTACAACTACAACAAGATGAATGTTCGATATTTCTGTCAACCCCATCCTCTATGAAATAGGAGAAATATTATTGCTTGGTTCTTGTTGTGGATACACAATACCTATAAAAGTAGGCATTAGGAATACCATTGAATACTCATAGGTTTATCCCATATTAGAAGTGGCACACAGACCTTAGGCTCCATTGAACACCATCCCTCTGTAAGGGCCTCCATTTTTGCCTACACTTGTGAGAGAAACTATTCTCTTTCTTCCCCTCTATACCATTCCTACATCTGCAACAAGAGGATTGTTTGACATTTCTATCAGCACATTCTTCTATGAAATAGGTGAAAGATTTTTGCTTGATTATCGTAATGGATACACCATACCTCTTAAATAGGCATTAGGAGGAAGAACAATTCCCTAATTATACAATGTATGACTAATATATATATATATATATATATATATATATATATAAAGTTATGCTAATCATGTTATGCCTAATAACCCCACTAATACTATGTAACCTCCTTTTCACTTTAAGGTTCCCCCTCATGTTGGACAATATACATTAATCATGATCGGCTTGTCCATGAATATGACTACTATTTTCCTATTTGGATCAGGCTGAAGATTAACATAGATAGTTTTCTTTGAGTCATATGGCTTGTTGAGGCTTGCATGAACTGTTGTACATAGTTTGTTTTGCATGTTTCTTTATAGCTTTTCTTTTCATGGCTCAAGCCAATGCATTGTAAAAACTCACTTTTTGATATATACAAAAAAGGAACAAGGGATTAAAAAAAGGATTGTACACATTATGGAAGAAAAGGGCACTCCACAAGGAAACTATGCGATAAGCTGCATGGTTCTCCTTCCAAAACATGCATGCATCTCTCATTTTTTTTAACATTGACACTAAGTTATGGATTGTATTTTAATTATACTATATTCTCCCTACAATGGTAAAAAAATGGGATAGCTTTGGAAAGTGAGTATCTGATGCTTTCTTCATTAGTAGAGGCTAGACTAGCCTCCATGGCACTGTCTCTCATCAGGCTTAAAAAAATCCAATTTCTTACTGGTCTGGGCAAACTCTGGCCAAGATCTGAGAAAGAGCTCTTCAATCTTATTCAAACAAAGTTATGTAATGATTTTTAATACTTTGTATTCTTATCTTTTTTTTCTTAATTGTTATAGGTAGTCATGATAGATAAAAGTTGGATCCATGAGGAACATAGAACAAACATGGCATATTTACTTGGGGTGGTTAAATTTATAGAGCATGTATTTTCAAAATCTAGTAGAGATAGGACTATCTTATTTCCTTGTAAGAAGTGCTTAAATGTACATAGGCAGAATCGACAAGTCACAACTGAACACTTGTTATGGAATGGATTCTTCACCACCTACACAAATTGGATTTTTAACGGTGAGGGTTCATTTGATAGCTTTGAGGATTCACAAACACAAAACGACGCGTCCAAAGATGACATGAGAGACATGTTGCATGATGTGTATGGAGTATCACAGGATGGATAGAATATGGAAGATGACAACCATCGATTTGTATTTGTTGATGATGTAAAAGCTAAGCAATTTTACAAACTATTAGAGGTTGCTGCACAGGAACTGTACCCAGGAAGTAGGAAGTACTCTAAATTGTACATTGTTGTGAGGTTGTTTCACATAAAATGTGTCAATAATTGGAGTAATAAGTCATTTTCTAAGCTGAGCTTTTGAAGGAATTTCTTCCAGAGAGTGAGGCGTTGCTCGTCTCTTATTATGAATTTAGGAAAATAATCAGGGACCTTGGACTTGAATATGATAAAATCGATGCTTGCAAAAACAACTGCATTTTGTATCAAAAGATTTTGCAGATAAGACTTCATGTCTGAAATGTGGTCCTGCTAGATATAAAGAAATAAAAATTGATGAAATAGGTGTAGAAAATATTTGTATGAACAAGAAATGAGTTCTTTGTAAAGTCATGCACTACTTTCCCTTGACTCCTAGGTTGAAGAGATTGTTCATGTCTTTGAAACTGTCACCCCTGATGTGGTGGCACGATGAAAGTCGTACTAAGGACGAGATCCTTCGACATCCAGCAGATTCTCCAGCATGGAAGATGTTTGATAATATGCATGATGAGTTTGCTTCTGATTCTTGCAATGTTCGCCTTGGATTAACTTCTGATGGATTTAATCCTTTTGGCCTAATGAGTATATCATATAGTATTTGGCCCATCATATTGATCATGTACAACTTGCCACCATGGTTGTGCATGAAGTTTCCCAATTTTATCCTATCGATGATTATTCCTGGTCCAACTCAACCAAGAATGGACATAGATGTCTACCTACAACCCTTGATTGAGGAGATAAAAGATTGTGGGAAGCTGGTACTAATACTTATGATGATAATCGTAATGAGGTATTCAAGTTACATGCCATCTTATTGTGGATGATAAGAGACTTTCCTACATATGGTTATCTATCTGGTCGGCAAACTAGTGGATATCTTGCATGTCCTTTTTGCAACAAAGACACGAGCTCATGGAGACTATCATATAGTAAGAAAGTATGTTTCATGGGTCACAGGAGGTTCCTTCCAATGGATCACAAATTTCATAAAGATGCTTCATCATTTGATGAAAAAGAAGAATTTAGAAGTGCTCCTAAGATGCTATCTTGAAGTCAAGTTCTTGATCAAACTAGAGATGTAGATAATTTACCGTATAATAGGAGAAAGTGAAGTATATTTTTTTAGTTGCCATACTGGAAGCATAACCTTATATGTCATAATCTTGACGTGATGCTCATAGAAAAGAATGTATGTGAGACTTTGATTCACACACTGCTAGGAATGGAGAAGTCAAAGGACACTAAAACGTCTCGATATGACCTCGAAGAGATGGGCATAAGGCATAGACTTCACATTATCAAGGATAGAATAAAAATATCATCCCACCTTCATGTTTTACTTTGAAGAAGGAGGAAAAAGAATTATTTTTTAAGTTGTTGAATTCTGCTCGAGTTCCTGATGGGTATTCTTCTAATATAGCTACAAATACATGCATCAAAGAAATAAAGTTGATGACATTGAAGAGTCATGATTATCATGTATTTATGCAATAATTTCTCCCATTATCTTTACAAGTAGCATTGCCAAACAAAAATGTTAGATTTATTGTAATTGAGTTGTCCAAGTTTTTTAAAGACATATGATCTAAATTCAAAATTCCAAATTTTTTGAGAAGTTAGAATCTAGAATAGCAGTGACTCTTTGTAACCTAGAGAATATTCTGCCACCATCATTCTTTGATGTGATGGATCATGTTTTCATTCATCTTCCATGAGAAACGATGATAGTCAGACCAATATTCTATTGTTGGGTGTACCCAGTGGAGTGGTAATCTTTCTAAAAATTAATTTTGTTCAGACTTTACATATGATCATATGTGATATTCTTACAAAATCTTTTCTTCTTATTATTATAGAAACTTAAAAACTTTATAAATATGTGTGAAATAATGTTGCTCCAAAAGCTTCTATAGGAGAAGGTTACTTGGCAGATGAATGCCTAATATTATGTTTGAGATATCTCTCAGGTGTTGAGACAAGGGTCACTAAATTGTCTAGAAATGATGTGGAAGTTGAAGAGTGGTCTACATTCTTTCATAAAGGGTGTCATTTAGGAAAGAAGACTCCTATTATGGTTGATAGAGCAATGCTCAAAGTTGCGCATCAATATATTTTAGCCAAATGTGATGCAGTTGATCCATACGTGAAGTAAGATCATTGTTTACTTTTCATTATGTAATTTCATATTTACTTCTAGGTGTGTTACACATGTTTGTTTAAATAAGTTATTTCCATTAGCATAATAACAAAAATATATAAATAATTAAATTCATAATATTTTTAGATTGAGGAGAAGGCAAAGTCGACAACTACGTCACCAAATCTTTTAGTGTTGGCTCGAGGACTGCAACAAATGACGATGCAATACGCGAGAAATATAACAAATAGTTATATATTTCACACCAAGGATCGAGAATGCAGTAGAAAAACATAAAATAGTGGAATTATGGTGAATGCTCAGACAGAAAGTTTTGCCAGCTCCAAAGACAAAAATCATGTAACGGGTCAAGTTACATACTACGGGGTGTTATGTGATGTTTTTGAGATCAGTTATTACGAGCAACTTAAAGTTGTATTGTTCAAATGTGACTAGGTCAATGCAAATAGAAGCATCAAAAAATCTGAAAATGACTTCACAATGGTCAATTAAAAACATATTGTGGTAACTGATCATCCATTTGCATTGGCATCCCAAGCACAACACGTGTTTTATGTGAAAGACATAAGTCAAAAAAATTGGAGCTTTGTTGTGCACACTACACCTCATGATACTTATGACATGTAGGAGAAGCTTTATGATAATTTCATAGATGGAACCTGCTTATCTGAAGATAAATCTCCAAGTGAATTGGAAGATATCTTAAGTGACATTTGTGATGACTTTAAATTAGTCAGAGAAGACATGGAGGGTGTGACCTTTTATGAAGGGGGTCATGATCCCTGTCATTGATCTTATGTAACTCTTTTTATTTTATTAGTTGGGTCAAATAGTGGAAACACTCATGTTATCCTTTTATTTATAAAATAGTCATTTATTATTTTACTTGATTATACATTTATTGCACAAATATTTTCTTTTGGGTTAATCTTCTTTATGTGTTTGGTTATAGGATGTTGGCTTCATCAGCAACATATAAATATTATTGATTTTTTTAGGACCACAATCACATAATGTATGCTATGATTTCAATTTGTAATTCAATATTTTTATATCAATTGTCTTTTTAGGAGAATGAAAAGATGCAGTCAGCTATTGTCTCCACTTACTGACGGTGTCTGCAATGAAGGATTAACTCATGGGAGTATGACAGGTAACATCACAAATTAAATCAAATAATTTCTTTCTTAGAACCGCTCACCTCATCATTTTAGTTGCAGGTATTTCTAAAAGACCAAAAGGAGGATATCTTGGTTCGATAAATGCTGATTGGAGGTGTTCAATTGCAAAAGAAGGACATAGAAATAGTAAAATTGCGGCGGGATCATCTACAAACAACAACAGAAGTTCTTCTTTGAACCTTGCAAAAAAAAAATCCCTCTGTGTCAAATGATGGAGTTGGTACCGTTGGTAAAAGTCATGTGGTGGCAATCTCAAATAATGGTAGCGAAGGAATTCATTCTAAAAGACACTTAGAAGAAAAAAGTCATCAAGGAGTGCCTATAGGGGCAAGTGTGCAACATTTGGTAAATGATGTCAGTAACAACCAAGATGTTGAAATTGATGATTTAGATAAAAATCAACATTTTGTTGTTGATTCTTCTACTACTGATCCTGGGCAGCGTGAAGGTAAGAAAATTTAGGTACAAATATGCATTACATTTTTCACAAACTGTTACTTATTTATAGTCTTATAATATGTATATCCTTGTAAATGCTTGCATCATATTCATGATTTTGTAGGGGGATCTACAAATAAAAAAACAAGGGACTATTCTAAGTGTATCTGATTATGGGGTAAAACATGGGATAAAAAGCTACCTATTAGTTAGGATGAGAATGGAGATCCAATAGGACCACATTAGAATGACATGTCTTCCTTTTTGGGAACTATTGCTAGAAATTCTGATCTTGCACCATTAAACTATCTTGATTGGCGACAAGTACATGTAGAAAACAAAACCGCTATATGGAATTATGTCGAGGTAATTCTAGTCTTTGAGATATAATATAATGCTATGAATTTTATATTTAAAAATGATTCTTTTGTTATAGGCCAAGTTTGTTATCTACATAAAGGGGAAGAATTCAGTTTTACGAGTAGTGAGAGAACGTTGGAGAAACTTCAAAGTGGATATAAAAAAAACCACTATCTACGACACAAGGAAAATTCTGACCGGCTTAATGATTGCCCCTCCCGTGTTGATCCCGATCAATGGAAATTTCTTGTGAATTTTTGGGATTCTGATGATGGAAAGGTAAACAATTTCTTCTTTAACGTTGTAGAATTTAATAGTGTATATTGTATATAATTATATTATAATTCATTATATGTAGTTACAAATTGCTAAACATGTTATGAGCAGAAAGTTCGTAATGATAAGACATACATCGGGATCAACGTCGTATGCTTGTATGAAGGCTAATGTGAGTTATCTTCTGATTGAAATGTGCATTACACTTTCATACTACTATGCTCATATATGTTGCTATTATTACAAATAGTTACAAGAAAAGAAAAATGGTGGCAATATTAGTAGATTAGACTTGTTTAAGGCCACCCATTTGAAGAAGGTTGGTATTGTTGTGGATGCAAAATCTATAGAATTGATTGTAAGCAATCATTTAACAAATTTATTTTTCAGTTAATGAAGATATTGTCATTAATATTGTAATGTAGGACAAGTTGAATGTGGCACTTGAAAGTAATGATGAAAATCTCGATGAATATGAGATATTTGATCATATTTTAGTCCCAAAAAAGATTCTTGTGAAACATGCGATGCATGTGCCTCATAATTCTTATGAAAATAAAATCAAAGACTTAGAACTGGTTGTTGATGCTCATACCCAGATATATGAGGATCAACAAATGGTGTTGTTAGAAATGAAGAAAAAATATGAAAATCTTGAAGCTATGATGATGAGAAATTATAACATGAGTGGTTCGTTTCAGCCCAACGAGATAAATCTTCAAATTCTTATATTGTCATATCATAAAAAAAATTGATTTTCTTATAGTGACCAATTTATTTTGTAGAATATCACAAGGATCACCAATGAAACACTACCAAGACCAAATCAATCAAGTAGTGGAACACCCATTACCGAAGGACTGGTTATTATATCCAAGCATTTATTGAATAATTTTTTCAATCAGATTTTTAGGTATAAATAATGATTGACACAGTCTTTATAAATTTAAAGGTCGTTTCCTTATTTAAGTTTTGATGATGGGAAATCAATTGTAGCACAAGGACACATTACTTCAGCAAGTCCAACTTATGTCGTAGGAGGAGCATTGTTGGGTTCTTCATTTGCTGCCATGTCCATTATTATACCAATCCAATCTCAAGAGTAGTTGATTAGGCCTTTTGGTCAACACCAAGTCATTGAGTATGTAATTGGGATAGTGATAGCTTGGCCAAAGAAATTACTCATTGCCAAGTAACATTTTATAAATTAATCTCAATACTAGGTGTACTTCTTAACTTTTTCTTCATCACTATAGGTGTACAATTTGGAGACTTGGAAATCAAGAATAGCACTCATTTGATCAATATAGAGATTCACATATCATATGAATTGATAGGATTTAGTAAAAATAGAATTCAGTCATTCTTTATGATATTTAGTTGGTTTTAAATAAATGTAGATGTCACACATTTTGTAGTACCATTTGTTATTTCATAGTCTTGGTTGTAATTTATGGACCTTTGAATCTTATTTTCTTGTGTTATTCTCATTATGTTTGTATTGGTTACTATCAAATCTTGGAGATTTCCTATAAATCCTATTTTCATGTGTTATTCTCATTCCTGATTGATTAAAAATATTTACTCATAAGAAATTCATAAGATACATCGATGTTGCAACTTCTTGATTAATGATAGTATGTTTTAATTTCAATAGGTCTTCCATAGAGGACATATCAGCTTAGCCTAGTGATGTTTGGTTTTGACCATACAAGCCTAAATAGAACATATACAATCCTACCTTAAGAACATATAGTTTATATAATCTGCATTCATTTCTCTGTCATGTATATTTATTTTTATTCTCATATTACTTTGTGAACTCTACTAGCATGAACAACAATGCATGAATCAACAACCTTTATAAAGGTATATGCAACTTTTGGTTGTGGTTGTCTTCATTTCTCCCCCGACAGGGAAGGTTGTTCTATTGATTATGGAGTTATGGGCTAAGAAATACTTAATTTGAAAATTTTAGGCTTCCTGTCACTTATGGATTGTGCATCTTGTCTCTTCAAAGATGTTTGATCTTCCCTTTTTTGTCTCTTACGGGTTCCTATTGCAGTCCATTTTCCCCATTTTGCATGTGATGAGGAGTGTGGGTTGAAGGATACTAACTCCTGATTAATTGATAACAAACTATGAAAAGGTATTGGAAGGTAAACCATTCGTACATTATTGTGCCTCAATGTCATGAGAAAGGTTTTATTTTGTTCTTTTTATTTGTTGTTTGGTAAATTTATATTGTTTGGGCTATCTTACATTGATGTCTAGGTCTTCCATAGAGGATAGATCATCTTAGCCTAGTGATGTTTGGTGTTGATGTTCTATTTTAAGTTACTACACCTTCCAGTTCATAATATGATGTTTGTGCTAATTACTTTTTATCTGTAGTGACACATTTAATTTAGTATTGGGGCTTTCTTGCCCAAAGCTGATTAACTATGCTAGGATGGGGGCAGGATTGGGTACTCCTTAACCTTATACATACATCATGCTCAGTTACAATTTGTCGTAGTTATTGGTTTATTGACCTGTCATTATTTGTCCTAGTTATTGATTTACTAAACTATTATGCTTATGAGGCTATCATATTATTTTAGTGTGTTGAATCTGAATCAGTATTAAGATACTTAGAAAATATGATTATTTTGTGAAGACTCTTTCTCTTCGTCTTTCAAAACATGGAATATATTTTGGTTCTAGTTGAGATAGTGTCAAGGATTTTTTTTCTGAAATCAAAATCTCAATCAAATTTAAGGATGGACTATGTACATCTCGTATTTCTACACATCCTTTATAATTCTCGCATAAGTTTGGAAATATCAATGCAGATCACTATGTTAGATTATTCTAATCTCCTCACTTGCAGAATAAGAAGAAAATATATCCTAACTAGATCATGCTATTGGCTCCCCAAGGACCATGGATCTTTATGAATCTATTGGGATATACTTTGATCAATGGATTCATTGAATGTGCCAAACTGGTATCTCTTAGGGACATTCATTGAATGTGCCAAACTATATCTCTTACGAACATTCTTACAAAGTAGTACAAAGAGACATCATTTCCCCTCTACTAATCCCAGAATCAATCGATATTGTAGCACAACCTTATAGAAGTGCATGTTGAAGTGATTCATGAATGGTTTCAGGATCATCACCCACGAACTATGATGCAATCGTTTCTGCATTAAAAGAAAAACATGTTGATTAATAATTTTCAAATCCCTTCCTAGGATGAGCTACTAATGTGGTTCCATGGGCCTTTGTCTGAATGCAGATTTGAACTCTTCTGGTTCTACTTTGAGAAATAATTGTGGTGTCAACTTAGAATAACAAACTCACCTTAGTTTCCAATTCTCAAAAGGTGAATCCTTAGGTTGTTGGTTCTACTTCTGCAGGTGAGATCTTCTTTCTTCTTTAAATAAACCCAAATGTTAATCTTCTTATGAAAGGTTCTTTGTGAAAGTTTATTTGCCAATGTGAGTAAGTCAATCCATATTTTCCATGTTGTATTACAATTATATTTATATTAGAATATAAACATTTGTTAGCATGTGTTGTCTCTCTAGCTAGAAGTTACTATATACTTTTATAGATTCAACCTCCTTTTTTCACAGTTGCATTTTGCGTCTGTAATCTTTCTAACAGTCATAGATTCCTGGCTACCTGATGTCGCCTAGACCCTGACATAGGCATCTTGTCAGTATTATGTTATACCATCTAATTTATTTAGTTTATTCAATGGTTATCGTAGTAGTTTGTTGTGGAGTACAAGGTATCTTTCGATGGAGTTTTCTTTGAAGACCAACTATCTAACATAATATTTTTAATATTTTCTCTATACGTGGAGTTTTTGTAGAGTTCAGGTATCTGGCATAAGCACCTGATGAGCTCTGTACCTACACAATAGCCCATCAAATCTCCTTCTTAGTCTAAGATCAGTAGTTGTTTTCTAATTCATTCGTCAGTTGCATCTTGTCCACCACATAGAAATCATCTATGCTTGTACCTCCTATGGTTCATACGTCTCCAATGAGCTTCAACCACATTCATAGATTTTGAAATGGTCCATCCTCTTAAAATAGCTATTTCCATAATAGCTATATCTCTTTCTGAATTACGTGAGGAGGTTAGTAGGCTTCCCTATAGATAACATCGTATTTAATTCATGTTCATACATTTTAAGAAGTTTCTTCTCGATAAATGAGGTCTTATATGTGATATTTTACATTCGAGGTATGTATTTTAGGTTCTTTTAACATCACCAGATGGATTTGTTTGATCATCCTAACTCATTTACTTGTTTAAGAGGATAATATATTGTTCAAAGGTTTTCTCTCTGTTATCACCATGATACCCTATTTGGTATGTATCTAAGGAAAAAAACATGGTGAATCGTACAGGACGATGGTACTGGTGCTTATTGACATAGAACAGAAATAGATCTTAGAATATCTCTAGAAAACAAATTAGTAGAACCAATTGAATCCCCTCTTGTTGATATGTATGCATTAAGAGACATGGTTCATTTTGTGTTGTTCAGATATATCCTAGATAATTAGTGTTATGGTATACATAATTGACTATCATATCCTTGATGAGGTTTAATGGTGTGTTGTAGCTTCCATACAAGGGCCAATTGCATAAACTTTTCTTGAATATATGTGCCCAGCGGTCCTCTCTAGTCTGGATTTGGATGGGGATGTTGATGCTTGGTCTATTGGGAACTTCTCATGTAATGGATAATAGAGAAAACTCCTATTTCTTATATGCATGTATGAGTTATAATTATCTCGTATCTATATGGTAAGTTTTGTTGTTTTTGTCTACTTTTATGTTAGTAGATATACCATTGATGTTCTCTAATTGGATTTTGTTACATAAGAATTATTGATGATTGCTATCTTAATGATTTTAATTCATATCTTAATTATTATGACCCTACATTAAACTGTGTCGGTACACCACATACACTTTTCTTTAACATGTCTTAAGGCTTGAGAGTTAGAATAATAATTTTCTTTCTAAATTAGGTGTTCATTTTACAGAAATCAAATCTAGAACTAATACACACTTAAAATCTATACCAACTTAAACTTACAAAAGTTATACTATGTATACATATATATCTTTTTTTGTTCTTACAAGTTGATGTATTTATGATCCTCTCGGTATTTTGATTGTAGATTTGTTGTTGATAAAAGTCAATGCCATTCTGTCAAAAGGTTTGAATATATATGCTAGACTAAGGTCAGTTGCTTTTCACATTCTTTTGAATATTCGTATCGTTTCATTCATCAAGAAAACTTATTATTAAGTCTTATCACATAAACCAAGAATTGAATACCATGTTTTTGGTTTATGTTGTATATTGACGTGTATTTTACTACGCGCTTAAACGCAAGTATACGCGTCGAGTAATATAGGCCTTGTGAGGCCCGAGTCGAACTCAGGGATACGTGAATTATTGGAGACTTTTACTAACTAATCGCAATCAGCTAGACCGATTAACAAAGTAGGGTTTTGTTGTTCAAATTAAAAGAAAATAAAAATCAAACAAAGAAAACAATCGATTAAAGGTTAATTTAATCAATTAAAAGGGATATCTTTAGGATGGCGGTTTCACCGCGGGTCAACATTGTATTAGATTTCATATAATTCCTCACACTTCTCTCTCTATCTGGGTAGTGGCCTGAAATGAGAATTACCCACTGTCGTGGTGTAATCCACTACTTAGATTTAGGTTGATTCCATCGTCATAGTAATCATTCCCCTAAACTAAGCGCATTAAGATCGGTCCCTCAGTTCCCACCATTAATTTTACAACTCCTTTGTCAAGGGTTTTATTAATTAATGTAGAATTCGTCTCTTTTCAACCGTTAATCCTTCTGTCGAAGTGATTAAGGGCATTAATTTATTATTATGGTGATCAAACATAACAATAGCAATAGAGAAAACGAATTTATACCACGGATATGAGAGAAAAATATGAATTATCAATATAAAATCATCATACAATGTATCCCCGGGCTACTCCCGGTCCTAAAGATTGAGGGTTTTAGCCTCTCATGTTCATCTTACACGAATACATGGTAGAAATTGGGGAATTCATAAAAAAACGTGAAATAACTAGGAAAACCCCTGAACGGAGAAGAACCGGTGGATCCTTGGCGTAGAACACGAGCTTCCCCGCCTCACAGTGGTGGAAATCGTCTCCGGCAGCGTCCGAATCACCCGGGATGAGCTTCTCGGCCTCCGTTCTCCTTTCTCTCCTCCTCGACACTCGTGCAAAACCAAAAATGAGATGATCCTGCTTCTGGGCGGCCGTCATTAGGTATAAGTCCCTAATTAGGTCGTCAAATAATGACAGCCGTCCGATTGATATCAAAACAGATCCAACGCATATCTGCCGGCGTCGATACCATCGACGCGGGTCGATGGTATCGACCCAGCAGATTAGCGGCAGCTTTCCTTTCTTTTATTCTGAGCGCCTGTGGTGATCTCGATACCATCGACTTGTGTGTCGATGGTATCGACTCCTTTAGCGTCGGTTGTTGTCTTCTAGCGACGCTGTAGCTCTCCTTGTGTCGATGGTATCGACTTGCGTCGATGGTATCGACTTCATCCTCGCCAGTAGCCTGGAGACATCTCGATGCCATCGACATGGGTGTCGATGGTATCGACTCTGTATTGCTCTTCTCGGCTGACAACCTGTGGCTTGGTCGATGGTATCGACATCCGTCGATGGTATCGACGGATGCAGATACTTGTTTTTCCTGAAATTTCACAACAGGACCAAGTAAATCCACACAATTTATAATAAGATGATAAATAATGCTCAAAATAGTAAAACAAAAGGGATTTGATATAAAATGATGGCAAAGACCAAATAAAGTGAATTATGCAATAATATCCATGAAAATGAGTAATTAAGGCACAAAACACATATGAAATAGGTCTCTAAATGCGACTCAAAATCATCGCATCAAACTCCCCTAAGCTTAAACATTGCTCGCCCTCGAGCAACTAATCCTTAGAATAGAATTGCGAATGTCAACTAACAATCAAAATACATCACCCCACATCCCACATTACTCCCACTGGACATTCTCAAACCGGCCTTTCCTAATCACAGAACAGTAATTACCCTACAGGCGACAATAATCATCAATAAAAGAAATTATCCTTCAAACCGATGAACACTATCACATAAGGCAGTTAACATAATAAAATTTGCCGATTCAGCCATGGTGCATCTTGTGATCGCCTAAACTACGTTGCTCTCCCTAACTACCATCTACATGGAAGCAATCCTCCTTATAATCATGAGTGAGGAGAAAATCACAGTGGCCTACCAATTCGAGCAACGGGTGGATGGAATGGGTGGTTCATGGGAGAATATGGAAGTATTACACAGTTTTAGTATGCATATAACAAAATGCCCTAAATGATGCAAATGCACATTAAGAATGCCCTAATGCCTAAAAGTGGGTGGAATGATGCATGCACTAACCTTCTACCTCAAAATGAGATAGAAATCTACTCAAGCCACATCATGTACTCAATTCCCCTATTATACAAGTGATATCATTCCTTTCTCCCTCTTATTCCATTTCTAAATTCTCTTCTCTTTTTTTTTTCTTTTAGATTTTCAGATTTTTTTCTTTTTTTTTTCCCTTTTAGCCCACATATCCATAATTGCTTATAGCTACATGTGTTAGGCTATTTTCTTCATGATTGGAAATCTTTGTACTAATGCGAGGGTATGGAACAATTTAGATCACTTTTCAGGACAACTGAGGTACATGGTGTACTTATGCATGAAAATCATGAAAGTTATGAGTGAAACTACATGACATGCACCTAAAGGTAATGTGCATGTATCATCGTATATTTTTTCGTTGTATGCAAAATTATGAAAATAGGAATGCAAACCCTATCTACATGCTATGCACGCAAAAGAAATTGAAATTGCACTTTACTTCCAATTCTTGGGTGGATTATAGAAAATGGGGTGGAATGATCACAAGATTAAGTGACTGAACCTTAGAAGAAAATTATGTGTCCCTCCTTACTGACATGTGTAGTAGTTTAAAGGGTTCTTTCTCTTACATCTGATTAAGGTCTCATTACCATTTGATTAGGTTAGGCTCAAACAACCGTTACTATCCACTTTTCATGAGTCAATGGGGGTGTGAGTATGACATATTGCTTCAAAGTTGACATAATCAATCATTTTCATAGAACAAGTTCCCCAAGGACAACCAAGTAAAGCTATCCAAATGACACAGAAAAATTTTAAATTCCCTTAATTTCCCCATGAAAACAGCAAGATGACAATTTTTTAAGACATCCACGATTACACTAGATAGATGTGGATCCTAAAAAAAACTTAAAATTGCAAAAACAAATAACAAAGCAGAAACTAAAAACAACTAAAGAAAAGATAAAAGATAGAGCTGTTCCAGCCACCCCCCTAAGCTTGAATCCGACTATGGCCTCATAGTCAAAGACTAACTTAAGGGCGGAACAGTGATACCCTGATCAATCTTGCGGAGGCGGTGGTGGGTATTGTGGTGCCGTAGGATCCCAAGACGGGTACTCCCCCTGGAAGCTTGGATCATATTGGGTCCTCGGCGGAGGCTGTGGATAGCCTCCAAAGTAGTCTTGGCTCCAGTAATGGTCAAAGAAGGGCTCCTGTTGCGTCTCAATCCACTGCAACCGGGTGTGCATTTGCTCTTGGTTGGCGAGGATGAGCCGCTCGTTCTCGAACATAGCCCGTTGGTTGTCAAGTACCCGGATCGTAGTGTTAAGAATACTGGTATACATACCCATGTGCTGCAGCTGAGTCTGCTGTATGTCCTGCAGCATGGTGTACATCCCTTGCATGGAGTAGGGATCCGCAGCTGGCTGCTCTTGCTGTGGTGATGGCGGCGGGGGCTGAGATGATGAAGATGCACCCGGGTGCATCCTAGGACACTTTCGTGGTGCCACGCGTGCTCGAAGAGGTGTGAAAGCCTCCTCGTCTTCCTCAGCCTCGCCTTCTTGGTCTTCACCTCTGCCTTCTTCTTCGGAGGACTCGATGGCTATGATGGGCCATCGGAAATGCTGCTTGCCCTCGATGTGGAAGACGTCGTCCGGCAGGGATGCCTCCTGGTAAGCTTGGTTGACGTGGCAATGAGCATATGCCAACCCGTCCCGGATAAGAATGAGGTTTGAACGGTGCAAGTGTTGCACGTTCACCTTACTCCGCGTAGAAATCGGAGTCATGGACTGAAAGTTCAGCCCCAAGTAAAGCACCAACTTGGTGACAAGACCACCAAAATGGATTGGAGCCTTCCTTGTGCTCCTCTTCACCGCCAGGACGCGTTGTAGCCAGAACGCCCCCCAGTTGCACTCTTGACGTTTCAGGAGTGCATAGAGAAAGAACAGGTCACTCTCCTGAAACTTGCTCAAAGCAAGATCGCTCCGAGCGAAGAAGGTCAAGCTCAGCATCCTATGCAAGACCCGGACGAACGGGTGCTCAAAATCCGCTACCGCGGCATTGTGGTAGCTCACGGTCTTCCCTGCCGGCACTGTAACTAGCTCGGCGAAGATTTTGTCGTAGTCGGTGCGGGCGTCGGGGCGTCGGTGATCGTGGCGGCTATGGTTCCAGTTGAAGATGTCGTTGAACTGCTTCAACGTGATGTTGTAATTGTTGTTGAAGAGTCGGAAGGACACCCTTCCCTGGATCCACGTCTGGTCCGATGGTACCACGTCATTTGGTACGACGCAGATATCAAGAGACGTCGTGAACTCGGCCACCAGTTCCTTGTATGTGGGCCATTCGCCGAAAAACGGCTGCCCATCCGCATGACAGTCCATCTCATACAAGCGATTGGTGTGCCGCGCTTGCCCGGCCAACACATAGGCCAAGTTGGCCTCGAATCCCAGCTGCCTGATCATTCCCCGGTCTACATACCGGGTGGCCTCGAACTTCCGCTTCATTATCTCCTCGTATACCTTCCTTGCCTCCATGTTGGCGTGAATAAGGCGTGGACGAGAGATGGAAGCGGTTGGAGGAGGAACAAACTCCTCGATCTCCATGGGGTGCGCGCTCGATGAAGATGCTCCGCCCGTATGCACCATGATTGCGAGAAGAATGAGATTGGGAGAAAAGATCTCGGTGAAGATGGAGAGAAATTCTCCGCTCGGTGAAGATCTTCGCTCGATGACGCTTCTCCGCAGGTGTAGAGGGCTCGGGGGAGTGCTCGGCGCAATGGGAGATACTTGCTCTGAGGGTGTGATGTCATATGACGTTGCAAGTCCCCTTAAATAGACTTGATCGGCGCCCCTGTTGACCCGTCGATACCATCGACGCGGGTCGATGGTATCGACACGTCTCGCGGGTAGCCGCATCTGTCGCTGGTATCGACGACTGACGTTTGCTGGATCGAGAAACCCGAATCGCTGACGGTGCGATACCATCGACAGAAGTCGATGGTATCGACGCAGCACCCGGATCGCTGATGTGGCTGTTGCGATCGTCGTCGATGTCTTCATGCGGATCGGTGACATGTCCATCGATGCCATCGACGGGTGTCGATGGTATCAACTTGCTTTTATTGCGACACCTCCGTTTATTGCATTCAACCTGTGATGATGTCGATACCATCGACGAGGTCGTCGATGGTATCGAGTTGACTGAGCGAAATTCGTCTGAATATCTCCAGAGATCTCGATGGTATCGACTGGGGTGTCGATACCATCGACACTTTTATTGCGACCTGCCTGTGACCATGTCGATGCCATCGACGGGGCCGTCGATGGTATCGACGCAGTGCAATTTCTACTGGTGTCAACCTGAACCCATGTCGATACCATCGACTGATGTGTCGATGGTATCGACCCTGCCTGTTCCTGCACATTTAACAAACGGATCAAGGTATCATTTTTAAACTAAAAAGTAAACAAAATAAAAGAAAACTACACCTAACATTAAACTATCCTAATGTACCAATGGTTGGGTTGCCTCCCAACAAGCGCCCTTCTTTAGCGTCTTAGGCTAGACGTCGGTCCTTCTTCTCATTCATGTACAAGTGAAATGAGTTTAACCTCATTCACTTTCCTCTTATAGTTCTCACCAAAGTACAGCTTCAAGCGTTGCCCATTCACCAAGAACGTGGCCTCTCCATCTCGCACGAGAATCGCTCCGTGCAGTCTCACTTCTTCCACCTCGAAGGGTCCACTCCATCGGGATTTCAGTTTCCCGGGATGCAATTTGAGATGAGAGTTGAACAATAGGACACTGTCTCCTTTCTTGAACGTGCGCATCTCAATGTGGCGATCGTGGATCAGCTTTGTGCGCTCCTTATAAATACGGGCATTCTCATATGCCGTCATGCGTAGCTCATCCAATTCATTCAATTCAAACATTCTTTTTTTTCCGGCCTCGTCATAGCGCAAGTTCAGCCTTCTTAGCGCCCAATGGGCCTTGTGCTCCAATTCTACCGGAAGATGGCACGCCCGGCCATACGCCAACCTAAAAGGTGTAGTGCCTATAGGTGTTTTGTACGCCGTTCGATAAGCCCAAAGTGCATCCGGTAGCAATGCACTCCAATTCTTCCGTGTAGATGCTACGGTTCTTTCTAAAATCTTCTTGATTTCCCTGTTTGATACCTCCACCTGTCCTTGCGTTTGTGGATGATATGGGGTGCCAATGTTGTGCTTGACCCCATATTTCTTCAAAAGTGAAGCAAATTTCTGATTTCGGAAGTGTGTGCCTCTGTCACTAATGATCATTCGAGGAATCCCGAACCTGCAGAAAATATTCTCTTTGACGAACTTGCACACTACATTCGAATCATTAGTCCTTGTGGGGATTGCCTCTACCCACTTCGACACATAATCCACAGCAAGCAAAATATAAAGATTTGAATTTGAGGACACAAAGGGTCCCATGAAGTCAATGCCCCATAAATCAAATACCTCGACTTCCTGAAACACATTCAGGGGCATTTCTTGTCTCCTTGAGATATTACCTACACGCTGGCACGGGTCACACTGCCTAACAAAATCATAGGCATCCCGGAACAAAGTGGGCCAATAAAGGCCGCTCTCCAACACCTTAGCTGCTGTCCGTGAGCTAGCATGGTGTCCTCCTGTAGGCGACGCATGACAGTGATGTAGAACACTTTCGTACTCTACCTCCGGCACGCACCTGCGAAGAATACCATCCCTGCATTGCTTCAACAATATTGGGTCATCCCAAAAATAGTATCTCAATGAATGGAAGAATTTCTTCTTCTCTTGATAAGACCAATCTTCTGGGATGATCCCACAAGCCAGATAATTCACAATTTCCGCAAACCATGGTTCTTTAGAATCAATTTTTAAAAGTTGTTCGTCGGGAAAAGTCTCGGTAATGGATATATGCAAACATTGTTCATCCACCCTCTCTAACCTAGACAAGTGGTCAGCCCCCACATTTTCAATTCCCGACTTGTCCTTGATTTCAATATCGAATTCTTGTAGGAGCAAAATCCACCTAATTAGTCTAGGCTTCGCATCCTTCTTCTCCATCAAATATTTTATTGCGGCGTGATCCGTCCACACAACCACCTTAGAACCCACTAAGTATTGCCAAAATTTCTCAAAAGCAAATACAACAGCAAGTAACTCTTTTTCCGTGGTTGTGTAATTTAATTGAGCATCATTAAGTGTTTTTGAGGCGTAGAAAATCACAGCAGGCTTGTTATCTACCCTTTGCCCCAAAACAGCCCCCACAGCATAGTCAGACGCATCACACATCAACTCGAAAGACTTTGTCCAATCCGGCGTTTGAACAACCGGAGCCGAAATCAGCTTTTCCTTCAAAACCTCGAATGCGTGAAGACATTTCTCATTGAAATCAAAAACTGCGTCTTTTTCCAACAATTCCGATAATGGCTTTGCGATTTTTGAAAAATCCTTGATAAAGCGCCGATAAAACCCAGCGTGTCCTAAAAAGCTTCTCACCCCTTTTACAGAATTTGGTGGGGGTAGCTTAGAAATCACCTCAATTTTTACGGGGTCCACCTCTAGACCCTTGCTAGACACCTTGTGTCCTAGCACAATTCCTTCTGTCACCATCATGTGACATTTCTCCCAATTGAGGACCAAGTGTGTGTCCTCGCACCGCTGCAATACCTTATCTAAATTATAAAGGCATTCATCAAAAGACACTCCATAAACCGAGAAGTCGTCCATGAAGACTTCGAGACACCGCTCCACCATGTCAGAGAAAATGGCGAGCATGCAGCGTTGAAAAGTTGCCGGCGCATTGCATAAACCAAACGGCATACGGAGGTAGGAGAAAGTCCCATAGGGACATGTAAACATAGACTTCTCTTGATCCAAAGGATCAATAGAAATCTGGTTGTACCCCGAGTAACCATCTAGGAAACAAAAATGCGACCGACCGGCTAAGCGTTCCAAAATCTGATCAATGAATGGCAATGGAAAATGATCTTTCAGAGTTGCGGCGTTCAATCGGCGGTAATCAATGCATACACGCCACCCGGTTACCAATCGGGTGGTGACAGGTTCATTTAGAAGATTTGTAGTGACAGTGATTCCCCCCTTTTTAGGGACTACCTGTGTGGGGCTCACCCACATCGAATCAGATATGGCATAAATAATCCCTGCAGCAAGCAACTTAATGACTTCCTTTTTGACAACCTCCATCATGCTTGGATTTAGACGTCTTTGAGGCTGTATGACTGACTTGGCTCCTTCCTCAAGTCGAATCTTATGTTGACAAAGTGTAGGGGAGATCCCCTTGATGTCCGCCACTGACCACCCAAAGGCTCCACGGTGGTTCTTGAGCACTATCAATAGCTGCTCCTCCTCATCCGCACTCAAGTATGCAGAAACAATCACTGGCAACTTGTCCTCCTCAGCTAGAAAGACGTATTTCAGGTGCGGGGGCAATGGCTTTAACTCCAGATCAGGTGGGCAGATAAGGGATGATTGTAGCGGTGAGGGCAGTGTACCCAAATCTTCATAGTGCCTCGTGTAGAAACATGGAAGCATTTGAAGCATTTTGGCACACTCCTTGAGTGAAGTACTCCGCATCCAATCATAAGTGACATTAAGCAAGCACGCCTCTAGAGGCAATTCCGGATATGCATCACAGACAGAAGTAATTATCACATCATCTTCCCACGAAGGCGGAATGTCCTCATTCTCATCATTTGGAAACCCGACAGCCTTGCATAAAGAGACAGCTTTCGTTTGCTCCATAAGGTCTACCGCCAAGGTCCCATTGTCTATCCTGCTCATCACATGGGCCATATCTAAAAATGGCTTCCCGAGACAAAGTGAGATATTGCTTTCCACATGCTTCACCATGTTGCACTGTGCCTTTTCTTTAGTAGATGTATTGTTGTTGGGCATGACCATCTCAAAGCGATCATCCGCAATGCCTAAGGTCAAGCGACCTCTCCCCATCTCCAAGATCATGTCAGTTGTAGCTTGAAATGGGCGACCAAGAAGTAACTCATTGCCGTGTTCGTCCTGCATCTCCATCACAACAAAATCAGCGGGAAAAACAAAGCGGTCTACCTTTACCAAAACATCCTCACAGATTCCATATGGTTTCACCACAGAATTATCGGCCAATTGGATAGTCATATTGCTTGGCCTTGACTCCTTCAATCCAAGTTTCTTGAATGTAGAAAGGGGCATCAGATTGATGCTTGCCCCGGAATCACAAAGCGCTTCGCCAAATTTGAACTTCCCGATAAAGCATGAAATATTGAAACACCCGGGATCCTGTCGCTTTGGCGGCAAAGTGCCCATAATAAAAGCACTCACTTGCTCCTTCAATACCACAACCTCAGTGTCGGGTATCTTCCTCTTCTTGGTGATTACATCTTTGAGAAACTTTCCATAAGACGGGATTTGTTCAATTGCCTCTAACAAGGGAATATTCACAGATAACTTCCTAAAGCTGTCCAGAAATTTTTTAAACTGTGCATCCACCTTTCTTGCTTTTGCACTATTGGGATAGGGAACCGGAACGATATGTGCCCTTTGATGAGGTGGCACATACGGAGTTAATTTCTGTGGTTCCTCCTCAGTGGCTTGTCCTTCCTTACCATCTTCGGTTGTGTCATCAATTTGCTCTATGACTGGTGCGGGCTGCTCCTTAGCGGTTGCTTCTTCGACTGTGTCCTGCGGTGTGCTTGTCTCATCCGCCCTTGGATTAAGCACCTTCTTACCGCTCCTCAACAATATGGCCTTGGCTTGTTGGTTTCCCCCGAGAACATTGGTGTTCCTCGGAAAACCCGGATGTGCCGGCTTCTTCAAGCTTGCAATCTCGGCTGCCATCTGTGCCATGGAAGTCTCTATAGTTCTCATTTGAGCCCCGTGGCTCTGCAAAGTCTGCCCGAACTGGTTCATGAATTCACCCTGCTGCTTTATTTGCTGCCCAAAAGTGTTCATCAACTCTTGATTTTGCTTTATGACTTGATTGAGCAACTCCGTGCTCTTGTCCTCCGTGACCGGTGCAGGTTTGGCGTCCGGATCCTGCAGAAAGTTATTTGGATCCTTCCATGAAAATTTCTTGTCTTTCTGCCATGAATAATCATTATTCCTGTACCCCTTATGTTGCCTCATGTACTTGACCTGAGCCTCATCCTCAGACTCATTGTCTTCCTTCTGCAACAACTTCTTTGCGAGAAGATCCATCTTCTCATTCAGCTCTCTCATTGCCTTTGACTCACTGGCAACTCTTGCTTGCTCAACTGGGCCTCGCTCTCTCTCTCCCCAAGATTGTTTTCGTGCCATATTCTTCAATATTTCCCAGCATCTTGTATCAGTGTTGTTTAGAAAGAATCCAGAACCGGCCGAGTCCAAGTTGCTTCTATCATGCTCGGAGAGAGCAAAGTAGAAGATCTTCACTTGGGTTTCCTTGTCCAATCCATGATGTGGACATCTCCTCAACATGACTTGGAATCGCTCCCAAGTCTCAGAATAAGTCTCACCCGCCTGTTGGGTGAAATTGTGGATCTTCCGGATCATATCATTGGTCTTCTCAGGAGGAAAGAACCTCTCGAAGAAAACCCCCACCATGTGATCCCATGATTCAACAAACTCATCGTCGAGGTTATGAAGCCACTCTCTTGCCACTCCAGCCAAGGAACTCGGGAATAACTTGAGATAGAGCACATCCTGCGGAAATCGATCTATCTTCACCATATCACAGTTCTCCACAAACTGACTAATGTGTGCCACTGGATCTTCATTTTTCAGTCCGTGAAATGCATTGGATTTGACCAAATTAATCAGTGCTGGGTCGATCTTGTATGTAGGTATGTTTAGCCCCTATTTCTTTATAGGCCCCTTTGATGCCGAGGAAGAAGACGCCTTGATCTTCTCCCATATTGTCTGTGCTTCAGCCATTACTTCTTCTTGTTCTTGCTCAAATTCAGAATGTATATCACTGTGGGGTTCCTCCTCGTAGTAGTCCTCGTCCTCTGGTCCCGCAGATGGAACCTCAGGTGTGCGATTCATGTAGTCTCGACTACGTGTGTGCACCATACAAAGTACCTAAAATTTGGAAGTAGTGGTTCAGTACAATGCCTTGAACGAGTCAACACTATTATAGAGAAATAAAGGAATTTTTGAAATTGTTCTAAAAATAAAATAAAAATAAAAAAAATGTGGCCTAGAATGGCCGCTCTTAGCACTCAAAGTGCCAATAATTCGCCGTATCCCCGGCAACGGCGCCAAAAACTTGACATGTATTTTACTACGCGCTTAAACACAAGTATACGCGTCGAGTAATATAGGCCTTGTGAGGCCCGAGTCGAACTCAGGGATACGTGAATTATTAGAGACCTTTACTAACTAATCGCAATCAGCTAGACCGATTAACAAAGTAGGGTTTTGTTGTTCAAATTAAAAGAAAATAAAAATCAAACAAAGAAAACAATCGATTAAAGGTTAATTTAATCAATTAAAAGGGATATCTTTAGGATGGCGGTTTCACCGCGGGTCAACATTGTATTAGATTTCATATAATTCCTCACACTTCTCTCTCTATCCGGGTAGTGGCCTGAAATGAGAATTACCCACTGTCGTGGTGTAATCCACTACTTAGATTTAGGTTGATTCCATCGTCATAGTAATCATTCCCCTAAACTAAGCGCATTAAGATCGGTCCCTCAGTTCCCACCATTAATTTTACAACTCCTTTGTCAAGGGTTTTATTAATTAATGTAGAATTCGTCTCTTTTCAACCGTTAATCCTTCTGTCGAAGTGATTAAGGGCATTAATTTATTATTATGGTGATCAAACATAACAATAGCAATAGAGAAAACGAATTTATACCACGGATATGAGAGAAAAATATGAATTATCAATATAAAATCATCATACAATGTATCCCCGGGCTACTCCTGGTCCTAAAGATTGAGGGTTTTAGCCTCTCATGTTCATCTTACACGAATACATGGTAGAAATTGGGGAATTCATAAAAAAAACGTGAAATAACTGGGAAAACCCATGAACGGAGAAGAACCGGTGGATCCTTGGCGTAGAACACGAGCTTCCCCGCCTCACAGTGGTGGAAATCGTCTCCGGCAGCGTCCGAATCACCCGGGATGAGCTTCTCGGCCTCCGTTCTCCTTTCTCTTCTCCTCGGCACTCGTGCAAAACCAAAAACAAGATGATCCTGCTTCTGGGCGGCCGTCATTAGGTATAAGTCCCTAATTAGGTCGTCAAATAATGACAGCCGTGCGATTGATATCAAAACAGATCCAACGCATATCTGCCGGCGTCGATACCATCGACGCGGGTCGATGGTATCGACCCAGCAGATTAGCGGCAGCTTTCCTTTCTTTTATTCTGAGTGCCTGTGGTGATCTCGATACCATCGACTTGTGTGTCGATGGTATCGACTCCTTTAGCGTCGGTTGTTGTCTTCTAGCGACGCTGTAGCTCTCCTTGTGTCGATGGTATCGACTTGCGTCGATGGTATCGACTTCATCCTCGCCAGCAGCCTGGAGACATCTCGATGCCATCGACATGGGTGTCGATGGTATCGACTCTGTATTGCTCTTCTCGGCTGACAACCTGTGGCTTGGTCGATGGTATCGACATCCGTCGATGGTATCGACGGATGCAGATACTTGTTTTTCCTGAAATTTCACAACAGGACCAAGTAAATCCACACAATTTATAATAAGATGATAAATAATGCTCAAAATAGTAAAACAAAAGGGATTTGATATAAAATGATGGCAAAGACCAAATAAAGTGAATTATGCAATAATATCCATGAAAATGAGTAATTAAGGCACAAAACACATATGAAATAGGTCTCTAAATGCGACTCAAAATCATCGCATCATATATTAGAGTCTGAACTGTCAGACCATCATTTTGGTTGGGAGCCTCATGGGTGGACATAGGCACACCAAGATTTCAACCACATGGATGAAATATTATTGCTTGGTTCTTGTTGTGGATACACAATACCTGTAAAAGTAGGCATTAGGAATACCATTGAATACTCATAGGTTTATCCCATATTAGAAGTGGCACACAAACCTTAGGCTCCATTGAACACCATCCCTCTGTAAGGGCCTCCATTTTTGCCTACACTTGTGAGAGAAACTATTCTCTTTCTTCCCCTCTATACCATTCCTACATCTGCAACAAGAGGATTGTTTGACATTTCTATCAGCACATTCTTCTATGAAATAGGTGAAAGATTTTTGCTTGATTATCGTAATGGATACACCATACCTCTTAAATAGGCATTGGGAGGAAGAACAATTCCCTAATTATACAATGTATGACTAATATATATATATATTAAGTTATGCTAATCATGTTATGCCTAATAGGCCCACTAATACTATGTAACCTCCTTTTCACTTTAAGGTTCCCCCTCATGTTGGACAATATACATTAATCATGATCGGCTTGTCCATGAATATGACTACTATTTTCCTATTTGGATCAGGCTGAAGATTAACATAGATAGTTTTCTTTGAGTCATATGGCTTGTTGAGGCTTGCATGAACTGTTGTACATAGTTTGTTTTGCATGTTTCTTTATAGCTTTTCTTTTCATGGCTCAAGCCAATGCATTGTAAAAACTCACTTTTTGATATATACAAAAAAGGAACAAGGGATTAAAAAAAGGATTGTACACATTATGGAAGAAAAGGGCACTCCACAAGGAAACTATGCGATAAGCTGCATGGTTCTCCTTCCAAAACATGCATGCATCTCTCATTTTTTTTAACATTGACACTAAGTTATGGATTGTATTTTAATTATACTATATTCTCCCTACAATGGTAAACAAATGGGATAGCTTTGGAAAGTGAGTATCTGGTGCTTTCTTCATTAGTAGAGGCTAGACTAGCCTCCATGCCACTGTCTCTCATCAGGCTTCAAAAAATCCAATTTCTTACTGGTCTGGGCAAACTCTGGCCAAGATCTGAGAAAGAGCTCTTCAATCTTATTCAAACAAAGTTATGTAATGATTTTTAATACTTTGTATTCTTATATTTTTTTTCTTAATTGTTATAGGTAGTCATGATAGATAAAAGTTGGATCCATGAGGAACATAGAACAAACATGGCATATTTACTTGGGGTGGTTAAATTTATAGAGCATGTATTTTCAAAATCTAGTAGAGATAGGACTATCTTATTTCCTTGTAAGAAGTGCTTAAATGTACATAGGCAGAATCGACAAGTCACAACTGAACACTTGTTATGGAATGGATTCTTCACCACCTACACAAATTGGATTTTTAACGGTGAGGGTTCATTTGATAGCTTTGAGGATTCACAAACACAAAACGACGCGTCCAAAGATGACATGAGAGACATGTTGCATGATGTGTATGGAGTATCACAGGATGGATAGAATATGGAAGATGACAACCATCGATTTGTATTTGTTGATGATGTAAAAGCTAAGCAATTTTACAAACTATTAGAGGTTGCTGCACAGGAATTGTACCCAGGAAGTAGGAAGTACTCTAAATTGTACATTGTTGTGAGGTTGTTTCACATAAAATGTGTCAATAATTGGAGTAATAAGTCATTTTCTAAGCTGAGCTTTTGAAGGAATTTCTTCCAGAGAGTGAGGCGTTGCTCGTCTCTTATTATGAATTTAGGAAAATAATCAGGGACCTTGGACTTGACTATGATAAAATCGATGCTTGCAAAAACAACTGCATTTTGTATCAAAAGATTTTGCAGATAAGACTTCATGTCTGAAATGTGGTCCTGCTAGATATAAAGAAATAAAAATTGTTGAAATAGGTGTAGAAAATATTTGTATGAACAAGAAATGAGTTCTTTGTAAAGTCATGCACTACTTTCCCTTGACTCCTAGGTTGAAGAGATTGTTCATGTCTTTGAAACTGTCACCCCTGATGTGGTGGCACTATGAAAGTCGTACTAAGGACGAGATCCTTCGACATCCAGCAGATTCTCCAGCATGGAAGATGTTTGATAATATGCATGATGAGTTTGCTTCTGATTCTTGCAATGTTCGCCTTGGATTAACTTCTGATGGATTTAATCCTTTTGGCCTAATGAGTATATCATATAGTATTTGGCCCATCATATTGATCATGTACAACTTGCCACCATGGTTGTGCATGAAGTTTCCCAATTTTATCCTATCGATGATTATTCCTGGTCCAACTCAACCAAGAATGGACATAGATGTCTACCTACAACCCTTGATTGAGGAGATAAAAGATTGTGGGAAGCTGGTACTAATACTTATGATGATAATCGTAATGAGGTATTCAAGTTACATGCCATCTTATTGTGGATGATAAGAGACTTTCCTACATATGGTTATCTATCTGGTCGGCAAACTAGTGGATATCTTGCATGTCCTTTTTGCAACAAAGACACGAGCTCATGGAGACTATCATATAGTAAGAAAGTATGTTTCATGGGTCATAGGAGGTTCCTTCCAATGGATCACAAATTTCATAAAGATGCTTCATCATTTGATAAAAAGAAGAATTTAGAAGTGCTCCTAAGATGCTATCTTGAAGTCAAGTTCTTGATCAAACTAGAGATGTAGATAATTTACCGTATAATAGGAGAAAGTGAAGTATATTTTTTTAGTTTCCATACTGGAAGCATAACCTTATATGTCATAATCTTGACGTGATGCTCATAGAAAAGAATGTATGTGAGACTTTGATTCACACACTGCTAGGAATGGAGAAGTCAAAGGACACTAAAACGTCTCGATATGACCTCGAAGAGATGGGCATAAGGCATAGACTTCACATTATCAAGGATAGAATAAAAATATCATCCCACCTTCATGTTTTACTTTGAAGAAGGAGGAAAAAGAATTATTTTTTAAGTTGTTGAATTCTGCTCGAGTTCCTGATGGGTATTCTTCTAATATAGCTACAAATACATGCATCAAAGAAATAAAGTTGATGACATTGAAGAGTCATGATTATCATGTATTTATGCAATAATTTCTCCCATTATCTTTACAAGTAGCATTGCCAAACAAAAATGTTAGATTTATTGTAATTGAGTTGTCCAAGTTTTTTAAAGACATATGCTCTAAATTCAAAATTCCAAATTTTTTGAGAAGTTAGAATCTAGAATAGCAGTGACTCTTTGTAACCTAGAGAATATTCTGCCACCATCATTCTTTGATGTGATGGATCATGTTTTCATTCATCTTCCATGAGAAACGACGATAGTCAGACCAATATTCTATTGTTGGGTGTACCCCGTGGAGAGGTAATCTTTCTAAAAATTAATTTTGTTCAGACTTTACATATGATCATATGTGATATTCTGACAAAATCTTTTCTTCTTATTATTATAGAAACTTACAAACTTTATAAATATGTGTGCAATAATGTTTCTCCAAAAGCTTCTATAGGAGAAGGTTACTTGGCAGATGAATGCCTAATATTATGTTCGAGATATCTCTCAGGTGTTGAGACAAGGGTCACTAAATTGTCTAGAAATGATGTGGAAGATGAAGAGTGGTCTACATTCTTTCATAAAGAGTGTCATTTAGGAAAGAAGACTCCTATTATGGTTGATAGCGCAATGCTCAAAGCTGCGCATCAATATATTTTTGCCAAATGTGATGCAGTTGATCCATACGTGAAGTAAGATCATTGTTTACTTTTCATTATGTAATTTCATATTTACTTCTAGGTGTGTTACACATGTTTGTTTAAATAAGTTATTTCCATTAGCATAATAACAAAAATATATAAATAATTAAATTCATAATATTTTTAGATTGAGGAGAAGGCAAAGTCGACAACTGCGTCACCAAATCTTTTAGTGTTGGCTCGAGGACTGCAACAAATGACGATGCAATACGCGAGAAATGTAACAAATAGTTATATATTTCACACCAAGGATCGAGAATGCAGTAGAAAAACACAAAATAGTGGAATTATGGTGAATGCTCAGACAGAAAGTTTTGCCAGCTCCAAAGACAAAAATCATGTAACGGGTCAAGTTACATACTATGGGGTGTTATGGGATGTTTTTGATATCAGTTATTACGAGCAACTTAAAGTTGTATTGTTCAAATGTGACTAGGTCAATGCAAATAGAAGCATCAAAAAATCTGAAAATGACTTCACAATGGTCAATTAAAAACATATTGTGGTAACTGATCATCCATTTGCATTGGCATCCCCAGCACAACACGTGTTTTATGTGAAAGACATAAGTCAAAAAAAATTGGATCTTTGTTGTGCACACTACACCTCGTGATACTTATGACATGTAGGAGAAGCTTTATGATAATTTCATAGATGGAACCTGCTTATCTGAAGATAAATCTCCAAGTGAATTGGAAGATATCTTAAGTGACATTTGTGATGACTTTAAATTAGTCAGAGAAGACATGGAGGGTGTGACCTTTTATGAAGGGGGTCATGATCCCTGTCATTGATCTTATGTAACTCTTTTTATTTTATTTGTTGGGTCAAATAGTGGAAACACTCATGTTATCCTTTTATTTATAAAATAGTCATTTATTCTTTTACTTGATTATACATTTATTGCACAAATATTTTCTTTTGGGTTAATCTTCTTTATGCGTTTGCTTATAGGATGTTGGCTTCATCAGCAACATATAAATATTATTGATTTTTTAGGACCACAATTACATTATGTATGCTATGATTTCAATTTGTAATTCAATATTTTTATATCAATTGTCTTTTTAGGAGAATGAAAAGATGCAGTCAGCTATTGTCTCCACTTACTAACGGTGTCTGCAATGAAGGATTAACTCATGGGAGTATGACAGGTAACATCACAAATTAAATCAAATAATTTCTTTCTTAGAACCGCTCACCTCATCATTTTAGTTGCAGGTATTTCTAAAAGACCAAAAGGAGGATATCTTGGTTCGATAAATGCTGATTGGAGGTGTTCAATTGCAAAAGAAGGACATAGAAATATTAAAATTGCGGCGGGATCATCTACAAACAACAACAGAAGTTCTTCTTTGAACCTTGCAAAAAAAAAAATCCCTCTGTGTCAAATGATGGAGTTGGTACCGTTGGTAAAAGTCATGTGGTGGCAATCTCAAATAATGGTAGCGAAGGAATTCATTCTAAAAGACACTTAGAAGAAAAAAGTCATCAAGGAGTGCCTGTTGGAGCAAGTGTGCAACATTTGGTAAATGATGTCAGTAACAACCAAGATGTTGAAATTGATGATTTAGATAAAAATCAACATTTTGTTGTTGATTCTTCTACTGCTGATCCTGGGCAGCGTGAAGGTAAGAAAATTTAGATACAAATATGCATTACATTTTTCACAAACTGTTACTTATTTATAGTCTTATAATATGTATATTCATGATTTTGTAGGGGGATCTACAAATAAAAAAACAAGGGACTATTCTAAGTGTATCTGATTATGGGGTAAGACATGGGATAAAAAGCTACCTATTAGTTAGGATGAGAATGGAGATCCAATAGGACAACATTAGAATGACATGTCTTCCTTTTTGGGAACTATTGCTAGAAATTCTGATCTTGCACCATTAAACTATCTTGATTGGCGACAAGTACATGTAGAAAACAAAACCGCTATATGGAATTATGTCGAGGTAATTCTAGTCTTTGAGATATAATATAATGCTATGAATTTTATATTTAAAAATGATTCTTTTGTTATAGGCCAAGTTTGTTATCTACATAAAGGGGATGAATTCAGTTTTACGAATAGTGAGAGAACGTTGGAGAAACTTCAAAGTGGATATAAAAAAAACCACTATCTACGATACAAGGAAAAATCTGACCGGCTTAATGATTGCCCCTCCCGTGTTGATCCCGATCAATGGAAATTTCTTGTGAATTTTTGGGATTCTGATGATGGAAAGGTAAACAATTTCTTCTTTAACGTTGTAGAATTTAATAGTGTATATTGTATATAATTATATTATAATTCATTATATGTAGTTACAAATTGCTAAAAATGTTATGAGCAGAAAGTTCGTAATGATAAGACATACATCGGGATCAACGTCGTATGCTTGTATGAAGGCTAATGTGAGTTATCTTCTGATTGAAATGTGCATTACACTTTCATACTACTATGCTCATATATGTTGCTATTATTACAAATAGTTACAAGAAAAGAAAAATGGTGGCAATATTAGTAGATTAGACTTGTTTAAGGCCACCCATTTGAAGAAGGTTGGTATTGTTGTGGATGCAAAATCTATAGAATTGATTGTAAGCAATCATTTCACAAATTTATTTTTCAGTTAATGAAGATATTCTCATTAATATTGTAATGTAGGACAAGTTGAATGTGGCACTTGAAAGTAATGATGAAAATCTCGATGAATATGAGATATTTGATCATATTTTAGTCCCAAAAAAGATTCTTGTGAAACATGCGATGCATGTGTCTCATAATTCTTATGAAAATAAAATCCAAGACTTAGAACTGGTGGTTGATGCTCATACCCAGATATATGAGGATCAACAAATGGTGTTGTTAGAAATGAAGAAAAAATATGAAAATCTTGAAGCTATGATGATGAGAAATTATAACATGAGTGGTTCGTTTCAGCCCAACGAGATAAATCTTCAAATTCTTATATTGTCATATCATAAAAAAATTGATTTTCTTATAGTGACCAATTTATTTTGTAAAATATCACAAGGATCACCAATGAAACACTACCAAGACCAAATCAATCAAGTAGTGGAACACCCATTACCGAAGGACTGGTTATTATATCCAAGCATTTATTGAATAATTTTTTCAATCAGATTTTTAGGTATAAATAATGATTGACACAGTCTTTATAAATTTAAAGGTCGTTTCCTTATTTAAGTTTTGATGATGGGAAATCAATTGTAGCACAAGGACACATTACTTCAGCAAGTCCAACTTATGTCGTAGGAGGAGCATTGTTGGGTTCTTCATTTGCTGCCATGTCCATTATTATACCAATCCAATCTCAAGAGTAGTTGATTAGGCCTTTTGGTCAACACCAAGTCATTGAGTATGTAATTGGGATAGTGATAGCTTGGCCAAAGAAATTACTCATTGCCAAGTAACATTTTATAAATTAATCTCAATACTAGGTGTACTTCTTAACTTTTTCTTCATCATTATAGGTGTGCAATTTGGAGACTTGGAAATCAAGAATAGCACTCATTTGATCAATATAGAGATTCACATATCATATGAATTGATAGGATTTAGTAAAAATAGAATTCAGTCATTCTTTATGATATTTAGTTGGTTTTAAATAAATGTAGATGTCACACATTTTGTAGTACCATTTGTTATTTCATATTCTTGGTTGTAATTTATGGACCTTTGAATCTTATTTTCTTGTGTTATTCTCATTATGTTTGTATTGGTTACATTCAATCTTGGAGATTTCCTATAAATCCTATTTTCATGTGTTATTCTCATTCCTGATTGATTAAAAATATTTACTCATAAGAAATTCTTAAGATACATCGATGTTGCAACTTCTTGATTAATGATAGTATGTTTTAATTTCAATAGGTCTTCCATAGAGGACATATCATCTTAGCCTAGTGATGTTTGGTGTTGACCATACAAGCCTAAATAGAACATATACAATCCTACCTTAAGAACATATAGTTTATATAATCTGCATTCATTTCTCTGTCATGTATATTTATTTTTATTCTCATATTACTTTGTGAACTCTACTAGCATGAACAACAATGCATGAATCAACAACCTTTATAAAGGTATATGCAACTTTTGGTTGTGGTTGTCTTCATTTCTCCCCCGACAGGGAAGGTTGTTCTATTGATTATGGAGTTATGGGCTAAGAAATACTTAATTTGAAAATTTTAGGCTTCCTTTCACTTATGGGTTGTGCATCTTGTCTCTTCAAAGATGTTGGATCTTCCCTTTTTTGTCTCTTACGGGTTCCTATTGCAGTCCATTTTCCCCATTTTGCATGTGATGAGGAGTGTGGGTTGAAGGATACTAACTCCTGATTAATTGATAACAAACTATGAAAAGGTATTGGAAGGTAAACCATTCGTACATTATTGTGCCTCAATGTCATGAGCAAGGTTTTATTTTGTTCTTTTTATTTGTTGTTTGGTAAATTTATATTGTTTGGGCTATCTAACATTGATGTCTAGGTCTTCCATAGAGGATAGATCATCTTAGCCTAGTGATGTTTGGTGTTGATGTTCTATTTTAAGTTACTACACCTTCCAGTTCATAATATGATGTTTGTGCTAATTACTTTTTATCTGTAGTGACACATTTAATTTAGTATTGGGGCTTTCTTGCCCAATGCTGATTAACTATGCTAGGATGGGGGCAGGATTGGGTACTCCTTAACCTTATACATACATCATGCTCAGTTACGATTTGTCGTAGTTATTGGTTTATTGACCTGTCATTATTTGTCCTAGTTATTGATTTACTAAACTATTATGCTTTTGAGGCTATCATATTATTTTAGTGTGTTGAATCTGAATCAGTATTAAGATACTTAGAAAATATGATTATTTTGTGAAGACTCTTTCTCTTCGTCTTTCAAAACATGGAATATATTTTGGTTATGGTTGAGATAGTGTCAAGGATTTTTTTTCTAAAATCAAAATCTCAATCAAAATTAAGGATGGACTATGTACATCTCGTATTTCTACACATCCTTTATAATTCTCGCATAAGTTTGGCAATATCAATGTAGATCACTATGTTAGATTATTCTAATCTCCTCACTTGCAGAATAAGAAGAAAATATAACCTAACTAGATCATGCTATTGGCTCCCCAAGGACCATGGATCTTTATGAATCTATTGGGATATACTTTGATCAATGGATTCATTGAATGTGCCAAACTGGTATCTCTTAGGGACATTCATTGAATGTGCCAAACTATATCTCTTACGAACATTATTACAAAGTAGTACAAAGAGACATCATTTCCCCTCTACTAATCCCAGAATCAATCGATATTGTAGCACAACCTTATAGAAGTGCCTGTTGAAGTGATTCATGAATGGTTTCAGGATCATCACCCACGAACTATGATGCAATCATTTCTGCATTAAAAGAAAAACATGTTGATTCAGAATTTTCAAATCCCTTCCTAGGATGAGCTACTAATGTGGTGCCATGGGCCTTTGTCTGAATGCAGATTTGAACTCTTCTGGTTCTACTTTGAGAAATAATTGTGGTGTCAACTTAGAATAACAAACTCACCTTAGTTTCCAATTCTCAAAAGGTGAATCCTTAGGTTGTTGGTTCTACTTCTGCAGGTGAGATCTTCTTTCTTGTTTAAATAAACCCAAATGTTAATCTTCTTATGAAAGGTTCTTTGTGAAAGTTTATTTGCCAATGTGAGTAAGTCAATCCATATTTTCCATGTTGTATTACAATTATATTTATATTAGAATATAAACATTTGTTAGCATGTGTTGTCTCTCTAGCTAGAAGTTACTATATACTTTTATAGATTCAACCTCCTTTTTTCTCAGTTGCATTTTGCGTCTGTAATCTTTCTAACAGTCATAGATTCCTGGCTACCTGATGTGGCCTAGACCCTGATATAGGCATCTTGTCAGTATTATGTTATACCATCTAATTTATTTAGTTTATTCAATGGTTATCGTAGTAGTTTGTTGTGGAGTACAAGGTATCTTTCGATGGAGTTTTCTTTGAAGAACAACTATCTAACATAATATTTTTAATATTTTCTCTATACGTGGAGTTTTTGTAGAGTTCAGGTATCTGGCATAAGCACCTGATGAGCTATGTACCTACACAATAGCCCATCAAATCTCCTTCTTAGTCTAAGATCAGTAGTTGTTTTCTAATTCATTCGTCAGTTGCATCTTGTCCACCACATAGAAATCATCTATGCTTGTACCTCCTATGGTTCATACGTCTCCAATGAGCTTCAACCACATTCATAGATTTTGAAATGGTCCATCCTCTTAAAATAGCTATTTCCATAATAGCTATATCTCTTTCTGAATTACGTGAGGAGGTTAGTAGGCTTCCCTATAGATAACATCGCATTTAATTCATGTTCATACATTTTAAGAAGGTTCTTCTCGATAAATGAGGTCTTATATGTGATATTTTACATTCGAGGTATGTATTTTAGGTTCTTTTAACATCACCAGATGGATTTGTTTGATCATCCTAACTCATTTACTTGTTTAAGAGGATAATATATTGTTCAAAGGTTTTCTCTCTGTTATCACCATGATACCCTATTTGGTATGTATCTAAGGAAAAAAACATGGTGAATCGTACAGGACGATGGTACTGGTGCTTATTGACATAGAACAGAAATAGATCTTAGAATATCTCTAGAAAACAAATTAGTAGAACCAATTGAATCCCCTCTTGTTGATATGTATGCATTAAGAGACATGGTTCATTTTGTGTTGTTCAGATATATCCTAGATAATTAGTGTTATGGTATACATAATTGACTATCATATCCTTGATGAGGTTTAATGGTGTGTTGCAGCTTCCATACAAGGGCCAATTGCATAAACTTTTCTTGAATATATGTGCCCAGCGGTCCTCTCTAGTCTGGATTTGGATGGGGATGTTGATGCTTGGTCTATTGGGAACTTCTCATGTAATGGATAATAGAGAAAACTCCTATTTCTTATATGCATGTATGAGTTATAATTATCTCGTATCTATATGGTAAGTTTTGTTGTTTTTGTCTACTTTTATGTTAGTAGATATACCATTGATGTTCTCTAATTGGATTTTGTTACATAAGAATTATTGATGATTGCTATCTTAATGATTTTAATTCATATCTTAATTATTATGACCCTACATTAAACTGTGTCGGTACACCACATACACTTTTCTTTAACATGTCTTAAGGCTTGAGAGTTAGAATAATAATTTTCTTTCTAAATTAGGTGTTCATTTTACAGAAATCAAATCTAGAACTAATACACACTTAAAATCTATACCAACTTAAACTTACAAAAGTTATACTATGTATACATATATATCTTTTTTTGTTCTTACAAGTTGATGTATTTATGATCCTCTCGGTATTTTGATTGCAGATTTGTTGTTGATAAAAGTCAATGCCATTCTGTCAAAAGGTTTGAATATATATGCTAGACTAAGGTCAGTTGCTTTTCACATTCTTTTGAATATTCGTATCGTTTCATTCATCAAGAAAACTTATTATTAAGTCTTATCACATAAACCAAGAATTGAATACCATGTTTTTGGTTTATGTTGTATATTAGAGTCTGAACTGTCAGACCATCATTTTGGTTGGGAGCCTCATGGGTGGACATAGGCACACCAAGATTTCAACCACATGGATGAAATATTATTGCTTGGTTCTTGTTGTGGATACACAATACCTGTAAAAGTAGGCATTAGGAATACCATTGAATACTCATAGGTTTATCCCATATTAGAAGTGGCACACAAACCTTAGGCTCCATTGAACACCATCCCTCTGTAAGGGCCTCCATTTTTGCCTACACTTGTGAGAGAAACTATTCTCTTTCTTCCCCTCTATACCATTCCTACATCTGCAACAAGAGGATTGTTTGACATTTCTATCAGCACATTCTTCTATGAAATAGGTGAAAGATTTTTGCTTGATTATCGTAATGGATACACCATACCTCTTAAATAGGCATTGGGAGGAAGAACAATTCCCTAATTATACAATGTATGACTAATATATATATATATTAAGTTATGCTAATCATGTTATGCCTAATAGGCCCACTAATACTATGTAACCTCCTTTTCACTTTAAGGTTCCCCCTCATGTTGGACAATATACATTAATCATGATCGGCTTGTCCATGAATATGACTACTATTTTCCTATTTGGATCAGGCTGAAGATTAACATAGATAGTTTTCTTTGAGTCATATGGCTTGTTGAGGCTTGCATGAACTGTTGTACATAGTTTGTTTTGATGTTTCTTTATAGCTTTCCTTTTCATGGCTCAAGCCCATGCATTGTAAAAACTCACTTTTTGATATATACAAAAAAGGAACAAGGGATTAAAAAAAGGATTGTACACATTATAGAAGAAAAGGGCACTCCACAAGGAAACTATGCGATAAGCTACATGGTTTTCCTTCCAAAACATGCATGCATCTCTCATTTTTTTTAACATTGACACTAAGTTATGGATTGTATTTTAATTATACTATATTCTCCCTACAATGGTAAACAAATGGGATAGCTTTGGAAAGTGAGTATCTGATGCTTTCTTCATTAGTAGAGGCTAGACTAGCCTCCATGCCACTGTCTCTCATCAGGCTTCAAAAAATCCAATTTCTTACTGGTCTGGGCAAACTCTGGCCAAGATCTGAGAAAGAGCTCTTCAATCTTATTCAAACAAAGTTATGTAATGATTTTTAATACTTTGTATTCTTATCTTTTTTTTCTTAATTGTTATAGGTAGTCATGATAGATAAAAGTTGGATCCATGAGGAACATAAAACAAACATGGCATATTTACTTGGGGTGGTTAAATTTATAGAGCATGTATTTTCAAAATCTAGTAGAGATAGGACTATCTTATTTCCTTGTAAGAAGTGCTTAAATGTACATAGGCAGAATCGACAAGTCACAACTGAACACTTGTTATGGAATGGATTCTTCACCACCTACACAAATTGGATTTTTAACGGTGAGGGTTCATTTGATAGCTTTGAGGATTCACAAACACAAAACGACGCGTCCAAAGATGACATGAGAGACATGTTGCATGATGTGTATGGAGTATCACAGGATGGATAGAATATGGAAGATGACAACCATCGATTTGTATTTGTTGATGATGTAAAAGCTAAGCAATTTTACAAACTATTAGAGGTTGCTGCACAGGAATTGTACCCAGGAAGTAGGAAGTACTCTAAATTGTACATTGTTGTGAGGTTGTTTCACATAAAATGTGTCAATAATTGGAGTAATAAGTCATTTTCTAAGCTGAGCTTTTGAAGGAATTTCTTCCAGAGAGTGAGGCGTTGCTCGTCTCTTATTATGAATTTAGGAAAATAATCAGGGACCTTGGACTTGACTATGATAAAATCGATGCTTGCAAAAACAACTGCATTTTGTATCAAAAGATTTTGCAGATAAGACTTCATGTCTGAAATGTGGTCCTGCTAGATATAAAGAAATAAAAATTGATGAAATAGGTGTAGAAAATATTTGTATGAACAAGAAATGAGTTCTTTGTAAAGTCATGCACTACTTTCCCTTGACTCCTAGGTTGAAGAGATTGTTCATGTCTTTGAAACTGTCACCCCTGATGTGGTGGCACGATGAAATTCGTACTAAGGACGAGATCCTTCGACATCCAGCAGATTCTCCAGCATGGAAGATGTTTGATAATATGCATGATGAGTTTGCTTCTGATTCTTGCAATGTTCGCCTTGGATTAACTTCTGATGGATTTAATCCTTTTGGCCTAATGAGTATATCATATAGTATTTGGCCCATCATATTGATCATGTACAACTTGCCACCATGGTTGTGCATGAAGTTTCCCAATTTTATCCTATCGATGATTATTCCTGGTCCAACTCAACCAAGAATGGACATAGATGTCTACCTACAACCCTTGATTGAGGAGATAAAAGATTGTGAGAAGCTGGTACTAATACTTATGATGATAATCATAATGAGGTATTCAAGTTACATGCCATCTTATTGTGGATGATAAGAGACTTTCCTACATATGGTTATCTATCTGGTCGGCAAACTAGTGGATATCTTGCATGTCCTTTTTGCAACAAAGACACGAGCTCATGGAGACTATCATATAGTAAGAAAGTATGTTTCATGGGTCATAGGAGGTTCCTTCCAATGGATCACAAATTTCATAAAGATGCTTCATCATTTGATGAAAAAGAAGAATTTAGAAGTGCTCCTAAGATGCTATCTTGAAGTCAAGTTCTTGATCAAACTAGAGATGTAGATAATTTACCGTATAATAGCAGAAAGTGAAGTATATTTTTTTAGTTGCCATACTGGAAGCATAACCTTATATGTCATAATCTTGACGTGATGCTCATAGAAAAGAATGTATGTGAGACTTTGATTCACACACTGCTAGGAATGGAGAAGTCAAAGGACACTAAAACGTCTCGATATGACCTCGAAGAGATGGGCATAAGGCATAGACTTCACATTATCAAGGATAGAATAAAAATATCATCCCACCTTCATGTTTTACTTTGAAGAAGGAGGAAAAAGAATTATTTTTTAAGTTGTTGAATTCTGCTCGAGTTCCTGATGGGTATTCTTCTAATATAGCTACAAATACATGCATCAAAGAAATAAAGTTGATGACATTGAAGAGTCATGATTATCATGTATTTATGCAATAAATTCTCCCATTATCTTTACAAGTAGCATTGCCAAACAAAAATGTTAGATTTATTGTAATTGAGTTGTCCAAGTTTTTTAAAGACATATGCTCTAAATTCAAAATTCCAAATTTTTTGAGAAGTTAGAATCTAGAATAGCAGTGACTCTTTTTAACCTAGAGAATATTCTGCCACCATCATTCTTTGATGTGATGGATCATGTTTTCATTCATCTTCCATGAGAAACGACGATAGTCAGACCAATATTCTATTGTTGGGTGTACCCCGTGGAGAGGTAATCTTTCTAAAAATTAATTTTGTTCAGACTTTACATATGATCATATGTGATATTCTGACAAAATCTTTTCTTCTTATTATTATAGAAACTTACAAACTTTATAAATATGTGTGAAATAATGTTGCTCCAAAAGCTTCTATAGGAGAAGTTTACTTGGCAGATGAATGCCTAATATTATGTTCGAGATATCTCTCAGGTGTCGAGACAAGGGTCACTAAATTGTCTAGAAATGATGTGGAAGATGAAGAGTGGTCTACATTCTTTCATAAAGGGTGCCATTTAGGAAAGAAGACTCCTATTATGGTTGATAGCGCAATGCTCAAAGCTGTGCATCAATATATTTTAGCCAAATGTGATGCAGTTGATCCATACGTGAAGTAAGATCATTGTTTACTTTTCATTATGTAATTTCATATTTACTTCTAGGTGTGTTACACATGTTTGTTTAAATAAGTTATTTCCATTAGCATAATAACAAAAATATATAAATAATTAAATTCATAATATTTTTAGATTGAGGAGAAGGCAAAGTCGACAACTGCGTCACCAAATCTTTTAGTGTTGGCTCGAGGACTGCAACAAATGATGATGCAATACGCGAGAAATGTAACAAATAGTTATATATTTCACACCAAGGATCGAGAATGCAGTAGAAAAACACAAAATAGTGGAATTATGGTGAATGCTCAGACCGAAAGTTTTGCCAGCTCCAAAGACAAAAATCATGTAACGGGTCAAGTTACATACTACGGGGTGTTATGGGATGTTTTTGAGATCAGTTATTACGAGCAACTTAAAGTTGTATTGTTCAAATGTGACTAGGTCAATGCAAATAGAAGCATCAAAAAATCTGAAAATGACTTCACAATGGTCAATTAAAAACATATTGTGGTAACTGATCATCCATTTGCATTGGCATCCCAAGCACAACACGTGTTTTATGTGAAAGACATAAGTCAAAAAAATTGGAGCTTTATTGTGCACACTACACCTCGTGATACTTATGACATGTAGGAGAATCTTTATGATAATTTCATAGATGGAAGCTGCTTATCTGAAGATAAATCTCCAAGTGAATTGGAAGATATCTTAAGTGACATTTGTGATGACTTTAAATTAGTCAGAGAAGACATGGAGGGTGTGACCTCTTATGAAGGGGGTCATGATCCTTGTCATTGATCTTATGTAACTCTTTTTATTTTATTTGTTGGGTCAAATAGTGGAAACACTCATGTTATCCTTTTATTTATAAAATAGTCATTTATTCTTTTACTTGATTATACATTTATTGCACAAATATTTTCTTTTGGGTTAATCTTCTTTATGTGTTTGCTTATAGGATGTTGGCTTCATCAGCAACATATAAATATTATTGATTTTTTTAGGACCACAATTACATAATGTATGCTATGATTTCAATTTGTAATTCAATATTTTTATATCAATTGTCTTTTTAGGAGAATGAAAAGATGCAGTCAGCTATTGTCTCCACTTACTGACGGTGTCTGCAATGAAGGATTAACTCATGGGAGTATGACAGGTAACATCACAAATTAAATCAAATAATTTCTTTCTTAGAACCGCTCACCTCATCATTTTAGTTGCAGGTATTTCTAAAAGACCAAAAGGAGGATATCTTGGTTCGATAAATGCTGATTGGAGGTGTTCAATTGCAAAAGAAGGACATAGAAATAGTAAAATTGCGGCGGGATCATCTACAAACAACAACAGAAGTTCTTCTTTCAACCTTGCAAAAAAAAATCCCTCTGTGTCAAATGATGGAGTTGGTACCGTTGGTAAAAGTCATGTGGTGGCAATCTCATATAATGGTAGCGAAGGAATTCATTCTAAAAGACACTTAGAAGAAAAAAGTCATCAAGGAGTGCCTGTTGGAGCAAGTGTGCAACATTTGGTAAATGATGTCAGTAACAACCAAGATGTTGAAATTGATGATTTAGATAAAAATCAACATTTTGTTGTTGATTCTTCTACTGCTGATCCTGGGCAGCGTGAAGGTAAGAAAATTTAGATACAAATATGCATTACATTTTTCACAAACTGTTACTTATTTATAGTCTTATAATATGTATATCCTTGTAAATGCTTGCATCATATTCATGATTTTGTAGGGGGGTCTACAAATAAAAAAACAAGGGACTATTCTAAGTGTATCTGATTATGGGGTAAGACATGGGATAAAAAGCTACCTATTAGTTAGGATGAGAATGGAGATCCAATAGGACCACATTAGAATGACATGTCTTCCTTTTTGGGAACTATTGCTAGAAATTCTGATCTTGCACCATTAAACTATCTTGATTGGCGACAAGTACATGTAGAAAACAAAACCGCTATATGGAATTATGTCGAGGTAATTCTAGTCTTTGAGTTATAATATAATTCTATGAATTTTATATTTAAAATGATTCTTTTGTTATAGGACAAGTTTGTTATCTACATAAAGGGGAAGAATTCAGTTTTACGAATTGTGAGAGAACGTTGGAGAAACTTCAGAGTGGATATAAAAAAAACCACTATCTACGACACAAGGAAAAATCTGACCGGCTTAATGATTGCCCCTCCCGTGTTGATCCCGATCAATGGAAATTTCTTGTGAATTTTTGGGATTCTGATGATGGAAAGGTAAACAATTTCTTCTTTAACGTTGTAGAATTTAATAGTGTATATTGTATATAATTATATTATAATTCATTATATGTAGTTACAAATTGCTAAAAATGTTATGAGTAGAAAGTTCGTAATGATAAGACATACATCGGGATCAACGTCGTATGCTTGTATGAAGGCTAATGTGAGTTATCTTCTGTTTGAAATGTGCATTACACTTTCATACTACTATGCTCATATATGTTGCTATTATTACAAATAGTTACAAGAAAAGAAAATTGGTGGCAATATTAGTAGATTAGACTTGTTTAAGGCCACCCATTTGAAGAAGGTTGGTATTGTTGTGGATGCAAAATCTATAGAATTGATTGTAAGCAATCATTTAACAAATTTATTGTTCAGTTAATGAAGATATTCTCATTAATATTGTAATGTAGGACAAGTTGAATGTGGCACTTGAAAGTAATGATGAAAATATCGATGAATATGAGATATTTGATCATATTTTAGTCCCAAAAAAGATTCTTGTGCTACATGTGATGCATGTGTCTCATAATTCTTATGAAAATAATATCAAAGACTTAGAACTGGTTGTTGATGCTCATACCCAGATATATGAGGATCAACAAATGGTGTTGTTAGAAATGAAGAAAAAATATGAAAATCTTGAAGCTATGATGATGAGAAATTATAACATGAGTGGTTCATTTCATCCCAACGAGATAAATCTTCAAATTCTTATATTGTCATATCATAAAAAATTGTTTTTCTTATAGTGACCAATTTATTTTGTAGAATATCACAAGGATCACCAATGAAACACTACCAAGACCAAATCAATCAAGTAGTGGAACACCCATTACCGAAGGACTGGTTATTATATCCAAGCATTTATTGAATAATTTTTTCAATCAGATTTTTAGGTATAAATAATGATTGACACAGTCTTTATAAATTTAAAGGTCGTTTCCTTATTTAAGTTTTGATGATGGGAAATCAATTGTAGCACAAGGACACATTACTTCAGCAAGTCCAACTTATGTCATAGGAGGAGCATTGTTGGGTTCTTCATTTGCTTCCATGTCCATTATTATACCAATCCAATCTCAAGAGTAGTTGATTAGGCCTTTTGGTCAACACCAAGTCATTGAGTATGTAATTGGGATAGTGATAGCTTGGCCAAAGAAATTACTCATTGCCAAGTAACATTTTATAAATTAATCTCAATACTAGGTGTACTTCTTAACTTTTTCTTCATCATTATAGGTGTACAATTTGGAGACTTGGAAATCAAGAATAGCACTCATTTGATCAATATAGAGATTCACATATCATATGAATTGATAGGATTTAGTAAAAATAGAATTCAGTCATTCTTTATGATATTTAGTTGGTTTTAAATAAATGTAGATGCCACACATTTTGTAGTACCATTTGTTATTTCATAGTCTTGGTTGTAATTTATGGACCTTTAAATCTTATTTTCTTGTGTTATTCTCATTATGTTTGTATTGGTTACATTCAATCTTGGAGATTTCCTATAAATCCTATTTTCATGTGTTATTCTCATTCCTGATTGATTAAAAATATTTACTCATAAGAAATTCTTAAGATACATCGATGTTGCAACTTCTTGATTAATGATAGTATGTTTTAATTTCAATAGGTCTTCCATAGAGGACATATCAGCTTAGCCTAGTGATGTTTGGTGTTGACCATACAAGCCTAAATAGAACATATACAATCCTACCTTAAGAACATATAGTTTATATAATCTGCATTCATTTCTCTATCATGTATATTTATTTTTATTCTCATATTACTTTGTGAACTCTACTAGCATGAACAACAATGCATGAATCAACAACCTTTATAAAGGTATATGCAACTTTTGGTTGTGGTTGTCTTCATTTCTCCCCCGACAGGGAAGGTTGTTCTATTGATTATGGAGTTATGGGCTAAGAAATACTTAATTTGAAAATTTTAGGCTTCTTGTCACTTATGGGTTGTGCATCTTGTCTCTTCAAAGATGTTGGATCTTCCCTTTTTTGTCTCTTACGGGTTCCTATTGCAGTCCGTTTTCCCCATTTTGCATGTGATGAGGAGTGTGGGTTGAAGGATACTAACTCCTGATTAATTGATAACAAACTATGAAAAGGTATTGGAAGGTAAACCATCTGTACATTATTGTGCCTCAATGTCATGAGCAAGGTTTTATTTTGTTCTTTTTATTTGTTGTTTGGTAAATTTATATTGTTTGGGCTATCTAACATTGATGTCTAGGTCTTCCATAGAGGATAGATCATCTTAGCCTAGTGATGTTTGCTGTTGATGTTCTATTTTAAGTTACTACACCTTCCAGTTCATAATATGATGTTTGTGCTAATTACTTTTTATCTGTAGTGACACATTTAATTTAGTATTGGGGCTTTCTTGCCCAATGCTGATTAACTATGCTAGGATGGGGGCAGGATTGGGTACTCCTTAACCTTATACATACATCATGCTCAGTTACAATTTGTCGTAGTTATTGGTTTATTTACCTGTCATTATTTGTCCTAGTTATTGATTTACTAAACTATTATGCTTTTGAGGCTATCATATTATTTTAGTGTGTTGAATCTGAATCAGTATTAAGATACTTAGAAAATATGATTATTTTGTGAGACTCTTTCTCTTCGTCTTTCAAAACATGGAATATATTTTGGTTCTGGTTGAGATAGTGTCAAGGATTTTTTTTTTCTGAAATCAAAATCTCAATCAAATTTAAGGATGGACTATGTACATCTCGTATTTCTACACATCCTTTATAATTCTCGCATAAGTTTGGCAATATCAATGTAGATCACTATGTTAGATTATTCTAATCTCCTCACTTGCAGAATAAGAAGAAAATATATCCTAACTAGATCATGCTATTGGCTCCCCAAGGACCATGGATCTTTATGAATCTATTGGGATATACTTTGATCAATGGATTCATTGAATGTGCCAAACCGGTATCTCTTAGGGACATTCATTGAATGTGCCAAACTATATCTCTTACGAACATTCTTACAAAGTAGTACAAAGAGACATCATTTCCCCTCTACTAATCCCAGAATCAATCGATATTGTAGCACAACCTTATAGAAGTGCCTGTTGAAGTGATTCATGAATGGTTTCAGGATCATCACCCACGAACTATGATGCAATCATTTCTACATTAAAAGAAAAACATGTTGATTCAGAATTTTCAAATCCCTTCCTAGGATGAGCTACTAATGTGGTGCCATGGGCCTTTGTCTGAATGCAGATTTCAACTCTTCTGGTTCTACTTTGAGAAATAATTGTGGTGTCAACTTAGAATAACAAACTCACCTTAGTTTCCAATGCTCAAAAGGTGAATTCTTAGGTTGTTGGTTCTACTTCTGCAGGTGAGATCTTCTTTCTTCTTTAAATAAACCCAAATGTTAATCTTCTTATGAAAGGTTCTTTGTGAAAGTTTATTTGCCAATGTGAGTAAGTCAATCCATATTTTCCATGTTGTATTACAATTATATTTATATTAGAATATAAACATTTGTTAGCATGTGTTGTCTCTCTAGCTAGAAGTTACTATATACTTTTATAGATTCAACCTCCTTTTTTCTCAGTTGCATTTTGCGTCTGTAATCTTTCTAACAGTCATAGATTCCTGGCTACCTGATGTGGCCTAGACCCTGATATAGGAATCTTGTCAGTATTATGTTATACCATCTAATTTATTTAGTTTATTCAATGGTTATCGTAGTAGTTTGTTGTGGAGTACAAGGTATCTTTCGATGGAGTTTGCTTTGAAGACCAACTATCTAACATAATATTTTTAATATTTTCTCTATGCGAGGAGTTTTTGTAGAGTTCAGGTATCTGGCATAAGCACCTGATGAGCTCTGTACCTACACAATAGCCCATCAAATCTCCTTCTTAGTCTAAGATCAATAGTGGTTTTCTAATTCATTCGTCAGTTGCATCTTGTCCACCACATAGAAATCATCTATGCTTGTACCTCCTATGGTTCATACGTCTCCAATGAGCTTCAACCACATTCATAGATTTTGAAATGGTCCGTCCTCTTAAAATAGCTATTTCCATAATAGCTATATCTCTTTCTGAATTACGTGAGGAGGTTAGTAGGCTTCCCTATAGATAAAATCATATTTAATTCATGTTCATACATTTTAAGAAGGTTCTTCTCGATAAATGAGGTCTTATATGTGATATTTTACATTTGAGGTATGTATTTTAGGTTCTTTTAACATCACCAGATGGATTTGTTTGATCATCCTAACTCATTTACTTGTTTAAGAGGATAATATATTGTTCAAAGGTTTTCTCTCTGTTATCACCATGATACCCTATTTGGTATGTATCTAAGGAAAAAAACATGGTGAATTGTACAGGACGATGGTACTGGTGCTTATTTACATAGAACAGAAATAGATCTTAGAATATCTCTAGAAAACAAATTAGTAGAACCAATTGAATCCCCTCTTGTTGATATGTATGCATTAAGATACATGGTTCATTTTGTGTTGTTCAGATATATCCTAGATAATTAGTGTTATGGTATACATAATTGACTATCATATCCTTGATGAGGTTTAATGGTGTGTTGCAGCTTCCATACAAGGGCCAATTGCATAAACTTTTCTTGAATATATGTGCCCAGCGGTCCTCTCTAGTCTGGATTTGGATGGGGATGTTGATGCTTGGTCTATTGGGAACTTCTCATGTAATGGATAATAGAGAAAACTCCTATTTCTTATATGAATATATGAGTTATAATTATCTCGTATCTATATGGTAAGTTTTGTTGTTTTTGTCTACTTTTATGTTAGTAGATATACCATTGATGTTCTCTAATTGGATTTTGTTACATAATAATTATTGATGAATGCTATCTTAATGATTTTAATTCATATCTTAATTATTATGACCCTACATTAAACTGTGTCGGTACACCACATACACTTTTCTTTAACATGTCTTAAGGCTTGAGAGTTAGAATAATAATTTTCTTTCTAAATTAGGTGTTCATTTTACAGAAATCAAATCTAGAACTAATACACACTTAAAATCTATACCAACTTAAACTTACAAAAGTTATACTACGTATACATATATATCTTTTTTTGTTCTTACAAGTTGATGTATTTATGATCCTCTCAGTATTTTGATTGCAGATTTGTTGTTGATAAAAGTCAATGCCATTCTGTCAAAAGGTTTGAATATATATGCTAGACTAAGGTCAGTTTCTTTTCACATTCTTTTGAATATTCGTATCATTTCATTCATCAAGAAAACTTATTATTAAGTCTTATCACATAAACCAAGAATTGAATACCATGTTTTTGGTTTATGTTGTATATTAGAGTCTGAACTGTCAGACCATCCTTTTGGTTGGGAGCCTCGTGGGTGGACATAGGCACACCAAGATTTCAACCACATGGATGAATGTGTATTGGAATGAATACATCTTGGAATACATATATGTCCAATAATTATAAGATTCTATTTTTCCTTTTTCCCTCACAATATGGCATATTGGTTTTTCTTGGTCATAAATTCAAACTAAAGTAAAAAAATTCTTTGATTTCAGGTCTTTTTGTATTTCACAGTTGCTTACTATTCTTATATATGTTATGTTTTTACCTATTTACATTACAATTTGTTAACATTCATTTGTGTTTTGAAATAAATATAAAAAACTTAATGGAGCAGATTAGACTTGCTTAGATTTTATTCTTATTATCATTAGATTATAGTAACAAAACCAATAGACCGACGTAGTGGTTTAAAACATGTTTATGAATGATTAGTTTAAGATCCAACAAAATATAGAGCATGTAGTTATAGTGCGTTCCAAAGGAGGCATCACACCTTAATTTATACTAATTGAAATATCATACATGAGTTCTTGTTCAACATATAAAAGAATCAGTAACTGGATCAAAATAAGGTAGTTTGTTAAAAATCTTTCATCTACATATATATTTGCAACCTAGCTTGCATTCAGTTCAGTTGGTAGAGTTGTGTCACTGTAAGGAAATTCAATGATCACAATGTTGGCTCCCTATTAAGATGCTCATAAAACCAAAATGAATGAATATTGCAAAAATTTACTGGGCTTCATGTCTGTATGGTAGTATATTGCAAAAATTTCCAATTCTATAACAATTTAAATTTGTAATATATTGCAAACCAAAACATATGAACTACCATATCCTCCAGTGCAGTCAAGGAAATACATATTACTTGGATTAGTAATTTTTGGACATAGTGTGGGTTGGGAGAAAGGGATGTAGCATTAATGGGTGAGCTACAAATATCATGGTGAAGACATAACTCTTCCCCTAATCTTAGGAAAGGACGGGACACATATTTTGAACTTGATTTGTAGAGACAGTTGGGCCACCACATAGGCTTGTATATTATTAATTGTTTTTTGTTAGCTTGCAATAGTATTTATATTTGATGCATTTTACCTTACAAGTCTTGAACCTTGTGTTCTATCAATATATCTACAATTAGTTAACTTATATCATATCTCTAATTACAACTTTTGTGTTGCTTTTTTTTCAGTTCAGTTTGAAATCAAGCAGTGTGTTCATTGTAGATGAATATCAATATGCTTTCATATCACATCTTCATCCTAGAAAAAATGACCCATTGCATAACCTTTATGGGAGTACCATAGACTGATGTTCATGTACATGTGAAAGGTAAACTATGCAATAATTTCATTGGCTTGTTCGTGTACATATCATTTTCTCATAATTAGTGCCATACTCTCTTACTTTCACCCACATAATATAGATTATGTTACTTTAGGTTATGTTGTAGCTAGCTGCCATATATCTTGTACACAAACAACTACTACTGCAAAAGGAAGAGAGTATAACAAATTCTCCAATATACCATCTTAGATTCACAAAATAAGTGTTGAGATATATGAAAACGTCAAACTTGGGGACCGGGTGGAACTGCCAGTTGTTGATGAGAATGATTTGTCTTTAAAGAATCTCTATGAATATCAATATCAACTCTAGGAGCTTCCTATGGTCAATCAAAAGCAAAACACAAAGAAGTACTCTATTTTCAATCAAGAAGATCAATACCTTAGCAGTCTTTCTCGTCTTCTTATGAGTTTATCAACATTATCATATACATTGACGATACGAGTGGTAGAATTAATACAAAAGAAAAATCAAGATAGAAGAAGATGTGCATGATCATGTGGCATATAGAGTCAGCTGTGGATAGAGGTAGTCAGAAGAAGATATTGTATACATGCATCTTTTTTCCATCCATATTGTAAAACAGGGGCCAGGTTAATGTCCTCTACATGTGTACTCCATTGTTCAAATATAAATAAAAGTATCATTGTTTACATTATAAGCACAATGTGATCTTGATTAACATTCATATTTTTTCTTTTTGAAAAACCCCTCTATATTGGCAAGCGACTGATTGGATACATAATGTCTCTTACTACATATGTATGTGTAATACATGGTGTCTTTCACTACACAGTAGATATCATACAAAAATTTCATGCTAAGATACCTCTTCCCATAACAAGTAGATCCTTTAAACAAAAGAGAGTGATTGTGGCTTGATATCTGAATCAGGAATGCAAGTAGGTTGCTTTGGCTCAAATTGTGTTGTTGACTAAAAATATGATTGCAAATGGACTATCAAATTCTAGACATGTACCAGTTGTTCCTACTCTTGTTTTTGTTTCTTATGACATAAAAATATAGAAAGAGATAGTGTGTTATGCTTATAGACCCTAAATTGTGGAAGTTCTTCGACAATTATAGCCCTTTCAATAAACAACAATTCACTTATCATTCTAAATAGAGGTGATTTACATTTGTTGTAAGAACCCTACTTTACACAAGACAACCATGTATCTATTTGGTTCTTCTCTATTAGAATTGAACACCTAAAAACTCCAACCAAATGACCTAATGCTGCTATCACTATCACTAGTACTCCCCATTCATCCTCTCATACCAGAGTTAAGATAACTCACCAAATTATTATGATGCATCTTAGCCAAGCTTCTTCTTTTCATTCGGTTGGATACACTATGAGTACATGTTTTTAGATTCAAGGCCTCCATTTAATGCTCCATTTTTCAACATAGGTTTCTTTTTCTGTCAAGCATATCTAGAAAAAAAGATGTCTACATGTGAATCGAAGTCAGTTGTCAATATTGATAGATTTACATTTGTAGAGCAAGATTTAGATAACTTTGTGTTATCCACCAATTCATTTATGTCTAGAGTGTCATTATAGGTGACTGCCTGTTGTGGTGTTAAGATCTTATTGTCTCACTAGTTCTTCTTCAGCTTGGAAGTTGAGAATGGCCAATTATTATACCTAGAGCTTGTACCTACCTCCACAAGAATCGGTATCACGATATCTAGGTGGTATTCTATTGGGAGGCTTCTCCTCATGCCAAGCCTTTAAGGAGAGATATCATCTTTGTATTTCCATCAATTGAATCTTTGCTACCATGTTTGTATGATGAACAATTGTTCCACCTTGAAACATTTAAGCTCGATCTTTTATGTGCATTACGTAGTGAGTCATTCATGTTGTTCAAAGGAGAAATAATTCCGTCAGGCATACCCAGAGGAGGTGTTTTTGGTCTTGATACTCCCCAAAAGAGGTTGTTTATGTAATAAAATCCTTTACAAGTTTTTTCCTATTACAACACCTTACTCTCTCAAGGCAAATCCAATAATGTTGTATTTTTATAAACTTAAACCTGCATTTTATAGTTGGATAAAATTATTATTAATAGTTATGTTGTATGATGTTTTAGCAGACGTTCAACTTTTAATCTTGAATGTGAGCTACAGAAACTTCAAGTAACACAATTCTTAAGGGTAATGCTGAAATCTACATACTAAAAAAGAATTAACCATGTCAATAAAAGAAGCTAGATGTTTTGATGAAACTTGAATCTGAGCATTCATGAGTGATTCCATGGTGATACCTCTCTTACATTAGGAACGAGTTCTACAACATTTTAGACTCTCCTTGATTCTTTCTTTCATTATTTGTAAATATTAGGTAATTCCTTCTAAAATAGATAACTAACTAACTATTTGTAATCCTAGTTAACTTTCTTTCCAACCTTTTGTAGCTATTTGGACTTGGATTCACACAATAGTAACTGAGAAGTGTTATTTCATTATATTACATGGATATAATTGTTAATCTTGGAGTTCCTATTGAATACCTTTATGACTACTTATGGCTTAATTTTCAATGGACTTCCAAGTATTCTACATATACATGAACCTAGTTGTGCAATGTCAAACATTATACTTATCACCCAATCCTTCTAATTTTCTTAGAAACAACTGCTTTCATAGATCCATGTTTATGTATTTTCATGATTCATCATTGATGTCTACTTGAGGTTTAGTTTCTCTGATTACTAGTTAGTTTATAAATTCTGATAAATATTTGGATAAATTACCTCATTGAGTATGTCTTTCATGGATTCCTTGACTCCTGGTATCCTTACAGAGGACTGAGGTTGTTCACTGTAAATCATTTTTTTAATAACACTGCACAAAGAATCCTTGGGTCACTAAATATTTTCAAGCTTAAGATATTATATATCAAGCTTTCTTACATGTGTTATATTATTGGGTGCACATATTTTTGTTGGAACCACATGATGTAGCTAATAAGAGACAAGTTGGAAGGAGCCAGACTCTAGCTTAACAAAGAGTTTTGCATTATGTCCTTGGCACTAGTTCTATCACCCATGGGTGTGGCTAATGGAGCCCCAAGTTCAACCAAGGTAAGCTTTCTCTATTGACAATTAGCATCATTCAAAGGCAATAAAGAACATCCATGTATCAACCAGCTAAGGAATGTCTTCTATGGAGGAGAGTTGCCTTGTTGTCATATCAATTGTTGTTCCTGGAATTTTCCTTCTTCAACCTACCTTCTCCACCATAAAGGGGGGATAGATTCCTCCTGTTATTATGGAAATTCAACACACATCTTTTAGTCATGTTATCAACAAGTATTGATTTTGTGTCTAAATGTTTAATATAGGCCAATTATAATAACCACTATATGATTTTCAATCTCATATCTAAAATAATTATTGCAAGGACAAATTGAAGCATTTGATATCAAAGTGAACATATATCAAACGAGAATGACCTCTGTTTGTGACCCATCATTTTGGTTTTACTAATAGATTTATAGTCAAATCACATTGTATTTCCCTTTCTATGTAGGTGAAACACGCATTAAAAAAAAACAACTGAAATGGAACAAGAGGAAGAATATTTAATGGGTATCCATCAATCGAGTTTGTTCTAGCTATGTTAACCTCTTGTGACAAGTTGTGGAGTCACTTTCCTATGTAGCAATGGATATCATATTATTTTGGCTAGTTCTTTAGTTCATAGGTATTAAATGCATGTATTGATATTTCACTTTGATGCATGTAACTTATGGAATCAAATAATTCTTGGTACAAGAAACACATATCCGCTTCATGTTGGGGATGAAATACATGTCCTTCATGCATTACGACTTCCATCTTCTTGAGGTACAATACTCGGGCGAACATATGTACGAGTGAGAGAGTAAAGATGAGTGTCAGGGATTTCAGAGCTCTCTTTCCTTCAACATCATGAACCTAGACAGCAACATAGAGTATGCATGGATCATGTATTGAAATATGGAGATTGGCATTGGGTGAAACTTTTTCAATGATTTAAATTTATTATCTTATGGTGGAATTCATTGTATATATGTATTTTTCTATGCATATTTTAAAATACAGGCATGGTTAATGCCCTCCCCATGTGAACTCATTGTTTTAATATAAATAAAAGTATGTTATTTACATTACAAGCATAACTGATATGGATCATCATTGGTTTATTTTTCTCTATGAAAAATGCTTTTGTATTGGCAAGATACTAACCAGATACATAATCCTATTACATATGTATATGTAGTACATGATGCCTTTGACTACACATCCACTACATTTACAATTGTAGTAAGAGACATTTTTTACTACACATGAACTACATATGCAATTGTAGTAAATGTAATCTCCCATTACATATCATAGCTACATATACAATTGTAGTCATTTATTTAACTACAATTGGAACTACATTTGTATTTGTAAAGACAATTTTTAGCTAAATTTAGGGTTACATATGAACTTATAGTTAAATGATTATCTGACTACATATTTTAAAAATGTAGCAAAAACCATTAGCTACATGGGTATTAGCTTCATATTTTATGTGTAAGGATAAATGTAGCTAATGGTTTTAGCTACAAAATTTAGAGCTTTTGCTACAAATTTTTTTTATTGTTCAAGACTTATATGTGTAGACATTGTGTTCATTAGTGTAAACCACATGTAATGATCCATGATTATTCTTTTTAAAACCAAAGAGGCAATGGAAGAAGAATCAAAATATTCTATTTAATCTACCAAACTACTCAGAATAAGAATTAATTTAAACATAAAATTTATATTATAACCAAAGAAATTACAGATTAACATGAAACTAAGATTAACTATTCCATTTTAAATTACATATTTAAATGAACTATATATTTATAAGGATTGATGCAGACAATTCTCCATCATTAAAGTAGCCTACAAATATGAAAATCAAACCTGATATTAAAGCATAAGATCAATTAGTAAACTATATTTGGAAAAAATATTATTTTTTGACTATCCTTATGAAATAACCTCAAACAATTTTGTGTGTTTGAAACACAAAAATGAATGATCATCACATGAAAAACAAAAATTCCATAATATCCTCCTAGTTCTATTAAATCATTGTATGTTCCACGAGGAAGTTTATGATTATTTTTGTGTGAAAATAAAGTAAAATTATTTTTCTTTTTCATATATATGCTCAAATCCTTAAAATTTTGTATTCTTCATTTTATTTCCACATATCTGGTTACCATGGACCATATCAAATAGTTGAAAATTCTGAAAGACCCAAAATTGGATGCATGACTCCAAACATATTCTCAATTATTCCCTTTTCAGTGTATGTATAACCTCTAACAATGAACTTTGTGTCGTTACCAACAAAAATGTTAGAATGCAAATAACTAAAACATCAAAATAACTTGTACCAAATGGCATTTATAACACCACAATAAATTTAAGGAAAATTTAACAATGAAAAAATAGCTAAATAGAATAAAGTGTTAGATTCTATTATTATGTATGAACACATCTCCATATCCATCAAGGTACCATTTGGATTATTATTTATATGTTTTATTCCATGTTGGACTATTTCAATATTGTTATAACCATATGATTTTATGTGTCACATAAACCATGACAAACATGCCACACAAGTCATTATGGTATACCTTGAAAACATTAATACACTGTCACAGTGTGTTACTATGCAGTGAGGATGCCATGTCTGAGTCTATATAGCACAATGAAATATATTTCTAAGCACTATGACCTATGAGAACATAATATATAGTTATTCTATAGATGACAAGTCATAATACATACTCATTCTATTAATGAAAAGCCATGAGCTAGTGATAAGAAATTTTTTTCCATGTCTAGGATACTATAAGTTAGGATGAATGGACGTGAGTAATGATATTCATAGACTTAAAGTCATACCACTTAGACTAGCTATTTTAGTAGGGTAGGCAATCATAAGGAAAAAAATCAAAATCATGGGCATGATCCCCATTCCCACAATGCGATTGACTGCTTGCAATGTAAATCCTTTCATAATATCTATTAAAGTATGCATGTAAAAGTTCAGGCTTTATCAAATATTTTGACAAGGAAAAGAAAATATCAACGAGTCTTCATGAATTGAATTTTAGTTTTTTGTATAGACCTTCATTTATCCTTTATCATAACTGATATTTATCTTATCATAAACTTACCATTTATGTCTTTATATGGACAAGGGTACTTCCAATAGTAGGGAATTTAGAGTTTCATTATTTTCACACTTCCAACCAATTAAATTAATGTCACTCTTTATTTTAATATCAAACATATTACACAAAGATGAAACGGGTCCTCGAAAATTACCATTAAAAAATACAATAATTAAGGAATCTAAAATTAAACACAATTTATAATAATAACATTGTTGGATAGCATATATTCTATCATTAATCCACATGGTTTGTAACCATCATATCCCATGTGAACTCATAGAGAATCTATTAGATTTAGTATAACATGATTAATAACAACCATCACTAGTTATCTTGTCTTTCATATAACTAGGAAATATAAATTTCATGGAATATTACTTTTAAAAACTCCTAAGAAAATAATCAATTCCAATTGTAACTTTTTTAGGAACACCACATATTTGATTTTTGTATATTTGTTGTTTATGATTTTTTCAACTTATTTAAATGATTTGAGGGTAGGGTAAAAGAAATATTAGATGTATTTGTTGACATCTTAAAATGGTCTCAAATCCACCATCATGTCTTCCTTTTGAATCATCTTATTTTGTGTGAGTGTGTGTGTGTGTTTCTTCCTTTTGATTTATGTATTTCTATTCAAAATTTATTTTCATCTATAACCTTACTAAAAAAATTCTTTCGCACCACAAATTTTTTATATAACTTCAAATTATAATTGACTCAGTAATTATGATAAAAGACTTAATTGCACTTGTTTTTGTAATTAAATCGCAAAGGAGATATACACTCAATAACAGAAGGTGAAGTAAGAAATGTAGATCTTCCTCTATACTTTTACCCTACTTTAGAAAAAGTGGTGCTTTAAATGTTAAATTGTATTCACCGTATCACTTTAACTCCACTTGTGCTACATGGAATGGGCATATAAAAAATCACACGAGGTTATGTATCATATTAAGAATGAGTTAGATTAGATTTCATATGTATTTCAAATTAACATAACATACTTAAATGTTAATTTTGAAAAAAATGAGTATTCCATGTGTTTTTCTTATCTTAGCTTAAAAGTGTGTAACATGTCAAATTAGCTTGTATAACTCAGATTGATGTCTTGATACAATTAGATTGTTAATATGTACTTTTTTATATGAACAATATAATTTTAGGAAACATTTACTGTCAATATTCATCCTCATAAAAGGAAGTTCCTCCATATAATGAAACATTTCAAAACTAATAGGAGAAAGTATGGAGTCGTTTTGATATTTTCATAAAATTCAAAGATTTTATTAATTTCAGGCATTCTCTCTAACAAATAGTTAGTGCATTCTCTCTAACAAATAGTTTGTGACCGATGACTATCTAGTAATTCTTTGTAAGGGTATGATATTTGTACCTCATCATTGTCCACTTCCTCCCATTTCACCAGTTAATTAACACTAATCATTTGAATATTAAGAACCACCTACCTTGGAATCTTTCACAAGAAACACAAAACTATACTTCTAATTGGTTTAGAATAAAGATTAGGATGTGTGACTTCCAATGTGTTTCTAAATATGTAGAGAAGAGAATAACAAACATGTGGAGAACGTGTCTATTCATGCATGGAAGTAGTCATCATTTTTAAAATTATAAAATGAATTTGATATTCCTTACATTGTTTATTCTTACGGTTCCCATATTTTGGTATCCAACATACCTTGGAATAATGAAAGTAGCCAATTTTAGTTATTTCTTTTCATAATTTGTGATTACAAGAACAGATCATAATAACTTTTTTCCAAGATAGATTTATAAGGAGCCTTGTTCCTTTTTTGTTCATTGAAATTTGGTTAACTAATTTCTTGTAATATACTTTAAACATGAATCATTCTTGTCGAGAATTCTACATAAAATATTCATTAATAAATAAAACTCTATCTTAGCATTTTTTTTCTTTTCAATGTTTGACCATCCCATAAAATCTAAACAATTTTTTTAGATATATCTTAATTCATTTTATCAAAAAATTACTTACACTCCATTAAAAAAAATTACGTACACAAGTAGTATTTAAGTATAGTTTCTTATAAGTTGGCTCTTCTGTACGTATGGATGTCAGAATATGATTTAATTCATCATGGAATGTGAAATTTTATCTGATAGATAATAAACAACTTTGTTTCATAGAAATTACATATCCACAAGGTATATGTTCTAGTGGTTACCTAATTAATTACCCTCTCTTTTAAAGTGACGGTGACCCTTATACGCATTCATTATCCCCTTTCTACCTTAACCCTACTATAATATGTATTTAGAACACAAATCTTATTATAGATGATGGATTCTAAGTCGTCCTACATTTCCTTTGATAATTTCTTAGTTTTTTTGTTCTAATTGCGTTGTTTTTCAATCTATTTATTTTCTAATTGTTATGACACTACTAAAAAGTAGGGCTTAGGTGACATTCAAGTATGTGACCTTTAAGTAAAAGGGTGACATGGTTTCTTATCACCTAGAAAATGTATGTCACCTATTTAGGGTAGGCTTTGTGCTGTGTAGTCTATGTGCAATAGACGTCACCGATGCTAATTTTTGGATTGTAAAATACAGCAATAGGTGACATAATTGAATATCACCAACCTTAAAAAAATCACTATAAAGAATGCCACCCATTTCCAAAATCAAAAGCTAATAGGTGACATATATGCAAGACATCTATATACATGTATTGCCAAACAATGATAATAAGAAATGACACTCTCCAAAGCCAAGTCAAAAGTTCAATTCAGACATATTTTTAACGAACCACAACTTATCTACATGATCAGGATATAAATATAAGTCAACAGAAAAACATCAGAAATGCACAAAAAAGGATCTCATTTATTATAATATGTAATGTTATACATAATCATTTTGCCATATACAGAATCATAATGCCAACTTCACTCATATTCAATATGTATACATGACCCAAACACAACAGGACACAACCTTAAGGCCCCGTTTCGTTCGTTGCATGTGAAATGACTTGGTAGACAGAGCGGATGTCATTGGACAGGAATCAAGAAGGATAGGTTGTTATTTCTTTCATCCCATGTTTGGATAGAACAAGGAACACAATCTGTGTAGGTTGATTATCTATCATCTTAAAACTATTTCCTACAATAGCCACACAACATCTTACATTCTTGTATGGAAAATATGATGATTTGTAATGCCTCCAGACACCGGACACTGACTTCATAAATGAGAGTGCAAAGATCAAAAGTTATTTACTTTTTGAAGAAGAACATATGCGGACTGCAGTAGCCATTAGCACCTGATGTTTCTGAAAAAAGAATGTTTGCAATAGTCGCTAGTTTTTTGTGCTTCTGAAAGATGAAGGTCTGCAGTAGTTGCTGAATGCCTGGTACTGCTGAAAGAAGAATGTTTGGAGTAGCCGCCGATACCTGGTTTCTTGAAAGAAAAATGTGCTTCAGTAGCTTCCAATTCCTGGTGTTGCTTCAGCAAGGAGAGGCTTTTCAGACGAGTTCCCTTCTGGGCATCATATACTGGTAGTTATATGGAGAAAAAGGTTCAATTGGGGATGAAGAGGGAGTATGAATCACAGCAAAAATGCGAGAGATGGAGGTGGCATGCTGGGAGTCGGGAGAAAGCGGTGGGCGAGAATAAAAATATTGGCCATCAGTTCAAACAACCCATTCAAGATAATCCTCCATCTCCTTTGTGAAATAGGTCAATATAAAATTGTGCAAATGAACACATCACCAAAGTTGCAGACCTCCAGAAATTTGTTGCTGCCATGGTTCTTGCAGTTTGCAAACGAACACGTCACCAAAGTTGCAGACCTCCAGAAATTTGTTGCTGTCATGGTTCTTGCCTTCGTTGATTGCAGATCTAGCATATGTATAACCATAAATGGAATGTTTACACCAGCTACATGAAAGGGATACTTTGTCATTGCACGATCACCTTCCTCTTTATGTAGTAGGCTATTGAAATACAGACTGTCACCCATAAAATCTGTAGAACGGTCTTTCTAATGATATGAAACTACCACCCCTAAAATTTGTAGAAGGGTCTTTCCCTTGCAAATCATTTCTTTCCACTGCTCTTATATCAAACTACAGAGTTATGTACCAGAAAAACATGCCTTCTACAAAGCCCTCATGACCTCCTGGTGCGCAACCTTTGTCATAGGAAACTGCAATACATACTTGTAACCTTAGCAAGCATTCTTCCTGAGAAGGTGTGAGGTCAAATGAAAGGTGTGCATCATTGTCTTGTCTTTGCACACACACAAAAGACTGGCCTTTTCCAATCCATACCCCATATCCATTCAGAACTGCAGCATAAGGTGAACGCCAAGCACTGCCCCCTTGATCCAGACCTTGCAAAAGCCTTCAGACCTCCATAAATGAGCTACCTTTCTCCTCCATCGTATGCTAGAGGTTTTTCTTCAGGGCGTAGCTATTTTAATTTGTAGCCTGCGCTATCTACATTTCTCTTGTAGGTCACGAGGAGCATGTTGAACAACATCGAGGAGAAGCTAGCCCAAGTCAACCTTGCTCCCACATAGTAGTTCCGGTTGAGCACTTGCCTAAAACATTGTCACAATTGTTACTAATCATCTCTTGAACAAAGTGACAAAGCATTAAAGAATTAAATATCTATTGGCATGTATGTTAATCAATTTTCACAAAGCTAATCTTTCACACTTGTAGGAGGATTATCATGAAAATACACAAAGTATGGTTGCTAATCACTCCACATCGCAAAATCAAATGCATTACTATGCAACCAAACAAAGCATTGGGACACATACTCTAGTAGTGCCAACAACTTTATCTTCAAAAAGCATTGGATGGTCATCTCTGGCCTTGTTTTACAGTTGTAAGTATGATCTGCCAGTCACCAACATGTAACAATAGATAATGGACATCTAAATAAGCAATATGTAAATATGAAGTTGAATACAATCAAATGTCTAACTTACAAAGGGCTCCTTGTGAAACTTCAATGCAACGACATTGCAGAGATATCCAAGGTCTTTCATATTTATCTACAAAAAAATAGGAATCTAGATATGGTAAAATTAAAACAATAAAGGTTAATAGAATGTATGATCATTAAAGAAATAACATACTAAATCTAAAATTGTTTGGAGCATACCTTATCTTGCAAAGAGCATTGGGGTTCTAAGTCATCCATATCAAAAGTTGATTACAGAGGATAAAGACGAAAGAATAACAACTGAAATTGCCTGAATATCTACACGCTCTAATGTCTGGAGACCAAAAAATAAAATAGAACCTAAATAGATTTGAACACAGGAAAGTAGTAAAACTACAACAAAGGTTGTCTTAGGATATGCACCTAGTTCCTTTCTATCCTTACCATTCCCTTATACTCACCCTGTACTCTTGCTATAGATTCCAGCTCCACAAATAACAACACCAATTATGGAGGGTAACTAACATCACAGAGGCAAATTCTATGACTACTTCTGGACTCACAATGCATACATGATACCTTGTCTGTCCACACCTTCATCAAGATCTATGTTATGGGCTTCTCTTAAAAAAGAATGAGTAGTGTGAATTCCTAATGATGTGAATTTGCCAAGGATGACAGCTGAGATGATGATGGAAGTGATTGTCCTGATGAGCTAACCATCACCATAATAAACACACCTATGAAAGAAGCATAGTACAAAAGGGGAAACCAAATCAGGGTACTAGTAGATTCTAAGGATGGAAGTCTGACATTTGTTTGCATAGTATATTTCTCCAGATTTTCTCATATATCAGAATTGAGAGAAAGATAATAAAGGGATAATGGCTCGCATTAGAAAATGTGTGATTACATTCGAAATGATTATTCGAGGCTTTCTCCAAAATCCATGTGGCATCCTCAGAAGGAAATGTCCCTGGTGAAGCGAAACCTCTCTGGGTATGTATTAGAGATCAGGGTAAGTTAGATCTTGTTTGTCCAACTTAGATTATCTTTAAACATATGATAATATCAAGAACTAGTATGAAACTGTAGCAATGTCAAGACTATGAGAAGGCAGTCAAACCAAATATAAACCCGATCCTTGGTGATACCCTACTTGACTGACAAATCCAATGTAACAGTTGACATTATAGATGAAAAAAGAAAAGTACTAATAAATAGTAGGGTTACCGTGACAAAAAAGGTACTTTTTGTCTTTTTCTCCCTCTCAACTCCTTCCACTTTCACATCTACATATACATACATTTCTCAAAATCGTCAGGTGTGTAGATAAAAGTCAGCAGTAGCAATGTCCCCAAGATTTGTACCAACATGATTGAGAAGGAATTCTATTCCCCAAGATTTATATACAAGATGAACACAAATTGTACATCTATTCCAAGGAGAAAGAACATCCAAAGTATCATTAATACCATGCCAGTCAACCAAATAGGACATGTATCACATGCTAGATATTTACACATTCAATAATCAGGAAATATGCCACTAAACCATTATAGTAACAATAGTGCAATGAAATGTCTGAAAACTATCAATTCATTAGATATATCACTAAAAAATAATGTAGGATTGTCTATAAATAACATATAACTATGGAAATGTCTAGCTATCATGTACAACTATATCCACTATATCTAAAACATGACATGATGGATGACAATTAATTTTTTATTAAATTTCTAAGAATTAAGAAGAATCTTCATTTTGTGATGAAGCAGAAGCATGCAACATGCGTCAAAACCGACCCTACAAATTAAGAAAATACATATACATTATTTTTCTGTGATGTTTACTCCTAAACACAATTTGTTATATGAAAGCATGAAATACTTCATTACCGATCTGTTAAGCATTTTTTGACATAGTGCATTCCTTCTTTCCATCACATGCCTCTTGCCGAGTTTTTTTTCCTAGTGATATGAAAATAAAATTGAGTAGGATATAGATTTAATCAACATATAGATGGCATACAAGTTATACCAGTGTCACTATTGTAGATTTAGCTTCAACAAGCTCTTTGTCCTTATCTTCCAATTTTCTGGTCTTATCTTCTAGTTATTGTTGAAGATTTATGATAGCTGAGTGTAGAGCTTGTTAGCCTTTCCGATTCTTCAAATCTCTACGGGACACTCCAACACCATATCCCCTTTCATACCCTCCATGATGCGGGCCATGAACGTCATCTAAAACAGATCCAAACTCTATTGGATCTTGTGTCTGGTCAACTCCTCTTTCCACGTATGAGTGCGCAACTTGCCTCTAATATACCAAAAAAGTAAATGATAATGTATCAAATACTTCAAAGTTATTTAAGAAACAAATGTTATTTATTAACACTTACAAGTAAAACTTTTGTCCTCTCATTTGGAAAGTTATCATTCTGATTCACATGAGCATCAAAATATGCCTTATATTATGTATGTTGTTCTCCATTTTTTTGCATCTAAACATTTCACAAATGGTAAATCAATGAGAATATGTCAAGTCTGGTTAAATCTCAATGAAAACGTCCTAGACAAGAATATTAACAAAGTCTTACCAATTTGTGTCGAAGGGTTGCAATCGAAATAGGTCCACCAGTATATGTGGCTCCCGCTACACTTCGGCTAGCCTTGTTTTTAGTTTCTAGAAGCTAAAATGTTTAAAAATAGTCATGACACTTTTGTGTTTATATGAAATATATACGTAACAATGTAACCTCACCTTAGTTTCTTCTTTGTCCCAATAATGTAACAACTCTATCCATTGAGCATCAAAAACCCTCTTGGCCATGCACATTTCAGGTTGTTCCTCAAAGGACTTGTCAGCATGATAATAATACATTTGCTTTAATTTGCACCTCCACGATCTAATATCTCATTGGACTCTATTCTTGCACCACGAAACAACTCCATCCAGGGGAGCTTGGGTATTCTCATCAGCCATTACAAATTCAAAATCATCCTACTCAAAAGTTTACAGAACAATATATAAATGACATCAACTCAAACTACAATGATTAGTGATATTGAAATTAGATATGTTGCATACATTAATAGAAGTCAACATATTCACAAAACTTGTCTCATACTTTTCTCCCCAAGTTTCAGCAATAGGAAAATACTTTATGCGCCGAGCATGTATGCCTATCCATTCTGCTAGCTTGAAAGCGTTATCTCCAACAGGAATTCCCAAGTCCTTACAAACAACACATTTCCATTTTTCCCCTTTCTTGGGGGAAACAACTTTGTATGTTGTGCATCCCCTTTTTTTTCTTGGCGAATTCTAAAATAGTAACAATTTCAATTGCAAATGACAAGTATTTCTATTTCAATATAGTTGAAATGCATAACCAGCTTCTTCACATCTTAATTGTTGTTGATTTACTTTATTAGTTGTCATCTATTCTTCAATATGTAATTCGTCATCAAGATTATCATCATCTTTTTTCATTATAAACAAGTTGAAAACAAAAATAGGTGAGATATGAAAAAGACTTGAGGCATCCACCTAGGACACAAAAAGGAACTACACACTTGGAAATTAACCACCACCCTTCCTTTGAGGACTAGTGGCACCTAGGTGTGAACCTTGATAAAACAAAAGAAAAGAATGTTGCCTCCAACACGATCCTATAAAGTTCCATTGACAAGCAACCCATCTTCATTTTCTTTGCATTCTATCACTAGAGCTAATGATTCACCTAAAAAAGTTCCTTAAACATTTAAGTGGTGATTAAAATATTAAATTTGCAATGACCTTTAGAATGAGAGATGATCATATAAATTATCACATGCAAATAGACACATAACTCACTTTGATATTCATGTGGATGATATTCATGTGTATCATTATCACTCATATCAAAGCCTAAGGGAGATTCACACATTTCTCCATATTCTTCAATCTCTTCTGGGGTAATGGATACCCTCTTGGCTCTTTTTGGTGAAAATTTCCCATACACGAACTTCCCTAAATATATTCAACAACACACATTAATGTGAGGAATAGTTCTATAAAATACAAAATCAAATGAGTGGTTGTGTGCATTTAATATCAAAATACCTAAAACATCAGTCAATGGATTTGCACCATGATCCTCTACATCATTCTGAATAGACTTCTTTTTTTTATTTTGTTGCATTCTTGTCTTGGCACTATTTAAGGTTGACTTCTCAAGAAGAGACTTACCTAAAAACCAAATAGATTGGGTGGGTGGGTGGGTGGGTGTATTAATCAGAAAAATACATAATTTGTTGTACTTGAAGATGCACCATAGTCTATCTAAAGCAACAATACCATTTTGCATTGCCTTCCTCTTCTTATTTAAATGCATGCTTGCTTTGGCATTACTTGGAGTAGCTTCCCCATGCACATGATTATCTAAACACATTAAATATTGCACATATAGTAGAAAGGAATAAGTTCTATAAAGCACATAATAAAATAGGTGGGTGGGTCCTCTTCAAGAATATCTGCATCTTCTTTCATTATAAACAAGTTAAAAACAAAAATAGGTTAGATAGAAAAAAGACACAAGCATCCACCCTTCTGTTGAGGACTAGTGGCACAAAAGGAACTAGACACAAAAAGGAACTAGACGCTTGGGAATTAACCACCACCCTTCAGTTGAGGACTAGTGGCACATAGGTGTGTTCCTTGATTAAAAAAAAAAGAATGTTACCTCCAACATGATCCTTGGAAGTTCCATGGATAGACGACCCATCTTCATTTACTGTGCATTCTACCACTGGAGCTGATGAATCACCTAAAAAATGAGGTTCCTTGAACATTTAAGTCATAATCACAATATTAAATTTGCAACGACCTTTAGAATGAGAGATAATCATAGAAATTATCACATACAAGTAGACACAACTCACTTGGTTTTTCATGTGGATGATAGTCATGTGTATCATCATCACTGATATCAAAGCCTAAGGGAGATTCACACATTTCTCCATATTCTTCAATCTCTTCTTGGGTAATAGATACCCTCTTGGCTCTTTTGGGAGAAAATTTCCCATACACAGACTTACCTAAATATATTCAATAATACACCTTGATGTAAGGAAATAGTTCTATAAAATATAAAATCAAATGAGTGATAATGTGTATTGAATATAAAAATACTTAAAGCATTAGTCAATGGAGTTGAACCATGATCCTCTGCATCATTCTGAATAGACTTCTTTCTATTATTTTGTTGCATTCTTGTATTCGCACTATTTAAGGCTGACTTTGCAAGCACAGACTTATCTAAACACAAAATAGATTGGGTGGGTGGGTGTATTAATAAGAAAAATATGCAATTTGTTGTACCTAAAGATGCACCACGGTCTGAAGCAATAATACCACTTTGTATGGACTTCCTCTTCTAATTTAAATGCATGCTTGCTTTGGCATTACTCGGGGTATCTTTCCCATGCACTGACTTATCTAAACGCATTAAATATTGCACATATAGTAGAAAGGCATAAGTTCTATAAAGTACAAAATAGAATAGGTGGGTGGGTGTATTATAAATAAAAAAACCTAAAACAGTAGTCCTTGGAGTCGAGTCGCAGTCTGAGGCTTGAAGATCATGTTGAATGGACTTTGTTTTTCTAATTTGATGCATGTTTTGCTTGGTCATATTTTGGGAAGAATTTCCATAGACAAACTTACCTAAACATACACAAAGCGTGCATTAGTAAAAGGAAAAAAAGCAGTTATAGAGAACACATAATAGAATGTTATCAATCGGTAGACTATGACATACCAGAATCTTGGATTTTTTTATATGTTTCAGCAATTAGCATATCTTCATCCAAAATATTAGATCTTGATGGCCGTTTTGTTCCTAATTGTGCTAAAATAAGTTAGATATTGTGATAAAAAATAGACATACACTTGCTGACAAAACATATTACTTGACTTGATCTCGCTCAAGCATTCCTCAAATGGACCCTTTTCAAAGGTTTCAAAGCTTTTTTTGCTATCTATGACCACATTTTTTGTAGGAAGAGACAACGAGAGTTTCTCTATTTGATATAATAATAAAAATTAGAGGACAAGGATCAGAAACAATTTGATGAGATGCAGAACATGCAAAAACTAAACCAAACTCAATAAGTACATGTAATTCACATTTTAACAATAAAGAATGATTTTTGCACTGAAGAAACAAGAACATGACCTAGAAAACACATCGATTTATACCTGAGTTTGATTTCAAACAAATATCAGACGACATTTTGCTCCTAGTTTCACCTCTCTTTTCAAGATTTGAAGCTGATAGCAATAATAACAAAAGTTAAATATTTTAAAGCAAAAATGAAAAGGTAAAGTGAAATCAAATAAATTCGTATTTTCACTTACTCTATTTTCTAAATGCGCCTTCAGCATCATGATTTTGCTTTCCTGATATTTTATTGATGGACTTGTACATTGGTTTAGGAGACATGCCTCTATAAAGAAAATATAAAATAACCATTTTTGATATTAATGTATGAATTACAAAATTCACCAATCCTTAAAAAAACAATTATATAACATGCACATCATTAAATTAATCATACCTCTAATCTCTTCCTCTTTTTAGGTTGTAAAATTTCTTTGACTACATTTTCATGAACTTTTACTTTCCTAGGTATATCACACCTAGTGCATGTGACATCATCCAATCCACAATGAAGAAGTGGCTCGTAACTCCTACCCAAGTGTTCATTGTTTTGTTCATCAATGTACCCATGTTGAGTATAGACATTTCTAGGTTTCCAATGACACATTGTACTCCAATTCCCATCTATAGGATCCATCGAATAATATACTTGTTCTGGTTGTTCTGGGAAAATATATCACTACTACAGAAACAACATTCAGTGTCGCTTTTCTGGGCGTCAGTTATTTAACAAAACTGATGCCTATAATATTCAACGTCAGATATTTAGAAACCTCGGCGTCTATATTCGAAGACCAGCCAGACATGGGCACCTCTTTGTAGTCAGCTTCGGCTGGGTAAAACAAACTGACGCCTAAAATCGCCCGCAAAATCCAATTTTTGAGTGAAATTTTTTTTGCCCCAAAGTATCACATACATCGTCGGTTTTTTAACTACTAACTGACGCCAATATAGATAGAAATTTGTGCAAAAAGTTCCAATTTAGGCGTCGGTTATCCTTTGATAACCGACGCTGATAATCGTTCCCGCTAAATAATTTAGGGCAAAGATTGTCTAATTGGACGTCGGTTTTTTAATATCAACTGACACTTAAAGGTAAAAGGCGTCATTTTTCCAGATAACCGACAATGTTAACAAACTTAATAGACTCGTATCTCCTGACTCTTCCCCTTCCTTCATGTTTCATCGTGATAGTTTGCTGTGATCGCCGCTCGCCTAAAATTGCCCGACGATCGCCCGACGACCCCCGCTGCTGCTCGCCGCCGCTGCTGCTGGTGCAGCTCTGCTCGCCGCCGCGTCCTCTTTCTCTTGTTGTCGCTGCCGCTTGCCGCCACTGCTGCTCGCCAGTCTGCTCTGCTCTTCTCCTGGTGTCACTGCTGCTCTCCGTTCTGGTCTTTGCCTGCTCACTGCCAATGCTGCCGCTGGTCGTCGTCGCTCTTCTCCACGCTAGCTCCAGGTAGTCCTAGCCTCTTTGCTTCCTTCTCCGTAGCTTTCCTTCTTCGTATCTCCTTACCAACAGCAAGCATGGTCGTGGCTGTGTTGGCCTACCACGGCCGTGTTGTCCAGCACGGCCGTAGTAGGCCAACACAGCCACGACCGAGCTTACTGTTGGTAAGGATATGAACAAATCTTTATGTAATGCTTTATGTAAATCCTAGGATATGAACAAATCTTTTGCTTGAATATATTTATATTTCTAATCCTAATGTTTGACCTAATTCAGTAAATTTTGATGCATGTTGAAATAAGATTTAAACTTTTCCATTCTAGCATCCTAATTTGATTTGATTAAACCCTAATATTGATGAAACCCTAACATCAATTGTGATGAAACCCTAACAGAACATGTCTTTGGTGTCAGTTGTTTATGCCCTTTTGTATATAATGTGTTTGTTGGCCTAGAAACCCGTCCAAGATTTACTAATTAGGAGTAAATCTTGGATAGTCCTCGGTTTGGGACTGTTCTTGAACACCTAATTTTACTTAGGATGTAAGTGTATAATGTGTATTAGGTTTTTGAGAAAATTTCGGTAGCATTTCCCCGTTTGTTCTGTAAGTACATATGTACTTAGAGAACAACGGGGAAATGTTGCCGAAATTTTCTTGAAAATCCAATACACATTATACACTTACTAGTGAGATTAGGTGTTCAAGGATGGGATAGGTGGTACACATTTATTATATATCAGAATGACATCACATGTGTTTATGCCCTGAATTTCACTACTATAGAACATGTCTTTGGCGTCGGTTGTTTATGCCCTTTTGTATATAATGTGTTTGTTGGCCTAGAAACTCATCCAAGATTTACTCATTAGGAGTAAATCTTGGATAGTCTCCAGTTTGGGACTGTTCTTGAACACCTAATCTCACTTAGGATGTAAGTGTATAATGCGTATTGAGTTTTCGAGAAAATTTCTATAGCATTTCCCCGTTTGTTCTCTAAGTACATATGTACTTAGAGAACAAACGGGGAAATGATGCCGAAATTTTCTTGAAAACCCAATACACATTATACACTTACTAGTGAGATTAGGTGTTCAAGGATGGGATAGGTGGTACACATTTATTATATATCAGAATGACATCATATGTGTTTATGCCCTAAATTTCACTACTACAGAACATGTCTTTGGCGTCGGTTGTTTATGCCCTTTTATATATAATGTGTTTGTTGGCCTAGAAACCCGTCCAAGATTTACTCATTAGGAGTAAATCTTGAATAGTCCCCGGTTTGGGACTATTCTTGAACACCTAATCTCACTTAGGATGTAAGTGTATAATGTGTATTGGGTTTTCGAGAAAATTTCGGTAGCATTTCCTCGTTTGTTCTCTAAGTACATATGTACTTAGAGAACAGCGGGGAAATGCTGCCAAAATTTTCTTGAAAACCCAATACACATTATACACTTACTATTGAGATTAGGTGTTCAAGGATGAGATAGGTGGTACACATGTATTATATATCGGAATGCCATTTATTATATATCAGAATGACATCACATTTATTATAATTTATAAAAGATCACAATTTTAGAGGCATGCATGTTTATACTTTTTTATTAAAGCTAAATGTTTGCTTTTTTAATATCAATATTATTTTCAAATTTGATGTTTCATTATCTTCTAGTTAATACAAATGCTAAATGTTTGCCTTTTTAATGACATTTTCAGATGGCTAACCATGATAAGCATGATGTCCATGATGAGCATGAAGTCCATGATGAGCATGTTGTCCATGATGAGAATGGCGAGGATACTAATGTAAGTTCTAAAAGCAAATCCTGTATTTCTATAAAATTCATTATCTTCTAGTTATGTCATATATCCCATATTTCTATATTGGGCTAATTCAGTGTGTTTATTTTTGTCAAATTTTAGGTTGATGATGCACATGTACCCACTGAAGCACTGGAGGAACTTGATGCGCATCATCAAACACTTAACAAGAAAAGGGGCATCACTCTGTTGAAGAAGTTAATAGCGCTAAGTGGTAGTGGATCCAGATTGGTTGTGGAGTTTGATAATGGAGGAAATGCAATTGGAGTGAACCGCAATAATTTTATAAACTATCTTGGGTTGTCACTCGAAGCCATTGTGGTGTTAAGTATGATAATCGGCATAAAGTTCCTCAAGTGAAGAAAGACTTGATATGGAAGGATTTATGTGTGAGTTATTATTATTTGCAATTCTATTTTGTAGATTACAAATTCTATTATTTGCAATTCTATTTTTGGATACTAGTTAATAACAATTCTATTTTACAGAATCTGTTTGCATTGGATGAGAAGCTGCATCGTAAAAGCGTGATGCAACGTGCTGGAAAGATGCTAAGGAACTATAGGACAAATCTCAACAGAGAATACATAAAAGATGGTGATAAAAAGAAGAAGTCAGCCTTTGAATAGTAGAACTTCTTAGATAAAGAAGATTGGGACACGTTTGTTGCTTCAAGAAAATCTGAAGAATTCAAGGTATTAGGCATCACTCCCAATTTAATTAATATACATTGTGTTTACCTATTCATGATTAACATTTAGTGCTACTAACCAAATCATTAATGTGCATACTAACTAGGCCCTCAGTGAGGCGTAAAAAGCAAGGCATGCACTGAATGTGCATGACCACACTATGGGTCCAAATTTCTATGCAAGTGTTCGCCAAAGACTTTAGGTGGAGTTTGTTGCTACTTAGGAGTCCTCTACTACATGTGCCACACTCATGCCTCGCCATGATGTCTGGTTAGCTGGGAGGAAAAGCAAGAAAGGTGAAATAAAGAAGCTCGTAACTATTGAGGCGGCTATGAAAATGGTAAAATACAACTCTTAGAGAAATCGTTTGAATATTGATTATTTGTGGTGTTAACTTACCAATTTCTGTTGATGGTGATTAGCGGGAGCTGCACGAGCAGAGGAAACAAGGCACGTTCATCCCTCAGGGCACAAGGGATGAATTGACAGTTGCTCTGGGTAACCCAGAGCATCCTGGACGTGTTAGGGGTGCAGGCGCTGGTGTGGGCATCAAAGCATTCTTTGGGCCATCCTAGTGCAAACCCAGAGTAGGACTTTCACAAGAAGAGGTAACTTATTCTTTTTTTAGAATGTTACTGCAAAAGGGCATTTAATAATAAGAAGCTAATGTTTCTTTTATCCATGTATAGGAGAATAAGAGAGTCGAGGATATAGTTGCTAAGAAGGTCAATGATATAGTTGCTAAGAAAGTCAAGGAAGAAATGGTGCAGTGGCAGGCCAATGGCGACCCACTCTTCTCCTGATGTACAAACTAAGAGTAATCATGTAGACCCACCGCCTAACACGTCTGATGTAAGTATTGTTTATGACAGTGTAGCTAGTCTTTTCAAGATGATATGTATATATGTATAATATTCTTTACGTAAATGTGTAGGCGTTGAAGCCATGCCGCTTAAGAATACAAGACTATGTTGTTGCAGAGGCGCAGGCTTACCTATCCCTTCCTGGGGCAATGTTTCACTGGACTCCAATGCCATAGGGCTACGTTCGTGTGAGCCTGATACATGTATTATCCGATTGAAGGGATGCTACATTGCCATATGCCCACCCAGATATTGATACACTTGCTGAGACAGAAGACGGGATGATATTGTGGCCTAAAGCAGATGTCGTCTACATACTGAAATTGTAAGATAAATTTACATTACTTTAGATTGTTAATGTGTATATATGAGGTCAATTGATCTAAAATTATATATACAGGTTAAAAAGAAGACACCCGAAGCACCTAGGCCTCCACCTCCACTTCCTGCATTACCAACTTGGGTTCCAACTGACCTAAAATACCCGTTAGGTCCTGCTTGTAGGGGAATGGCATGTTAGCTATGGGTACATAATATACATTGCCCTATAATTGTTTCTTTAGAAGCAAATTATGCAGGTCAATCATACGAAAGCTCTTTATTTATACAAAATATTATTGAGCTATTTATATATGATTGGTTGAATACATCAATGATAGAGACATGGATAAGGTGAGATCTTGTTTATACATCCATATACCTTGTGTAAGATCTTAATGCATACGTAATACATGTTTTGCAGCTACTTAGTGGAAAATCAATGCAAACAATTTGCATTGGATCATGTGGGATTTTTGATTCCATCATTGATTAGTATGGTAGCTAAAGACCCTGATAGTGTTCAACAATACTGTATAGATGCTTTTATAATTTTCGGTCAGCAAAAGAAGACGATAATAATAGCTCCATTCAATGTCAAGTAAGTTTACTTTACTTATTATTTGGACTTAAGAAAATTACATTTTTATTGTAGATTTTGAGTTATTAATTTTTAACTTTTTTACCTCTAGCGGTAGGCATTGGGAGTTACTAGTTATTCTCCCCGGCACGTTCACTGTTTATTATGTAGATCCTGCGAGGAGTATATTGAATACTAAAATTAGACACGTAATGAGATTGTCATTATTCTGATGAGAAATATTTCATTTTTATATCCGTTAACATCCGTTATTACATTACTATTTAATTATGCAATTTACTGTGTTACATTAACATGTAGGGGTTTAGATGCATTCAAAAATGTTGGAGGAAAGGTCCAAGGAAAAAGAACCAGCCAATAATTTGGGATAACGTAAAAGTAAGTTCCCGACTCCAATGTATATATTATTTATGTGAACTGTGCTTAGTTGTATTTTTTAATATTTTATATGTTTCAATTTATAGTGCGCTACACAAGACAACGATTGGGCATGCGCATACTATGTGATGTGATTTATGCAGATGATTATCCAATATGCTGCATTGGACATCGATACCATACATGAGGTATTATATATAATCTCATTAGTTAGTATGAAATATATCAATCTTATTTTATATTATTACTTATATATATACATCATTCTCTTGGCAGGTGTTTAAAACTGACCACACTATAGGTAAACGCATAAAAGATGTACATGCTCCATATACGATGGAAGTATTAAATGAAGTAAGAGAAGAATGGGAAAGAGCCATACAAACAATGGCGATTGTAAGATATAATTGGGATGCTGATAGCGATGTTGAATGATATTTTGTAAATGAATATTTCTGAATGTTTATACATGACTGAATGTTTCTACATGTATTTGAATATTTCTACATGTATGAATGTGAGAATTGAATTGATGTCTGAATGTATCTACTTGTGTGAAAAGTATATTTGTTGATTTTGCAAGTTTGTGGCCTGTTTGTAGGCTGATATCAATGGATGTCGTAAACCTACAGTTCAGAAAACTAAACTGCAGGTTCTCATCCTGTTGACCAGCCACAACAGGCCTGCAAACTGAAAAGAAAAAAAATATAGGCGTCAGTTATTTATAGAACATCTTCATCAAAGGCTTACAGCGTCAGTTATTGGATAAAACTGTTGCCTAATATGACAAACAACCCGACCGTGCAGGAAAGTACGGCCATGGTGGAAAAATTGTCCGGTATTAGTACAAAACCGATGCCTATAGTACTAAACACGGCCATGCAGGGAAGACGACCGTGGTGTCTGGGAATATGGTGTCAGGTTTTTAGTTGCAAACCGACATAGAAAGTGTCCTAGATGGCGCCCTTTTTGTGGCACGAACCCTTTTGGCGTCGGTTATAAAACAGACAGCGAAGAGTTTGACCTTTAGCGACGCCCACACAGGCGTCACTTGAGAACCGTCGCTAAAAGGGGTTAAACAACCGATGCCAAAGACATGTTTCATAGTAGTGTATGGTTCATCTTCAAAGCTCCGCTTACTTGTGTCAACATATGCAATGTTAAAATCATCAACTAAAAACCCTTCCTCATCATTACTATACCAAGAGCATTTGAAAAGATAGTAAGGATTCATTCTATGGTAGTGGATCTCAAGAATGTCATCTAAAAACCCATAATACACTTCACCATCAGGACCATATGTAGCAATGCCACTATTTTGCATGACACGATTTATGTCTACATCTTGACAGTCAAATTTGTAACCATTTACAAAATAACTTTTATAGGAATAAACACCTATCTTAGGAGGTCTAGACAAGTATTGGATAGGTTTAGGAAGTGAAGAAAAATTCTTCAAAGAAGAAACCTGGACAATATAAACAAAACTAAGAAATGTGTAAGGAGAAGCAATATGCTGATATCAAACTAATATATTGCCTTACATGATCTTCAAACCAGCTTACAATTGTTTGGTGGTGATGCAGCTGTAATGTAAAATCATCCCAATCAGGGTGTTGGCACCTCAAATGATCATTGTGTGTCCTATTCATATACATGTAAAATCAGACTATATTAGTCAAATGCAGGGTTTAGTTAAAATTAACCAACTTAATACTTACTTGACATAAGGTTGAACTTCCTCAGTATTAAGCAAGATGAAATGTTGAGCTTGATGCAATTCTTCTTGAGTAATGGTCACAATAATTGATGCTCCTAGTGGACCATCTTGGTACCTTACAGGTTTGTGTAGCTTGGTTTCAACGTCATGCAAGTATCTATCACAAAATATGATCGCTTCCTCAACTAAGTATCCCTCAGCAATTCAACCTTTTAGTCTGCTCTTATTATGAATGTAGTTTTTCAATGTCTACAGATATCTTTCAATTGGATACATCCATCTAAATTGGACTGGTCCAGCAAGTTTTGCTTCAGTTGCAAGATTTATAGCTAAATGGACCATAACGTCGAAAAACGCAGGAGGAAAAATCCTTTCGAGTGTGCACATTATGACAGGAACTTTCTGTTCTAGCTCTTTCATTTTCTCAACATTTATGACCCTTGCACATAATTCTTTGAAGAAAACACAAAATTCTGTTATGACTTTTCTCACAGGCTTTGTCAATGCTTTTATTATAGCAATAGGAAGAAGATGATGTAGTATTATGTGGTGATCATGACTCTTCATACCCACTAACCTCCTTTCTTCAAGCTGAACCATACGAGAAAATTTTGAAGAAAACCCCTCTGGAAGTTTGATGTCCTTTAAAATAGACAATATGTTTTCCTTTTTCTTCATTAGTCAAGCTATAAATTACATGAGGAAGCTTCCTAGTATTCTGAGTTGTTGAAATTCTAGGCCACAATGATTTACGTATCTTCATGTGTTGTAAATCTAATCTAGCTTTAATATTGTCCTTGCTACTACCATCTTTTTGTAGTAACCATCCCAAAATATTTTCACTTATGTTCTTTTCAATATGCATCACATCTAGATTGTGTCGTACCAGAAATGAGCTCCAGTAAGGGAGCTCAAAAAATACACTATTCTTTTTCCACCCTTTAGGTAATTTAGGTCAGCCTCGTGAGTCATCATTTGAAAACTTTCCAAATACAATGTTATCATAATCATTCTAGATATGTTGGATTTGTTCCCCATCTAGAGGTTGAGGAGCATGCTCATTTTCCTCATATCCATTGAAGCTCCTTTTATCAACACGCCAAGGGTAATCCTTAGGTAGAAAATGGCAATGCCTAAGATACACACATTTTTTACTGTAAGGGAGGTAAATGGATCTGTGGTCAACATGACAATAAGGACAAGCCTTGTAACCTTTAGTACTCCAACCAGACAACATACTATATGCTGGAAAATCACTAATTGTCCACAAAATCATTGCTCTCATACAAAATATTTCTCCTGCATTAGCATCAAAAGTGTTGATGCCATCCCACAACATATTCAATTCATCAATTAATGGTTGTAGGTATACATTGATATCATTTCCAGGTGATTTTGGTCTATCGATAAGAATGGAAAACATAAAAAATGATTGATGCATAGCAAGTCATGGGGGGAGATTATAGCAAATTAAGATTACAGGCCAAATGCTTCTACTACTTCCCATTGCAATATTAAAAGGACTAAATCCATCAGTTTCTAAGCCGAGTCTGACATTGCGTGGATCATTGCTAAATGATGGGTGATTAATATCAAAATCCTTCCAAGCCTCAGAGTCTCTAGGATGTGCCATTTCACCCATCTTACCAGTCGGACTATTAGAGTGCCAAATCATTAAAGAAGCAGTCTTTCTTGAATTAAATAATCTTTTAAGTCTTTGAGTTAAAGGAAATTACCTAAGCACTTTTCTTGGTGTCCTTTTCTTAATCTTTATCCTTCTTCCCTTAAAAGTATCATTCCACCTAGAAGTATTACACTTTGGGCACCTATCCAAGTCTTGGTGCTCACCCCTAAATAATATACAATCATTGGGGCATGGGTGAATAATCTGAAAATTCAATCCCAATGAAGACATGAGAATTCTACATTCATACCATTTTGTTGGCAGCTTGTGTCCCTTAGGTAAGGCTATATTAATAAGTTCCAAATAATCTGACATTGCCTTATTGCTAATTTTATTCAAGCATTTGTTTCTAAGTAGGTGAACAATAAATGATAGTTTTGAAAAGTTATCACAACCCAGATATAGTGGTTCACAAGCTTGTTTTAGTAATTCATCAAACTTGTTATCATCATGTAAAGGGTGTTCAGTATCATTCTCAACATCATGATCGCTCATTTCTACATGATCATAGCAAGCATCATCAATTAAGCCATCTATATCATCAAAAGGTCTATCAAAAGGTTGGTTGGACAAATGTTCTTGTTTTTCATCATGATACACCCAATTAGTGTAAGTCGATAGAAATCCATATTTGATTACATGCAATTGTATTATTTCTCGATTGTAGAAAAACTTATTTTCACATTTCACACATGGGCCATTCACCTCGAGATGATTCCTAAAAGCAAAATTCAAAAAGGAAGTGAATCCTATCATGAATGCATTTTTGCAATGATCATGTTTAGATTTTCCTCTATTGATCCAACTTTTATCCATGTCTCCTGAAAAATATCATGTAATTGTATTTTAAAATAGTACCAATTTAATGATTTTTTTCATATAAATTAAAAAATAAAGTTTTCACAAATATTATAAAAGAAGTATTATATAGTGTGATAAAGATAATGCTTTAGTTGCAAAATATTTTTGCTGCATTAGCATAAAAAGTGTTGATTCCATCCCACCAATTTAGATTGTATTAATATAAAATCTAAACTACAAAAAATAATGTTTTCATTGGTGTCATCTCAAGAGGCTGGAGAACATTATTTACACTCGCATAGCCCCCCCCCCCCAAGGCTTTAGGCAAGTCGCCTCAAACTGGGCGTCGGACACTGGAGACTAGGTCCACATGTTTCCTTAACAAGAAATCTGAGACCCTAAGAATTATGTTTATTAATATAGAATCTAAACAATATTAATCAGAAATAAGAAATATAAAATCTCAACCATATTCACCTAAAACCAGAAAATGTTTATTGTATTAATATAAAATATAAACTAAAGAAAATACTATTTTAGTTGTTTTCATTTCAAAAGGTTGGAGATTTATTTATACATTTTTTTGTAGGATTTATTTAAGACTTAGATCTGATTAGGTAGGGTAATGTAAAATCAGACTTGAATTAGGCCAAATCATGTCACTTTAGCGATCAGGTCTGAGCACAGAAAACAAATCTAATTGAGGTATATAATTCTGATTTGAGGAATTTAGGTTAGAGTTGATCAAATTAGATTTCATTTAGGTCGATATAGGATAAGTTTGGAGAACTTAAGTCTGATTATTAGGTCATATTATACATAATTATTTATGATCTAGGGCAAACTAGGACATGCTAGGTCAAATTAGATCAATTATAATTACTCTTGCATATTGTGTAAGATTTTGGTCATGTCCAATTCATGACTAACACCCATTGGCCTAGGGTATGTCAAATTATTAGACCTATGCGAGTGTAAATAATTTTCTCCAGCCTTTTGAAATGGAAGCAACTAAAACATTATTTTTTGTAGTTTAGATTTTATATGAAAAAATTAGCAAAAGCAGATGCAAGAGGTCAGCTAGAGACTGTAGCAGCACTGCTTGGTGGCTGTTACAGCTCTATTGTGGTGAATTGGCCGCATACAGTGGCTGAAAAGGAGAAAAATAAGAAGTTATATGGGGTTGGGTATGGTTTGTCTTATGCCATATATGGCTGAAAAGGAGAGAAGTATACCTGACCGATTTGCAAGAGATTATCATTTATCCAGTCATAATTATGGATTTAATATGAACAAAGACATCTAATCAAAATAGATAATTAGGAGTCTAGCCTATTTAGGCAAAATCACATCTACTTAGACCAAAACATACCAAAATTTAAACATTGAACGAAACGTAGAGAAAGGAACATAAAATGAAACTCGCAAGACTAAGGCTCTAAAATTCTAACCTTGAGCTTGGGTCAAATCTAAGACATTTGGTATGGTCCAAATGCCTAAACGGCTAGAAGTGCAAGACTAAGATATGTGGAACATTAAATTATCTATTAGTTTGCAATATTGACATGGTCACTAATTCTATGTTCACTATAAAAAGCTCGCACTTTAAAGTACATGACTATTAGTTTGCAATCATGTACAAGACTATTTGAAATAAAGATGTAATATTCATGGGTATAAGTTTTTGAGCTAATCTCTTTGTCTATTGTATGTAAGGAAACCTGAATATAAAAAAGCTAGACACATCCCAACCCCTAAAAAAGGTACATGTCTCACCTGAATTTCTAAAAGATAATAAAGAATTATTGAAGTTAACAGTCCTTGTAACTACAGACTGTAGTTTTTAGGTGCCTTCGTGTTTATCGTAACCTCATGCATTGTCCTCGTGTAGTGTTTGAAGGCTCTGTACTTCCCAGCAAGCATCTGGGCCTTATTACCATAATTACATCATGATGGAATAGAGCCCCAATCCCTTATAATTTTTGTGAACACCTTGTGAGCAGGCAAAAATGGCACCAATTTTACCGCTGCAGACCACCCTTCCGCTACAGCTCCCACAACCACAGTATAGATGACAAGGACACACATTATGAAGATGCACCCGATTCAGATGTGAAAGGTGAAAGCAATACATGATGTAGAGGAGAAGAGATGATGGGGGAACCTGTAGAGTTGATGCTGATGATTCAACCTCCGTCAAAGCACTTTGGAGATCTCCTAGATCCACCTTTGGAGATCGCCTAGATCCAGCAACTGCGGATGTCCTTTGGTGGTCGTCTAGATCAGTAGTAGCTACAAATTCGCAACAAAAACATATCCATGAGAAGAAAGGGACCCCAATTAGAGAAGAGGGCATGGGAAGTTCAATAATTTCGATACAGAAAAGGCAAAAACGAAAATTTATAGATGGAAAAGGGGGACAGACCGTTGCTATTCTTGGTGTTTGACTTCCAATTTCAAGCTTGGGCGTCTACCAATTGCTGGATTTGCAACTGACGAGGATGCTCTGCTATCGACAGGGGCTTCTTATATACTTGATCGTGGAGAAGATAATGGGATTTATCGTCAAAGATAACACTGCAGATAAACCCTATGCTTCGCCTGACTGAGCACAGGCGCGGGAGCGGGCGCTGAGCGGGCATGGGCGCGGGGTGGAGATAATCCTATTCGCGCGGTTTGGGTGTTAACTGAGTGTCGTTGGGATATTTTGGCACTGATAAACTTAACGTCACAAGTGTTTCAGTTGCAAGATTAAGTGAGAGGGAAATTAAGCTGTGTGATTAAGAGGGGGGTGATTAAGTCCTGGGAAAAGTAGTAACTTAATTCAGTGTGTAATCGTTTAAAAAATTAATACATAGACGGAGCATGAGTGAAAAAGGAAACATTATTATGGTGACTATCATTTTTTTAGTTGGAATTAAATTCATACTAGAATTATTTAGAATATAATACTAAATACATGGCAATAGATATTAAAATTTAATATAAATATTTAAAATTTAAAACATTGATACATTGCAGGAGCATGTGCGAAAAAGTAAACATGGCTATATTATGCTAACTATCAAATTTTTTTGTTGGAATTAAATTCATATTAAAAAAAATTGTATATAATACAAAATATACGGTCATACAAAAAGGAATTTAATACAAATGTTTAAATTAAAAAAATGATACATGACCAAAACATGTGTGAAAAAGGAAACATATAGTTATATTTCATGTTGACTATCGTTGGAATTAAATCCATAGTAGAATTGTTTTGCATTTAATGCTAAATATGTATGGCCATACATAATTAAATTTAAACATTTAAAATTTAAAAATCGATACATGGCCAGACCATGTGTGAAAATGGAAACATAGCTATATTATGTTGACTATAATTGGAAGTGTACTATAATTGTTTAGTATATAATACTAAATATACGACCATACATTGTTTATAAGATATGCATCAATATAATTGTTTGACAAATTTTGCAAGTTTTAGAACAGTTCTCTTATATTGATTTATATGTTATAAAATTGAAAGTTGTACATGCCTTTACATATAGATCATTTTTTCAAAAAAATTAACTAATTTAAACAGTTTTTTAAAAAATAATTTTTTTGCATCAACTACATAATGTCCTCTCTTTTAAAAATGTTATTTTTTCCAAAAAATATTAGTGCACTGCATCACCAATCTTTTTGAATTTTCATCCTCATCCCATTAATGGTAACTCATTAACCTCTACTCTCACTTCTTGCGATCTCATCAACTCCTTTTCTTTCTTTCTCCAACCAAACAAAATCCGATAAAATATTCATGATTCATATACATACATTTTTTTATCAGTTCATACATATATATACATATATATACATATATATACATATATATATATAAATATATATATATATATCATTTTTTATTTTTCTATTATTGATAGCAAGAAAAGCCAATGTTAGTGCACTATGTCCATAAACTATATCATGTCGATCCTCCTTTTTAATTTGAAATCACTTTAACTTTTCTTCTCTTTCATTCTCCAACCAATTAAGATTTCAAATTTTTATTCACCTCCCCTTCGAGCCAATACATTCTCTCATCAATTAAAATGTAAAATCATTTTTGGTTGCCTCTTCCAATACATTCTTTTATCAATAAAAAAGGAAACATGTCTATATTTTATTGACTATCGATTTTTTGGTTGGAATTAAATTTATACTAGAATTATTTAGTATATATTACTAAATATACGGTCATACACAAGTCCCTAAAAATGCTTTTGGGAGGATTCAGGGCCCACGTCATGATAATGTCCTCTCACATCAAGTCCCTGAAAATGTATTTGGAAGATTTCAGGGTTGATGTCATGATAAATGTTGTCTCACAACAAGTCCCTTAAAATGCATGTGAAAGGAGCCACACTCTCATGGTATGAGACTTGGCTCATCCCAAATGTATGGGAACTTGTAGTGAGATAACACTATCATGAGAGGACACTCTTATGATTAGGGCCTTGGCTCGTCTAAAATTTTGGTGAAGTTGGGGCTCATATCATGACAATGGTCTCTCATAAAAAGTCCCTAAAAATATATTTGGAAGGTGTCAGGGCCCATATCATGACACTATCCTATCAAAATAACTCCATGAAATGCAATAAATAGGTACTTTGAAGGATGTTGTGAAGCTTTTTTTATTCTCACGATTTTCTGTACATAAATCACACAATAACATACCCTTATACCTGAATTTAATATTTGAAAATTAATATGAAATTGCTTGCAACACTCACTTGCGGTTCTTGTATCACCTCCCAAAATTTAATATTTGAAAATTAATATGAAAAAGCATTGCAAGGAGTCAGATGCTTGTGGAAAGCACCGCCTGTTTGTAGAAATTTCTGCTTGGGGTGTGTGGTCTACACAAGCTGCTGCCAAGTCAAAATATATTTTCAAGGATCCAGGGCTAAATGCTTTTGGGAGATGTCAGGGCCCATTTCAAGACAAATGTCGTCTCATGCCAAGTCCTTGAAAATACATTTGCGAGGTGTCATCACACATATGATGACAATGTCATCTCATAATAAGTCCATAAAAATGCATTTGGGTGGTGTCAGGTCCCATTTCATTACAACGTCCTGTCATTATAAGTCCATCAAAATGCATTTGGGAGGTGTCAGGGTCCATATCATGACAAATGTCACGACCAATATTGTGATAGTGTCCTTTCACAACATGTCCCTTCAAATGCATTAAGGAGGATACATAGCCCATATATTGGCAGTGTCCTCTCATAATAAGTCCCTAAAAATGCATTTCGGTGAAGTTTGGGCCATATCATGACAATTCCCTCTCACGCCAAGTCCTTGAAAATACATTTGGTAGGTGTCATCGCACATATGATGACAATGTCATCTCACAATAAGTCCTTAAAAATGCATTTGGGTGGTGTCAGGTCCATTTTCATGACAACGTCCTCTCATAACAAGTCCATCAAAATATATTTAGGAGGTGTCAGGGCCCATATCATGACAAATGTTGCGACCAATATTGTGATAGTCCTTTCACAACATGTCCCTTCAAATGCATTTCAGTGAAGTTTGGGCCCATATCATGACAACCTTCTCTCATACATGTCCATCAAAATGCATTTGGGAGGTGTTAGGGCCCATACCATGACAAATGTTATCTCACATCAAGTCCCTAAATATGCATTTGGGAGGTTCCACGACCCATATCATGATAGTGTCCTTCATAACATGTCCCTTCAAATGCATTATGGAGGATACATGGCCCATATCATGATAGTGTCCTTCATAACATGTCCCTTCAAATAAATAGAATTAGGGCCCATAATCCATTTCTATGGACCTTGTTCTCAAAAATGTATCTGGAGGAGCCAAGCCCCCTATCATGACAGTCTTTTCTCACTACAAGTCCCTTGAAATTCATTTGTGAGGATCCAAGGATCATATAATGATAGTGTCCTCTCACAACAAGTCCCCAAAAATTCATTTGACTGTATTTGGGGCCCATATAATTACAAATGTCATCTCAAGTAAGTCCCAAAAAATGCATTTGGGAGGAGCCACGACCCATATCATGATAATGTCCTCTCATAAAAGGTCCATAGCAATGGATTATGGAGGATCCAAGGCCCATATCATGGCATTGTCCTCTCACATAAAGTCTCTATAAATGCATTCGGGAGGAGACATGTCACATATCATGACAGTGTCCTCTCATTGAAAGTCTCTAGAAATGTATTAGGGAGGACCCACGACCCATATCATGACAATGTCTTCTCAAAGCAAGTCTCTAAGAATGAATTTGTGAGGAGTCACAACCCATATCATGATGTTGTCCTCTCACATCATGTCCCCAAAAATGCTTTTAGGAAGAAATATGGCTCATCTCATGAAAGTGTCCTCTAATAAAAAGTCTCTAAAAATGTATTTGGGAGGTGCTTGGGCCCATATCATGACAAATGTCATCTCATAGAAAGTCTTTAACAATTCATTTAGGAGGATCCACAACCTATGTCATGGCATTGATCTCTTACAACAACTCCTTAAAAATGCATTAAGGAGGATCTAGTGCCCATATCATGACAGTTTCGTTTCACAACAAATCTTTACAAATGCATTTGGATAGATTTGTGGCCCATATCACCACAATGTCCTCTCACAACAAGTCCCTAAAAATGCATTTGGGAGGTGTCATGGCCCATATCATGACAGTATCATATAACAAGTCCCTCAAACTGCATTTGGGATGAGCTAAGACCCATATTATGATAGTGATGTCTCACAAAAAGTCCCTAAAATTGGATTTGTGAGGGGTCAGGGCTCATATCATGATGTTTTCTTCTCACAACATGTCCCTAAAATTCTTTTGAGAGGAGTCATTGCCCATGTCATGAAAGTGTCCTCTCACAGCAAGTCTCTAAAAATACATTTTTGAGGTACTTGGGGTCATATCATGACAAATGTCATCACATATCAAGTCTCTAGAAATTCATTTAGGAGGATCTATGACCTATATCATAACATTGAGCTCGCATAGCCTATGAAGTGTTCCACTCTATGAAGAGAGAAAAGGGGAAGGAAAAAGGCAGTCTTGCTATGAAGTTGGACATGTCCAAAGCATACGACATGGTGGAGTGGAGTTTCCTTGATGTGGTGATGGAGAAGATGGGTTTTGGGATGAAGTGGAGTAAAGTCAAAGATTGCATCACATCTATCCAACACACTTTTGCTATAAACGGGGATCAGACCAAAAGCACAAAGCCTGCACGTGGGCTTCGCCAGGGTGACCCTCTATCCCATATCATGAGAATGTCCTCTCGTAGCATGTGGATGAAGGTGTATATGGGAGGATCTATGACCAATATCATGTCAGTGTGATCTCACAGCAAGTCCCTAAAAATAAACTATTGAGGAACCATGACCCATATCATGATGGTGTCCTCTCACGGGAAGATCCCAAAAATGCATTTTGGAGGAGCCACATCACATATCATGAGAATGTACTCTCCCAACATGTCATTGTAATTGCATTTGGGAGGATATGTGACCACTATCATGATAGTTTACTCTCACAGTAAGTCCCTAAAAGTAAATTTCTGAGGAGCCAGGGCCCATATCATGATGGTGTCGTCTCACAACATGTCACTGAATATGTTTCTAGAGGAACCAGGGCCCATATCATTATGGCATCCTCTCACATCAAGTCATTGAAAATGCATCTGAGAGGAGCCACCTCCAATATTATGACAATGTCCTCTCACAACATGTCATTGTAATTGCATTTGGGAGGATATGTGACCAATATCATGATAGTGTGCTCTCACAGCAAGTCCCTAAAAATAAATTTTTGAGGAGTCAGGGCCCATATCAAGATGATTTCGTCTCACAACATGTCACTGAATATGTTTTTGGGAGGAACCAGGGCCCATATCATTATGGCATCCTCTCACATCAGGTCTTTGAAAATGCATTTGAGAGGAGCCACATCACATATCATGAGAATGTCCTCTCCCAACATGTCATTGTAATTGCATTTGGGAGGATATGTGACCACTATCATGATAGTGTGCTCTTACAGTAAGCCCCTGAAAATGAATTTTTGAGGAGTCAGGGCCCATATCATGATGGTGTCGTCTCACAACATGTCGCTTAATATGTTTCATACAATTGCTCAAAAGATTACATAAAAGCTCTCACAGAAGCGCAAGCAACAAACTGGGTTGCCAATCCTTATTGGATGGCAAAACCCAAGGACATAAAAATAAAATCATTACATGTAGATGAAGGCATCATAGGATTCCTATTTATATATGTTGAAGGCATCGAAGAAGAGAAGGCACCCTAAAGGTGTCAAAAGCGAAAGGTAGAAAATGATGTTGATTGGCCTCACATGCTGTTCCATGTTTATGAACTTTTTATATTGCTGCCTCAGATGCTGCCTGCCCTGCTTTAAAGTTTTTTGAAAGGATACCTGTCAAGGGAGAAACTCCTGTTAGGTCAACACAGTCATGTTTTCCATTCATCCAGTGAAATAAAAGAATGTATGCAGGTCGCAACGAATGAACACCATCAGATTGAGTGCCAAGGAAGGCCAAAGGAGCTTCTTTCAAAACCTTTAACCCAGATCGAGTGCCAACATCATGACAAAACTTATAACCAGGCCACGAGCGGCAGTGCACTGCATGACCACCAAAGGCATCAAGTTTTGTGATGTTGCAAATTAGACAATGTTCATCACCTGGATACAAGGGAATCATAAGAAAATACCGAAGGATAGCTCGATACTCAATGGGTAACATAGACAGACCAATGCCATCAATAGGAAAAACCCTCAAAAAAATTTCTGCATGATCGGCTTGTAAAGACGTGAGAATAGTATGTTGCCGTAAGGATAGGTCACTTGCCATGATTTGTTGGATGACCATTTTGTAGTAAGTGTCTACCAAAATAGATTGGGTTTTGGGGTGGTAGAATGCATACTTGTCAACATAGACCAACATAAAGATGGCAAGATATTGCATATGCAAGCATGTGCTTGGACAAAGGGGATCCATGTAGGCATGCATGTGACCTCACACAACATATGGTCTTGGAGATCTTTAGTGTGTATTTGAGAGGCAACAAAAGAAAATTTACTGACATCATGAGAGGACTTGATCCCCATTCCCCCTAGATGCATAGGAAGTGTAGCCAAACACCATTGTAAATCACCAAAACATGGGTTGTCACCAACCACAATATGCTCCAGACAACGATGAAGACCGTGATAAAAAATTTCCAACACAGGTGTGATAGAAGAAGGAGGTGTTGTACGAAGATCAAACAACAGTTTGGGCATCCCAACACAAGACCTAAGAAGAAGAAGCTCACACTATGGGTCTTGGAGTGAGGACATGCGATCCATCATATCAAGGGTCTTCATCACACGTTTCTGGAGAAGTTCCTTTGTAAAGGATGCGTCTGTAGAAAATTGGGCCACCTAGAATCTTCACTCCATGCTCTAGATGAGAGATGTCAGTTGGAAATAAGCCCACATTCGAGCCTCATCTAGGGTCATCAGATGGCCAAAAAATCTATCTTCTTAGTATTGAGATGAAGACCATACATCGGGCCTCGCTCCTGAATGAGGGATAGAGCCTTTGAAACAACCTATGTGTCCCCAATGAGGGTACCATCATCAAGGTAGAAAGAAAGGAGGACAAGTTGACATGCATCCTTTCCCTATAAAATAAGAGGGTGGAGTCTTAGGGAAAAAAGTAGGGGGCCTAATGGGTCACCTTGTTGTACCCCGACAGAAGAAAAAAGAGGCTCTCCATGATCCATATAGAGAGGATATGGAGAGCTATAGAAACACTCAACCCATCGTACAATAGAAGGGCAATGAAGACGAACCTCGCAGGATATGGTAGATCAATCAACCATGTTGAAGGCATTGTTGAAGTCAATAAGAGCCATGGTGACTGTAGTGTGGTGTTGTGGTTCATAGACAAGTTGAGTGACAACATGTAGAAGGGCCTCAACACCACCAGAAATACCAACACCATATTGATGATCCACAAGATAAGGGACGACATCAGAACTTACACCCTTTACCGCAAATTTGGATACAAGGCATTGCCAAATAGTACCCATAGCAATAGGCCAAATGCCATTATTTGGTTTGAGAAAAGGAGTCAATGGAGCACTAGCAATGTAGGGAGCTAGGGAATCTGGACAACGACTAGTGAGCCAAAGATTCACCACAGTTGAAACTGCATTAAAAAAATCATCTTTCACTGCAGTGGCATCCCCACACATATAATCAATAAGATGTTGTGATCGTAGGCCATCATGTGCGCAAGAGGTCCCTTTCTTGAATGATAAAATGGCTTCTTCAATCATAGAGCAAGAAGTAACAAATGGAGAGCTAGAAATTTCAGACTGAGGTTGTACCAATGACAGTTGAGGTTGAGGGTGTTTAGCTTCAAGATAAGAATAATTAGCAGCTTTTGTGGGGGTTACACCACTAGAGGATAGAACATGGATGGCAGTAGAAAATTGGCTATCTTTGATCTTAGACTTGGCATGTGAAATACAAGCTTCAGAAGAATGTTCTCGCCCGGTAGGACAACAATGAGCCAAAATCTGAGCCAGGAGTTGTTGAAAGCCATCAGGTCCTGAATTCCAAGTCTCCAAAGCCTTAAGGATCATAAGTTGTTGTAGAGAGATGTGTTTTTGAGAAGACTGTTCTTGAGCAGACTTAGGGGAGAAGCGATACAGAACACATGCTGGAAGCAACAAAAGACAAATCCATGCATCAATAGAGCATGGGCAAGAAGCCACCTAGAGTAAGCAAGCACGAAGAGTGTCGATAAAGGGAAAATGACAAAGAAGAGGGATGCTCTTTACGGTAGGGACACCCATGCAGAAGACAGAATATAGAAGATTTGTGTCGAGCTATATTCGATCAACAGGTAGAGGCGGTGGTTCAATATGTTGACGAGCTGACAGGGTGCAAGGAATAGAATCTGGAAAGCCAAAATTGATGGGAGCCGGCAAACCAACTATCACATTGAGTGATGTCTCACCAGGCTATCGAGGTAGAGCGGTAGTAACATCAGAGCCATCAGAAGCTTGATGAGGACATGCTTTAGACCATGGCATGATGTCAAGGCATACACCACACATCCAATGCTTGGAAGAACAAAGAGAAAACACCAAGCCCTCCCAAACATCCGCATACTCCAACGCCTTACAGATTCCATCAACACAACTCAGTGAAGATAAATGAACAACCCGAAGATGATTACTAAAACTGTTAGCTACTAACAGTTTTCCGCGACATGTATGGAGGCCCTAAAAGGACATGAAACTTGTGCAGATGGTCCAACCATGCAGGATGTAGTCCCCGCGCGGTAAAGGACCACAAGAACAACCTCACAGCTTTTTACTGGTGACGCAGCAAGACAGTCATAATGTGTCATTGCCGATGTGGGAAAACTAAATTTTGCCATTAAAGAGAGAGGAACTAAGACATGGAGGGAACCCTCTCGTGTATAGCGGCCACCAGGGCAGTCGTTCCTACTGGTTTGACTAGTGTCAAGCCTTCTTAACACACGACTGTAGGGAATCATGTATGGGCTGCCGCCTCCGGGGATCGATGCTGGACTCTATCGTATCGATCCTCGACGTGTTGACTCCTGGATGGATAGACACTAGGGACGCTACGAGTACGTTCTTTCCCTAATCCCTTGCTGCTATGGGTGTGGTTGCTAAAAAAAGGCAGTCACCATCGGTATGGCCAAGTCCAACAAAAGTTGATAAGTTGAATCAGACTTGAAGTTACCATCGAACCTTTCTGGTCGCCTTCCGTCCGCATTCGAGAGACACTATGGTAAGTTGGATCTGGATACTATGGTGTGGGGGAACAAGACGAGCAGAGAACCCCTTCCATCAGTGACACTGGGGTAGGTGCAATAATTAATTAGAGGTAGGTGGGAGCCAAACAGAATCGTCATCGGTGCCCATGTCACGTACAACGGCTCGACGCCCTCGCATCGCATCATCGTCCAACACACGGTGACCAAATAAGTGTTGATATATTCCAACAAAAATACACTCGGGAGGAGCCATGACCCATTTCTTCTCATAAAAAGTCTCTTTCAATGCATTTCTTAGGAACTGGGGCCCATATAGTAATAATGTCCACTCACAACAATTCTTTAAAAATGCATATGTGAGGGTTGGGGCCCATATCACAAGAATTTCCTCTAACAGTAGGTCCCCCGTAATGCATTTGTGAGAATTCAAGGCCCATATCAAGACAATATCCTCTCATAGTAATTTTGTAAAATTTCTAAGGTTAGGTGACATGAATTTATGTCATCTATAACTTTGGTGACACACATACATGTCACCTAAATGTTATGTCACCTTGTATATTACGCTTGACTCATATACATGTGTAAATCCCCATTAGAACATAGGTGATTCAAATGTATGTCACCTATAGTGTGTCACCCTTTCAAGTATGATAAAATGCATGTCACCTATGTTGCACAGACTACACGTGACATACATGCATGTCACCTAAAGTATGTCACCCTTTCAAATATACAAAAATGTATGTCATCTATTTTACGTAGGCCTACACAGATTATAAGTCATGTACAAACATGTCACCTAAAGTGCATAACTTTTTTCATAAAGATGCTTCATCATTTGATGAAAAAGAAGAATTTAGAAGTGCTCCTAAGATACTATCTTGAAGTCAAGTTCTTGATCAAACTAGAGATGTAGATAATTTATCATATAATTGGAGAAAGTGAAGTATATTTTTTGAGTTTCCATACTGGAAGCATAACCTTATATGTCATAATCTTGACGTGATGCTCATAGAAAAGAATGTATCTGAGAGTTTGATTCACACACTGCTAGGAATGGAGAAGTCAAAGGACACTAAAAAGTCTCGATATGACCTCGAATAGATGGGCATAAGACATAGACTTCACATTATCAAGGACAAAATAAAAATATCATCCCACCTTCATGTTTTACTTTGAAGAAGGAGGAAAAAGAATTATTTTGTAAGCTGTTGAAGTCTGCTCGAGTTCCTGATGGGTATTCTTCTAATATAGCTACAAATACATGCATCAAAGAAATAAAGTTGATGGCATTGAAGAGTCATGATAATCATGTATTGATGTAATAGTTTCTCCCATTAGCTTTTACAAGTAGCATTACCAAACAAAAATGTTAGATTTATTGTAATTGAGTTGTGCAAGTTTTTTAAAGACATATGCTCTAAAGTCAAAAATACAAATTTTTTTGAGAAGGTAGAATCTAGAATAGGAGTGACTCTTTGTAACCTAGAGAATATTCTCCCACCATCATTCTTTGATGTGATGGATCATATTTTCATTCATCTTCCATGAGAAGCGACGGTAGTCAGACTGATATTCTATTGTTGGGTGTACCCCGTGGAGAGGTAATCTTTCTAAAAATTAATTTTGTTCAAACTTTATAAATATATGTGTGAAATAATGTTGCTCCAGAAGCTTCTATAGGAGAAGGTTACTTGGCATACGAATGCTTAATATTCTGTTTGAGATATCTCTCAGGTGTTGAGACAAGGGTCACTAAATTGTCTAGAAATGATGTGGAAGATGAAGAGTGGTCTACATTCTTTCATAAAGGGTGTCATTTAGGAAAGAAGACTCCTGTTATGCTTGATAGCACAATGCTCAAAGTTGTGCATCAATATATTTCAGCCAACTGTGATGCAGTTGATCCATACGTGAAGTAAGATCATTGTTTACTTTTCATTATGTAATTTCATATTTACGTCTAGGTGTGTTACACATGTTTGTTAGCAGGGAGCACATTCGATACTTGAAGAAAATCAATCCATGTGCACGACAATGGGAAATGAATATTCTTCATATGAATAGTTTTAATGAATGGTTTAAGAAAGATGTAAGTTTAAATAAGTTATTTCCATTAGCATAATAACAAAAATATATAAATAATTTAATTCATAATATTTTTAGATTGAGGAGAAGGCAAAGTCGACAACTGTGTCACCAAATCTTTTAGTGTTGGCTCGAGGACTGCAACAAATGATGATGCAATACGCGAGAAATGTAACAAATAGTTATATATTTCACACCAAGAATCGAGAATGCGGTAGAAAAACACAAAATAGTGGAATTATGGTGAATGCTCAGACAGAAAGTTTTGCCATCTCCAAAGACAAAAATCATGTAACGGGTCAAGTTACATACTACGGGGTGTTATGGGACATTTTCGAGATCAGTTATTACGAGCAACTTAAAGTTTTATTGTTCAAATGTGACTAGGTCAATGCAAACAGAGGCATCAAAAAAATCTGAAAATGACTTCACAATGGTCAATTAAAAACATATTGTGGTAACTGATCATCCATTTGCATTGGCATCCCAAGCACAACACGTGTTTTATGTGAAAGACATAAGTTAAAAAAATTGGAGCTTTGTTGTGCACACTACACCTCGTGATACTTATGACATGTAGGAGAAGCTTTATGATAATTTCATAGATGGAACCTGCTTATCTGAAGATAAATCTCCAAGTGATTTGGAAGATATCTTAAGTGACATTTGTGATGACTTTAAATTAGTCAGAGAAGACATGGAGGGTGTGACCTTTTATGAAGGGGGTCATGATCCCCGTCATTGATCTTATGTAACTCTTTTTATTTTATTAGTTGGGTCAAATAGTGGAAACACTCATGTTATCCTTTTATTTATAAAATAGTCATTTATTCTTTTACTTGATTATACATTTATTGCACAAATATTTTCTTTTGGGTTAATCTTCTTTATGAGTTTGCTTGTAGGATGTTGGCTTCATCATCAACATATAAATATTATTGATTTTTTTAGAACCACAATTACATAATGTATGCTATGATTTCAATTTATAATTCAATATTTTTTATATCAATTGTCTTTTTAGGAGAATGAAAAGATGCAGTCAGCTATTGTCTCCACTTACTGACGGTGTCTGCAATGAAGGATTAACTCATGGGATTATGACAGGTAACATCACAAATTAAATCATTTAATTTCTTTCTTAGAACCGCTCACCTCATCATTTTAGTTGCAGATATTTCTAAAAGACCAAAAGGAGGATATCTTGGTTCGATAAATGATGATTGGGGGTGTTCAATTGCAAAAGAAGGACTTAGAAATAGTAAATTTGTGGTGGGATCATTTACAAACAGCAACATAAGTTCTTCTTTGAACCTTGCAAAAAAAAATCCCTCTGTGTCAAATGATGGAGTTGGTATCGTTGGTAAAAGTCATGTGGTGGCAATCGCAAATAATGCTAGAGAAGGAATTCATTCTAAAAGACACTTAGAAAAAAAAAAGTGATCAAGGAGTGCCTGTAGGAGCAAGTGTGCAACGTTTGGTAAATGATGTCAGTAACAACCAAGATGTTGAAATTGATGATTTAGATAAAGATCAACATTTTGTTGTTGATTCTCCTACTGCTGATCGTGGGCAGAGTGAAGGTAAGAAAATTTAGATACAAATATGTATTACATTTTTCACAAAATGTTACTTATTTATAGTCTTATAATATGTATATCCTTGTAAATTCTTGCATCATATTCATGATTTTGTAGGGGGAGCTACAAATAAAAAAAACAAGGGGCTATTCTAAGTGTATCTGATTATGGGGTAAGACATGGGATAAAAAGCTTCCTATTAGTTAGGATGAGAATGGAGATCCAATAGGACCACATTAGAATGACATGTCTTCCTTTTTGGGAATTGTTGCTAGAAATTATGATCTTGCACCATTAAACTATCTTGATTGACAACAAGTACATGTAGAAAACAAAACGCTATATGGAATTATGTCGAGGTAATTCTAGTCTTTGAGATATAATATAATGCTGTGAATTTTATATTTAAATATGATTCTTTTGTTATAGGCCAAGTTTGTTATCGACATAAAGGGGAAGAATTCAGTTTGACGAATAGTGAGAGGTCGTTAGAGAGACTTCAAAGAGGATATAAGAAAAACCACTATCTACGGCACAAGGAAAAATCTAACCGGCTTAATGATTGCCCCTCCCGTGTTGATCCCGATCAATGGAAATTTCTTGTGATTTTTTGGGATTCTGATGATGGAAAGGTAAACAATTTCTTCTTTAATGTTGTAGAATTTAATAGTGTATATTGTATATAATTATATTATAATTCATTATATGTAGTTATGGAGTGCTAAAAATGTTATGAGCAAAAAGTTCGTTATGATGAGACATACATCGGGATCAACGTCGTATGCTTGTGTGAAGGCTAATGTGAGTTATCTTCTGTTTGAAATGTGCATTACACTTTCATACTACTATGCTCATATATGTTTCTACTATTACAAATAGTTACAAGAAAAGAAAAATGGTGTCAATAGTAGTAGATTAGACTTGTTTAAGGCCACCCATTTGAAGAAGGATGGTACCGCTGTGGATGCAAAATCTGTAGAATTGATTGTAAGCAATCATTTAAATTTTTTTTTTTCATTTAATGAAAATATTCTCATTAATATTGTAATGTAGGACAAGTTGAATGTGGAACTTGCAAGTAATGATGAAAATCTCGATGAAGATGAGATATTTGATCATATTTTAGGCCCAAAGAAGATTCTTGTGAAACATGTGCAACATGTGTCTCATAATTATTATGAAAATAAAATCAAAGACTTAGAACTGGTTGTTGATGCTCATACCCAGATATACAAGGCTCAACAAATCGTGTTGTTAGAAATGAAGAAAAAATATGAAAATCTTGAAGCTATGATGCTGAGAAATTATAACATGAGTGGTTCGTTTCATCCCAACAAGATAAATCTTCAAATTCTTATATTGATATCATAAAAAAATTTATTTTCTTATAGTGACCAATTTATTTTGTAGAATATCACAAGGATCACCAATCAAACACGACCAAGACCAAATCAATCGAGCAGTGGAACACCCATTACCGAAGGACTGATTATTATATCCAAGCATTTATTGAATAATTTTTTCAATCGGATTTTTAGGTATAAATAATGATTGACACGGTCTTTATAAATTTAAAGGTTGTTTCCTTATTTAAGTTTTGATGATGGGAAATCAATTGTAGCACAAGGACACATTACTTCAGCAAGTCCAACTTATGTCATAGGAGGAGCATTGTTGGGTTCTTCATTTGCTGCCATGTCCATTATTATACCAATCCAACCTCAAGAGTAGTTGATTAGGCCTTTTGGTCAACACCAAGTCATTGAGGATGTAATTGGGATAGTGATAGCTTGGCCAAAGAAATTGAAAACTACTAGAGGGGGGGTGAAAAGAGTTTTATATATAATTTAACAATTATTGAGCTCAAACAACCACAATGAAAAATATTAGACAAGGAGACACAAGGTTTAGAGTGGTTCCAACTATAGCAAATACTATAGCCGTCAGTCCACTACCCGGTTGCTTACCCAACCGGGATTTGAAAAGAAATTTATTTTATTACCTCTTCAAGGAATTTACATAAAATACAATCTCTTTTCCTAAACCCTTCAAGCAGCCTTCACCTAGAAGTAATCGCCAACCTTGAAGCAGCCTTCCCTTGAAGTAGATGCACCAACTCCCGTTGCACCAGCCTTCTGAAGTAGCTTCCCTTGCGATAGCCTTCTTGAAGTAGCTTGAAGTCCCCTTCTCCACCTGAGAAGTCAATCCTCTCCAATCCGCAGCCTCCAACCCTAGGAGTAGCAAGGAGAGTACAAAAGATAAATAGGAACAAGAAAGAAAAACGGAAATTACAACTTATCCTTTAAGCCCAAGGCTTGATATGCCTAGATCAAGCGTAAGATCTCCTAGCCAAGTATGTGAACTTGTGATTGCTAGTGGGTAGGAGAATCTAGCCTATAGGACACGAGATTGGGCTAAGGAGAATGTAGGCCAATGATCACAGTGCTCAAATTGCTTGCAAAAGATTGCTCAAGTATGCTCAAGTATATTCTCAAGTGTAACAAGTGAATTCTAGTGTCCTATGGCTTGTCCTATTTATAGGAATGGCCTAAGTATGCTTAAGGACGTTCTAGACAACTTCTAGGGGTTTCTAAGTGCTTAACTAGCCGTTAGGTACAAAGTTGTTGCTTTAACAACGGCTAATTACTTTATTCTGCAGTTGCTGTCAGAGACCATCTCGGTCGACAAATGGTCGACCGAGACACCTACTCGGTCGAACTTTTGTCGACCGACAGGCTCTCTGGAACAAGTGTTTTGCAACGTCTTTCTTCAACTGCCAACTAACTTGTCTGTTGTGTCTAACGGCTACTTTGGATCTTTTCTCGGTCGAGAAGTTTGTCGACTGAGAGTGTCTCGGTCGAGGAGTTTGTCGACCGAGAATGATCCTGTTTCAAGGTTTCAATTTAAGCACTAATTATATGTGTGAGTGTGCAAAGGTGATCTTAATTAAATGGGATGACATGTCTAACTATGGTGTTTGGCTAGGGAAAATGTAACGCTTGATTTACATGCAATTCTAAGTACTTGTACATTATATATTTGTACAAGTTTTACAACATTGATTACATTGCATGAAAATATAACTAAGTAAGCTCTTGGATTTTCTCTAGTTGCCTTGCCATCCATCTTAGTCCTGCACACTCAAGTAGCTCGTTAGATTAATAAGAATGAAATGTTTGTCATCATCGAAACAAAGGGATTTATCATAATATCCAATTTATCCAACAGAAATTACTCATTGCCAGGTAACATTTTATAAATTAATCTCAATACTACAAGTGTACTTCTTAACTTTTTCTTCATCATTATAGATGTACAATTTGGAGACGTGGAAGCCAAGAATAGCACTCATTTCATCAATATAGAGATTCACATATCGTATGAATTGATAGGATTTAGTAAAAATAGAATTCAGTCTTGGTTGTAATTTATGGACCTTTGAATCTTATTTTCTTGTGTTATTCTCATTATGTTTGTGTTGGTTACATTCAGTCTTGGAGATTGCCTATAAATCCTATTTTCATGTGTTATTCCCATTCCTGATTGATTAAAAATATTTACTCATAAGAAACTCTTAAGATACATCGATGTTGCAACTTCTTCCTATATTTCCTAAGCTTATTTACTACTAGTTGAACTCCCTATCTACTGCAGTTCTAATTTTTGCAAAGTTGGCAATATCTTTTGAATGAATTTTCATTCCACTCTCAGCGAAATATACAATATGGCAAAGGCATGGTTCATTAGGTGTTTCCATCTATATCATCATCAAATTAAAAAGATTTTGATTAAGATTCTTGATGTTTTGAATGTTTTTGATGTATGGGAATTTTCAATTTTTTTATCCCAATGCATATTACTCTAATTTAAGGTGCGGTCTTGATGCTCACTTTGTAGATATGATGAGAATGGCAAATGTGCTAGAAATAGAATTTATTATTTGAAATTTCATTTTCTACTTATTTACTTTTAATACCACTATCGTGTTAGTGTTTTTTACTTATGTATACTGTCTTTCCAAGAGGCAACATTGTTTTATAATTGTTTCATCTAATGTAACAAATATGTGTTTAAGTCATATGTATAAACATTTGTTTATGATTCCCAACTAGCAAACTATGATGATAACTATGGGATTAAATCTTGAGTTCGAGATCAGGATTCATGCTTTAACTTTTTGAAGATGATGCACAATAATTATTCTTGGAAATGTGTTAAGATGATGAATTCGTATATAGATATATAGCTAGTTTGATGCCTCAGTGGGCCTCGTAAAGTTCTCTGTTCTGAAGCTCTTTTTGGTAGAGTTTTAAAAAAACTTGGATACTACTTGAGTTCTTATAGGAAGGGGTTCTTGATTACTGATAGTATGTTTTAATTTCAATAGGTCTTCCATATAGGATACATCAGCTTAGCCTAGTGATGTTTGGTGTTGACCATACAAGCCTAAATAGAACATATACAATCCTACCTTAAGAACATATAGTTTATATAATCTGCATTAATTTCTCTGTCATGTATATTGATTTTTATTCTCATATTACTTTGTGAACTCTACTAGCATGAACAATAATGCATGAATCAACAACCTTTATAAAGGTATATACAACTTTTGGTTGTGGTTGTCTTCATTTCTCCCCCAACAGGTAAGGTTGTTCTATTGATTATGGAGTTATGGGCTAAGAAATACTTAATTTAAAAAATTTAGGCTTCCTGTCACCTATGGGTTGTGCATCTTGTCTCTTCAAAGATGTTGGATCTTCCCTTTTTTGTCTCTTATGGGTTCCTATTGTAGTCCATTTTCCCCATTTTGCATGTGATGAGGAGTGTGGGTTGAAGGATACTAACTCCTGATTAATTAATAACAAACTATGAAAAAGCATTGGAAGGTAAACCATTTGTACATTATTGTGCCTCAATGTCATGAGCAAGGTTTTATTTTGTTCTTTTTATTTGTTGTTTGGTAAATTTATATTGTTTGGGCTATCTAACATTGATGTCTAGGTCTTCCATAGAGGATAGATCATCTTAGCCTAGTGATGTTTGGTGTTGATGTTCTGTTTTAAGTTACTACACCTTCCAATTCATAATATGATGTTTGTGCTAATTACTTTTTATCTGTAGTGATACATTTAATTTAGTATTGGAGCTTTCTTACCCAATGTTGATTAACTATGCTAGGATGGGGGCAGGATTGGGTACTCCTTAACCTTATACATACATCATGCTCAGTTACAATTTGTCCTAGTTATTGGTTTATTGACCTGTCATTATTTGTCCTAGTTATTGATTTACTAAACTGTTATGCTTTTGAGGCTATCATATTATTTTAGTGTGTTGAATCTGAATTAGTATTAAGATTCTTGGAAAATATGATTATTTTGTGAAGTCTCTTTCTCTTCGTCTTTCAAAACATGGAATATATTTTGGTTCTGGTTGAGATAGTGTCAAGGATTTTTTTTTCTGAAATCAAAATATCAATCAAATTTAAGGATGGACTATGTACATCTCGTATTTCTACACATCCTTTATAATTCTCACATAAGTTTGACAATATCAATGTAGATCACTATGTTGGATTATTCTAATCTCCTCACTAGCAGAATAAGAAGAAAATATTTCCTAACTAGATGATGCTATTGGCTCCCCAAGGACCATGGATCTTTATGAATCTATTGGGCTATACTTTGATCAATGGATTCATTAAATGTGTCAAACTGGTATCTCTTAGGGACATTCATTGAATGTGCCAAACTGTATCTCTTACAGACATTCTTACAAAGCAGTACAAAGAGACATCATTTCCCCTCTACTAATCCCAGAATCAATCGATATTGTAGCACATCCTTATAGAAGTGCCCATTGAAGTGATTCATGAATGGTTTCAGGATCATCACCCACGAAATATGATGCAATCATTTCTGCATTAAAAGAAAAACATGTTGATTCAGAATTTTCAAATCCCTTCCTAGGATGAGCTACTAATGTGGCGCCATGGGCCTTTGTCTGAATGCAGATTTGAAATCTTCTGGTTCTACTTTGAGAAATAATTGTGGTGTCAACTTAGAAGAACAAATTCACCTTAGTTTCCAATGCTCAAAAGGTGAATCCTTAGGTTGCTGGTTCTACTTCTGTAGGTGAGATCTTCTTTCTTCTTTAACTCAACTCAAATGTTTATCTTCTTATGAAACGTTCTTTGTGAAAGTTTATTTGCCAATGTGAGTAAGTCAATCCATATTTTCCATGTTTTATTACAATTATATTTATATTGGAATATAAACATTTGTTAGTCTGTGTTGTCTCTCTAGCTAGAAGTTACTATATACTTTTATAGATTCAACCTCCTTTTTTCTCAGTTGCATTTTGCCTCTGTAATCTTTCTGAAAGTCATAGATTCATGGCTACCTTATGTGGCCCAGACCCTTATATATGCATCTTGTCAGTATTCTGTTATACCATCTAATTTATTTAGTTTATTCAATGGTTATCATAGTAGTTTGTTGTGGAGTACATGGTATCTTTCGATGGAGTTTTCTTTGAAGTCCAACTATCTAACATAATATTTTTAATATTTTCTCTGTGCGTGGAGTTTTTTGTAGAGTTCAGGTATCTAGCATAAGCACCTGACGAGCTCTGTACCTACACAATAGCCCATCAAATCTCCTTCTTAGTCTAAGATCATTAGTGGTTTTCTAATTCATTCGTCAGTTGCATCTTGTCCACCACATAGAAATCATCTATGCTTGTACCTCCTATGGTTCATACGTCTCCAATGAGCTTCAACCACATTCATAGATTTTGAAATGGTCCATCCTCTTAAAATAGCTATTTCCATAATAGCTATATCTCTTTCTGAATTATGTGAGGAGGTTAGTAGGCTTCCCAATAGATAACATTGTATTTAATTCATGTTCATACATTTTAAGAAGGTTCTTCTCGATAAATGAGGTCTTATATGTGAGATTTTACATTCAAGGTATGTATTTCAGGTTCTTTTAACATCACCAAATGCATTTGTTTGACCATCCTAGCTCATTTACTTGTTCAAGAGGCTAATATATTGTTGAAAGGTTTTCTCTCTGTTATCACCATGATACCCTATTTGGTATGTATCTAAGGAAAAAAACATGGTGAATCGTACAGGACGGTGGTACTAGTGCTTATTTACAAGGGACAATTGCATAAACATTTCTTGAATATATGTGCCCAACGGTCCTCTCTAGTCTGGATTTGGATGGGGATGTTGAGGCTTGGTCTATTGGGAACTTCTCATGTAATGGATAATAGAGAAAAACTCATATTTCTTATATTCATGTATGAGTTATAATTATCTCGCATCTATATGGTAAGTTTTGTTGTTTTTGTCTACTTTTATGTTAGTAGATATACCATTGATGTTCTCTAATTGGAGTTTGTTACATAGGAATTATTGATGAATGCTAGATTAATGATTTTAATTCAGATCTTAATTATTATGACCCGACATTAAACTGTGTCAGTACACCACATACACTTTTCTTTAACATGTCTTAAAGCTTGAGAGTTAGAATAATAATTTTCTTTCTAAATCAGGTGTTCATTTTATAGAAATCAAATCTAGAACTAATACATACTTTAAATCTATACCAACTTAAACTTACAAAAGTTATACTACGTATACATATATGTCTTTTTTTGTTCTTACAAGTTGATGTATTTATGATCCTCTCAGTATTTTGATTGCAGATTTGTTGTTGATAAAAGTCAATGCCATTCTGTCAAAAGTTTTGAATATATATGCTAGACTAAGGTCAGTTTCTTTTCACATTCTTTTGAATATTTGTATCATTTCATTCATCAAGAAAACTTATTATTAAGTCTTATCACATAAACCAAGAATTGAATACCATGTTTTTGGTTTATGTTGTATATTAGAGTCTGAACTATCAGACCATCCTTTTGGTTGGGAGCCTCATGGGTGGACATAGGCAGACCAAGATTTCAACCACATGGATGAATGTGTATTGGAATGAATACATCTTGGAATACATATATGTCCAATAATGATAAGATTATATTTTTCCTTTTTCCCTCACAATATGGCATATTGGTTTTTCTTGGTCATAAATTCAAACTAAAGTAAAAAAAATCTTTGATTTCAGGTCTTTTTGTATTTCACAGTTGCTTACTATTCTTATATATGTTGTGTTTTTACCTATTCACATTACAATTAGTTAACATTCATTTGTGTTTTGAAATAAATATAAAAAACTTAATGGAGCAGATTAGACTTGGTTACATTTTATTCTTATTATCATCATAATATAGTAACAAAACCAATAGACTGACTTAGTGGTTTAAAACATGTTTATGAATGATTAGTTTAAGATCCAACCAAATATAGAGCATGTAGTTATAGTGCGTTCCAAAGGAGGCATCACACCTTAATTTATACTAATTGAAATATCATACACGAGTTCTTGTTCAACATATAAAAGAATCAGTAACTGGATCAAAATAAGGTAGTTTGTTAAAAATCTTTCATCTACATATATATTTGCAACCTAGCTTGCATTCAGTTCAGTTGGTAGAGTTGTGTCACTATAAGGAAATTCAATGATCACAATGTTGGCTCCCTATTAAGATGCTCATAAAACCATAACGAATGAATATTGCAAAAAATTACTGGGCTTCATGTCTGTATGGTAGTATATTGCAAAAATTTCCAATTCTATAAAAATTTAAATTTGTAATATATTGCAAACCAAAACATATGAACTACCATATCCTCCAGCATGGTCAAGGAAATACATATTACTTGGATTAGTAATTTTTGGACATAGTGTGGGTTGTGAGAAAGGGATGTAGCATTAATGGGTGAGCTACAAAAATCATGGTGAAGACATAACTCTTCCCCTAATCTTAAGAAAGGATGGGACACATATTTTGAACTTGATTTGTAGAGACAGTTGGGCCACCACATAGGTTGGTATATTATTAATTGTTTTTTGTTAGCCTGCAATAGTATTTCTGTTTGATGCATTTTACCTTACAAGTCTTGAACCTTATGTTATATCAATATATTTACAATTAGTTAACTTATATCATATCTCTAATTACAACTTTTGTGTTGCTTTTTTTTCAGTTTAGTTTGAAATCAAGCAGTGTGTTGGTTGTATATGAATCTCAATATGCTTTCATATCACATCTTCATCCTAGACAAAATGACCCATTGCATAACCTTGATGGGAGTACCATAAACTGGTGTTCATGTACATGTGAAAGGTAAACTATGCAATAATTTCATTGGATTGTTAATGTACATATCATTTTCTCATAATTAGTGCCATACTCTCTTACTTTCACCCACATAATACAAATTATGTTACTGTAGATTATGTTGTAGTTGGCTTCCATATATCCTGTACATAAACAACTACTGCTGCAAAAGGAAGAGAGTATAACAAATTCTCCAATATACCATCTTAGATTCACAAAATAAGTGTTGAGATATATGAAAACCTCAAACTTGGGGACTGGGTGGAACTACAAGTTGTTGATGAGTATGATTTTTCTTTAAAGAATCTCTATGAATATCAATATCAACTCCAAGAGCTTCCTATGGTCAATCATAAGAAAAACATGAAGAAGTACTCTATTTTCAATCAAAAAGAGCAATACCTTAGCAGTCTTTCTCGTCTTCTTATGAGTTTATCAACATTATCATATACATTGACGATACAAGTGGTAGAATAAATACAAAAGAAAAATCAAGATAGAAGAAGATGTGCATGATCATGTGGCATATAGAGTCAGCAGTGGATAGAGGCAGTCAGAAGAAGATATTGTATACATGCATCTTTTTTCCATCCATATTGTAAAATAGGGGCCAGGTTAATGTCCTATACATGTGTACTCCATTGTTCAAATATAAATAAAAGTATAATTGTTGACATTATAAGCACAATGTGATCTGGATTAACATTCATATTTTTTCTTTTTGAAAAACTCCTCTATATTGGCAAGCGAATGATTGGATACATAATGTCTCTTACTACATATGTATGTGTAATACATGGTGTCTTTCACTACACAGTAGATATCATACAAAAATGTCATGCTAAGATACCTCTTCTCATAACAAGTAGATCCTTTAAACAAAAGAGAGTGATTGTGGCTTGATATCTGAATCAAGAATGCAAGTAGGTTGTTGTGGCTCAAATTGTGTTGGTTGACTAAAAATATGATTGCAAATGGACTATCAAATTCTAGACATGTACTAGTTGTCCCACCTCTTGTGTTTGTTTCTTGTGACATAAAAATATAGAAAGAGATAGTGTGCTATGCTTATAGACCCTAAATTGTCGAAGTTCTTCAACAATTATATCCCTTTCAATAAACAACAATTCACTTATCATTCTAGGAAGAGGTGATTTAGATTTGTTGTAAGAACCCTACTTTATACAAGACAACCATGTATCTATTTGGTTCTTCTCTATCAGAATTGAACGCCTAAAAACTCCAACCACACTACAAAAAAATGTGATTTGGCTACAATTATTCTAACTATATTTATCATAATTGTAGTTAAAACCAACTTTTATTTACAAATACATAAAGTGTAAGCAAAGTAAATATAGTTATTTGTAATAGCTACAAATTGACTACATATAATAATTGACCAGAAAATGAGAATACTCTTTCCCCACTCTCCCTCCCAATTCAATAACTAAATTGTATTAAAATTTCAACTTTGTCGCGCCCACTCCCTTTCCTCCCTATTGGAGCGGACCTTCTCCTCCCCCAAAAGTGTGTGACACTCCATAGAGATTTGACTCATCATCCCTCATCCACTCCGCTCGCTGCTCCCTATCCCACCACAGCCAGATGCTCTTCCTAACACCCCTATTCCCCTCTTCCCACAGCTGGGCCCCCAAATTCGATCGTACTCCCAGAGTCTTCTCTGCACCCACCCCGTCTCCTTCCCTCTAGTAGCACCTGATCTCCAGACCACTGGAGGGAGCCACAGGAAGGACGACATGTGAGGAAACTTAAAAGAGGAGAGGGTTTGGGTGAATTAGGTACATCGTTTAAAAGGGAGCTTGCCATTTGAAGGCGTGGCTGACTAGGTTAAAATTGAGAATGAAATAACCTTGAAGGAAATGTGACTCTAATTAAGGTGAGAAAGATATCAAATCCTTAAGGCTCCAATGTTTTGTATGCAGACTCGATCCCTTTTGGAATTTATATTATGAATTCGGTAAGTTAGTGCAATAGTTATTTCTTCTTCGTGTGCAATTTTGTTTAGAAAATATTAAGAAGCTTTTTTTTCTGCAGTCATTCATACTTGTAGGTAAAGCAAGGGCCAATAATCTCAACCTCGTTTAGGCATGTTTGGCTGAGAGGTTCTTCACAATTATTACTGCTAGTGTGGTTGAAAGGTATTCCCATTTTCTCATCTAGATATAGAATACCATTTAAATCTCCAGTAGTTTCCAAAGAATTATATCAGAATTGGCGTGATTTGCATTTTGTTTGCTTGTTGCATAGGTTGGTCCTATAAAGAATTATAGTAGGCATCATAACGAGTCTGAAATCCATGCTCCTAAACTGGGATCAGTTGTATTCAAACCTACACACGTTTTTTACATCTCAAATTCAGTAAATCACAACCTCCACCACATGCCAAACAAAAGGGTAATTGAGTAATGCTTAAATGTAAATGCATCAGACACATTATATAACATATGACTCTTGAATCATTAATGTTGTGCTCTTATCTAACTCCTAGACAAATTTTGTGCATGGTCCAACTTCAATAGTGATTTCATGGTGTTGATACATACCTACATGCATTACACCTACGTTATCCATGTTCCAGTCAATCCTAATTTCCTCAAATAATCTAATAGAATCCATGTTAGAGATGTTGTCCATGTGCTACCTTTGTTGAATTACACACATAAAAGTGTACTACAGTTGAACTAAAACTCCGATTGATGTTCCATTGGTTCTTAGTTCATAGGTTCAGTTAGTTGCTTCATACGAGGAATATGAAAAGACATAAAGAGAATAGGAAGAATGAGAATAAAGAGTGCTTAAATGATTCTACCTCCATTCAATTCGCATAAGAAAGAGAAACTAAGAGTAGGACAGAAGAGAGGACAATGAAGAGAATGAGGGGATTGATAAGTAGGATGTGGTCAAGTAGGATAAGGAGGACAAGGAAAGATGTTCCAAACAGTAAGCTATTTACATCATTATACTAACTAACCAGTTTATATTGTATTACCCAGTGCAATAACCCCAAGACAACGCCCAAGTCTCATCAGTTATACTTTTTATGTGCATTACATCTTGTTTGACTTGAGGTTTAAGCCTCGTATGCCATGTGGCTTACTTTACTGCCTCAACTCACTAAGATAAAACACAACATAAACCTTACACACTCTAAACCTAGGTTCACACAGAGGTGAACAATGATGTAAATTTGCAGCACATGTAGTTTTAGCTTCTCTATTTAATTTACCTTTCAAATGTCTGGTGATTTTTTTCTATTCTAGATATCTTATTGCATCTGCAATATCCGTAAAATAGAAATTTAGTAGTACAAAATGATTAAATAGAAAGAAACAACAACAAATATGTTTATCTTTGTTGATGTGGGGTTGATGGGAACGGGAACATAGAGATTTCAGTAGGAGGAGCAGTGAGGAAACCATTATTGCTTTTGAAATATGGTGACTGGTCAACCTTTATACCACTCCCTAAGAAAACACTAAAGATTTTCATTACTGACTCTCATGCTGACAAACTTGGCTACCAATGTGGTCGGTGGACATTTGACTGGAAAGGACTTGGTGGAGATGACATCATAAGATTTAAGCATTCTTATAAACATTTTTTTCAAATCTAATTCAATCATGCCATTGTGATAGGGCTTTGTTTGAAATTGTCAATATGCACATGCATGAAATTTTTCAATGGATGAACTAAGATGTTTACACTTGAACCAGGACAAAAATTTGATAGGTGGTATAGTTAGTTTGACCGTTGAGTTGTGCTACAACACAAATGATCCACAATTTGTCTTGGTCAACTACTCTAGTATTTTTAAGCTTTATATTCATATCTTGATAAAAATGAATGGAGTGATTGACTTCACTTGAATTACTGCTACAGGGTGATCATCATTCAGGCCCATTTTGGATCACATTGTGAGTCTTTATTTGTGCATCTCAGTACCACCTTTGTGCTTCCTGTGTGCTTATTTATCCTAATGATCGAACATCATTAGCTGGATACAAAAGTTGAGCTACATGTGCTTGTTGCCTGATCTCACTAAGGAAAGTTAGGCTCTCTTTATCTATTGAAAAATCCTCAACTTGTGAATGAATGGATGATATCTGAATCATTTTTTAGGGACCTTGGTTGAAGGTCAATTCTTATGTGCTTATAAGAGTCTTGCATTTTAGATAATATATATTGATTTTACATCAGTAACTTTTTTTTGTAGTCCCCTAGTTTGATGCACAAGCGTAATGTGGATGGTAGGAATAAACATTCCATTGATCTACATATAATCAGCAAAGATAGTGAATAGAGATGACATGGGACAGAATGATCATGTTCAAATTCCTTTCATATCCTCCATGTATATACACAAAAATCTAATATATCTTTATTTCTATGCCCCCAAATGATGCATTCTCTCACTCTCTAACTTACCACACACCCTATTCCTCAAATTGGTTTGAGGTCAAGCCATACATTACATTGATGTAGCCACGGACAATGATGGTGATTGCAAACTAAATATTGTGATCAAGGTCGCCAGTAGTTGTTCACGAGGAAGATAGTCCCTCAGGTACATATACATGGGAATTTGCTATGTTTTGCATAAATTTCTCATATGCCAATCATTGTCTCTTGTCAGTCTCATTATCATATAAAATAGGTCATTTGATACTATTTGGAATCTTTGCAGAAGGAAATTTTTCTCTCTATTCTTTAGGACTTGATGATTGCATGCCTACAAAGATATTTATTTGGTGATTCTATTTATTATAAATTACAAATCTGTAGAATAGATATTCTATCATTAACATATCTGATAGAAGTAGATTTAAAATATTTAACTTTGTATGTTTTAGGCTCATGGTAGATCTCTCATTGATTTCTTACTTTTCTCTGAATTTGTAAACCTTGTGTGGACTATACATTATTGTTTGTTTATTCTTCTACATTTGTTAGATGTGATAGTTTCTTGTATGAGTTCCTCGGTTGAGAACATACTTGCTATAGCCTACAGTTTCTATGGAAACACTACAAACTGACGCGTGATATAAAAAACACTCCAAGCAAGTTTGTATTTTCACCATTTACTGGGAGTGCTTCTTTGTGGAGTAATTCACCATTTATGGAGGCATGCTAGTTTTATTTATTCAGATATTTGAATTTCATCATGCAGTCGATATTTTTGATAGCTTCATAAAAATCAAGAAATATTCACAGGGGACATTTGTTAACAAACCAACATTACCAAAGAGGTTACTACATAACCCTGGGAAGAAAAGTCCACACCACCATTACCAGGAAGATAGACATGCAAATCAAAGGTACAAGATGCTGAGCTGTAAATTCAAAGTAAAGGAGACACTTCATTATCACAAATGGAGGAAAGACAGGCATTGGAGCTGGCTTTTTGAGTGCTGATCAGAGGACCAAGGTAAATATTGTAAGGTCACAGACCAGGTTCAGAATGTTGACCAAACTTTTGGGAATGGATACATCCAAGAGTATACTGTAAGAGGTGCCTATTTTGTGACATTATTTGCATTTTAGTAGGAATAGCAAAGTGTTGGTGCAATCTCTAAACAAACATACAACATTTTACCCAACATGAAATGGCGTACACGAAATTATATATGCTAATGATGTTTTTTATTATGTCTATACATGTGTGTAAATTTTTGGAAAATCGAAGCTCTGTGAAATTTAGGTCAGATTGGGTGATTGTATTAGATGGAGCACAAGAAGGCTCCTTTCAGTGGGTATGTTTCTTATCCTTCTAAGAATGTATGTTACATTTTGCATAAGGAAAATATGGCAACATAGTTATTTTCAACTTTCCAGATTGTGTCAGGTGTCCTACTTTTGGCTTTTTTGTTTCAAGCTATGTTTTGCTTTTATTCTATCTATTATACCATTTCATATTTTTCTGATACGTGAGTTGACCTAGAGTGCATAGGTACCATACATTATTTGTTGGGGAATCTAGGGAAAAGATACTATGATACTCTTGGAGTTGTTGACCTTGGGATGGATCTATTCAAATGGCATATACTTATCAAGGCTTCAATAGCCCACACCAAGCCACTAGTTCCTGTTGTATGACTTCTAGCAGCTTAGAGACAATATATGTGGCCTGGATAGGGAGGCAGTGGTATAGGGCCCTACAGATGAGAGAGAAGCCTCCAACCGTTTAGTTGGTGGGTCTTAGGCATCTTTACTAGCTTGTGTATTAACCTCAATGTCCATTTCCCTTTCTTCCAGCATCTATGAAATATTGGAGTCTACTTCTTTGTGGGTGTTGTGTAATGGCGTGAAAGGTGAATTTCTTTCATTGTCTCACCAATACAATTGTTGAAATGACATGACCTTCTTGCCTTCCCTTGACTCTATGATATTGGCACCAAAAAAGAAATTTGGGCTTCTTTCTCCCATCCCTGGCATGTGGATATATGTGATGAAAAATGTATGGGTTTTCGATGTCTACTTCATATTGCTATCCACCTCATTCTCTACAGTGCCATGAACTGACTTGCCAATGTGTGGGGTTTCTATACTTCTCTAGTGTATTGTTTGCGGCAGTTTGGTGATGGGAACTAGAATTCTAAACAAGGAGGGAGAGTAGAGATATGAAAATACTCAATATTTTCACTTCCTACCCTACTACACTACCAATTACATCATCAACTTTGAACTCCAAGCCTCTCAGTCTCACATGAGCAAGATCTTATTGTTGAGTCCTATTACATAAACCATCCATATATTAAAAAAGGATCTGTTAAAATTCACCCACATTAGACTAGGTCAATGCTTCTTGTAATCCAACATTACTATTTTTGCAAGCACCATCAAGCATTCTTGTATGTAATTAAATGATCTACTTTCCAGTTTTTGCAAGATCATTTTCTCAGAGACATTTAGTCTTCTAGTTTTCTGATTGAATCCAATATTAGTATTAGTTTCTTTCAGTCCTAAATTTGGTTGGATTCATTATACGTTAGTTGGTCTTGATAACCTCTCGAACCCTTGTGCTATGCTGGTTTGAGGCTAGATGGTGCCTTCTAATATGTGTATCTAACCATGTTTTTTTTGTAAGTTTATCTAACCATGTTAATATTCAGTGTGTAAATCTGTTCAGGAGAAGGCCATTAAAGGTTTTCCTATTCTGTTTTTACTTTAACAGAGTTTTCTTGTTAAAGTGGTTCTGTAAGTCTGATCATTCTAGAGAAATTCATAAGGATCTAGATAGCTTTTCAAAATCCTAGTTCCTAATGTTGGAGTTATTTTCTTATATGGAATTTTGTTTAGCTGGGGTTTTGGTTAAACTGGAGTTCTGTCTTTTTATTTTGTGGAGGTTTTTTAGATTTTAGTGAAAGAAGGAAAAACCTATGTCTAGACAAACATATCAAAACAAAACATAAATTTGAGGAGGTACGGGCTTATGAATATCTGACATTTGTCTGTATTTTGTTTCCCACAGCCTTCTCGCCACCTTGTAAAGATGCTTACTTGAACTAAATTTGAATGTCCTTATTACTGGTCTGCCATCTAATATAAACTTTTCAAACTTTCTTGTTGTAAGTAGGCTCATAGTTTAGAATTGGTCTGACTACAATTGATGTGACAAATGGTGGACAAAAATGCTAATTTTTCTGCTCGTTTTTCATCTTCTAACCAACCATTTGTTTATTTCAGTTTTGCCAAAGATTAGGAAACTTCTCGATGGACTTAACATCTCTCAGCTCCTTTTAACCATAATGGGAGTTCCCCTACAAGATTCTAGCATCCCCACCATTATTTATTGACCAGGTAACTCTTGTTCATTCTGCAGGCCAATCATATCGACATGCTTCCTTGTTGGCTAACATTTCTAGAATGAACCTCTACAACATAGTGGCAATTCCATCTTGGAAGATCTCAAAAGTTATTTGAGAAGTTCACATTCAGTGGTTTTATCCATGGAGTCCAGCTAAACCAACACATTATCTCAATGGTTTTTATTGCAATGATTAATGATTCAATAGTTTCTACTATATATTGCTCATAAATTAGTTCATATATTTTATGTAGTCCAGGATTTTAACACTTATGTTGAAGGGTACACCAACACGATAGTGTTGGGTAGTGGGGTTGAGAGAGGATGAGAGTTCCATGCCTTTCATACTCTCGGTCTACCTATACCAGAATCAGCTCCTCACCCAAATTGGCAATGTTGTTGGCAAGACAATCAAAGTGGACGCAAACACCCTCGTGGGCAATCGAGAGAAGTTTGCTAGAATCGTTGTTGAGGTTGATACCCAGAAGCCGCTCCTGTCGGCCATATTCATCAATGGAGAGCACTTTCGATTGGAATATGAGAATCTGTCATAGATCTACCTAAAGTGTGTCCGTCTTGGCCATGTTGGCGAAGAGTGTAAGCATTCGACTGCCCCTGCTACTGACCTGGAATCCACATCGTTCCCAATACCGGTGCCAGCGGTTAGCTACACTACTGCTATTCATGCAAAGATGCCTGACCGCCGGTAACAAACAACTGCTAAGAGCGTGAGCAACAATCATACTCCACCCCAAGGCAATGGGGGGCAGCCTGGGACCACCCAAGTGCCAGTGATGATAACTCGGGGAAGGAGGCCGATGACTTCTAGCCTGTTTTGAGTAAGAAGGCGAAGCAAAGGATGAGACAGAAGGAGGCTGCAACGAAAGCCCAGCAAGCAAGTGAGAATATAAGCAAGGAGTCGACCACCCTCGACAACACCTCTGTTAGACTGACAGGGAATGAGGTTGTGAATGGGAGGGGTAACAACAATGTTGATGATTCCGTATTCCAATTTCAATCCACCCAGTTAGCAGGTGCTACGGCTACCAGCAGACACGTTGCTCGTCATGCCAGAAATGACAGTGGTTTTGTGATGCTGAGGAACCATAAAATCGTCTTTCAAACCACACAAAATCCGGATAGAGTACGCAAGAAGTGGCGTGTTGTAGAACCAGTGGATGAAGGCCCAGCCTCCTCCACTCCCCAAGCGCAACGAGTCCTGGAATTTCAGAAGCAACTCGAAGGTGCTATTCCAACACAAGTCGAGAACATGACCACTGAGGAAGAAGAACAGTCCGTTGGACTGTGCAGCGCCCTCCAATAACCTATTTTTTAATGAATGTGCTCTGCTGGAATATACAAGGTGCATGCCTTGATAAGAATATCCAGCTAATCAAAGAATTGAAAATCAGTCATAAACTCAGGATAGTTGTCATCATCGAACCTTGTTGTAGAAGAACTATTGCTGATACTATTATTAATAAGTTGGGGTTTAACTCCTCTCACAGAGTAGAGGTGATTGGGTTCTCCAGTGGCATCTGGCTTGGTTGGGACCTTCACATCTTCTTAGTGGAAATACTACTTAACCACCGCCAACTCATCCATTATAAAGTCAACTCAAGCTGGTTTCTAACTATTGTCTATGCGAGCCCCAATCCTACCATGAGGAAATTTCTGTGGGAACGACTAGAGGAGATCTTCCACTCGGCCTCGTCAGCCTGGGCGGTAATGGGGGATTTCAATACCATGATCGATGTGAATGAAAAAAGAGGGAGCGACTTCTTCGAAGCACGAGCGAGAAGGTGCTTCCATGAAACTCTCATTAACACAGGTCTAGCTAAGCTTAAATCACATGGACCCTTCTTCACGTTCCAGCGTCAAGCGCTCCTAGAACGTTTAGATCGTGTCCTAGCTAACTCGGACTGGTTGGACAAGTTTGAGAACGCGACTGTCACAGTCCTGCCCTACTTGTATTCAGATCACCATCCCCTCCTGCTTTATTGCGGCGACAGGTCACCCCGGAGGCCCTCCTTCCGCACTAAGGCATGCTGGAACTCCATCCCGGAGTTTCGAGAAGAACTTCTCTGTCACTGGCCTGAGGGTTCATCCTTCCAGGATGGACTCTGTGCCTTTAAAGATGAGGCTATCAAGTGGGAGACAAAGTGAACTGACAAAGAACGTAAGGAGAAACAACGTCTCCTCACCCAAATCGCAAAAGCCCAGGTAGGTCAACAATCCCGGCCCTACATTCCAAGTATAGATAACTCTGTCCGCTTTCAGGAACACATGCATGAGATCCTTCTTAGGGAGGAGTTGGACTGGCAGCAACATGCACATATAGACTGTCTTAAGGCCGGTGACCTGAACACCAAATTCTTTCAATCATATGTGAAGGCACGGAGGCACTACAACAAGATTGCCTGTCTGAAGAACAACGCTGGCGAGTGGGAATCGTCCCCAAAGGTGATCAGGATGCTTGTTTGCCATTTCTTCAAATAGTTGATGACACAGACAAAACCGATGGATATGGAGTGCATACATCGGTTCCCTAAGATCTTCCCTGGAATTGATACCGTAGAATATTCTAGGATGGAAGCCTTGCCTACTATGGCGGACCTCAAAAGGGTAGTCTTCTCCATGGCGCCGCTGAAAGCACCTAGACCGGACGACGTATATACTAATTTCATCCAAACCAATTGGGATCATTTGAGTACGTCCATTGTTCGCATTATCCATGAGGTCTTCCGCACTGAGTATATCGACGAATCTCTAGTAGACTCCCACATGGTTCTAATTCCTGAAGTAGAGGCTCCACAATGTTGCGGCGACCTCAGGCCCATTTCACTTAATAATAGCTGTTTCAAAATCATTTCCAAGGTCATCATTGAGAGGCTAAAACCCTTTATGAACGACTGGATTGCGCCCACACAGTCCATCTTCATACCAGGGAGATGAATTAGAGATAACATTCTGCTCACTCAAGAGATTATTCACTCCATGAGATTCTGATCCATGAAGAAACTGACTATGTGCATCAAGCTAGACCTTGCTAAGGCTTTTGATAGGATGAACAGAGATTTCATTTGGGACACCCTTCAAAAGACTAACATACCAAACAAACTCGTGAATATCACTATGTAAATCATCAGTAAGGGATCGACTTCCATTATGTGGGAAGGAGTCCCACTCCCCCCATTCAATTCCACACAAGGCGTCCGACAGGGTGATCCGGTTAGTCCCTATGTGTTTGTTCTGTGTATGGAACGGCTAAGTCAAGCTATCTCATCTTCTGTTGCTGTTGGTGAGTGGAAGCCCATCACCCTTTCCTGGGGTGGAACGAAGCTCTCCCATGTGTTCTTTGCAGATGATATCCTCCTCCTGGGTGAGGCATGGTTCAGCCAATGACGCACCATTAATACCATTCTGGAAGCCTTTTCTGTAGCATCAGGGCAGCTAGTCTCTAAATCAAAATCCAAATGTTACTTTAGTAAGAATACACCGTGGCCTTTGATCCGATCTATTTGTAGGAGTCTGGGATTCGATTGGACTCAGGACCCTGGGCGCTATCTGGGCGTGCTGCTACTGCACCACAGAGTGAACAAGGAAACCCATGTCGATATCCTTTCTTCCATCCAAAGGAGACTTAACAGTTGGACCCTCCGGAACTTGTCCCTTGCTGGATGGGTAACTCTAGCCAAGTCTACCCTACAGGCGATCCTCACTTACACCATGAAAACAGTCAAGTTATCTCCTCGACTCTGCGTTGACATCAACCAGATAATCCATCGATTCATTTGGTCGGGCACATGAATTCAGAAGAAATCCTCGCTAGTCACATGGAAGAAGGTATCCTCCTCCAAGGACGTCGGAGGACTTGAAATCTGGGATGTCAGGGACCAGAATGATGCGTTAATGTTGAAGAATGTATGGATTTATCTCAATGACACCTCCAAAATTTGGGCCCGGGTGATGAATGAGAAGTTCGTTAGGGGATCTCGCTTCGTCTCCTGCTCTTTGGCCTGGAGCTTTATCAAGAAGAGCATAGGTAGAGTCACCAACATCTTCCATAAGGCTATTAACAATGGTTTGAACACAAATGTTTGGACTGATAGGTGGATCTCTGGACGCTCGGTGAGGGAGCTATGTCTAGTTTGGCCCATCCTCGATGGCCTTTGTGACCTTATGGTCAGCTCTATGTGCCTGCAGGAGGGAGGTTGGGACTGGGACTTCATCCACCACTTCCTTCCGGATTCAACCTGGCTTGCTATCTCCTCAATACCAGCACCTTCCCCAGACTTGGGCAGTGACGGCTGGATATGGCCCTTGGAGCACAATGGAGTCTTCTCGTCGCGGTCATGCTACAGATGGATTCGGAATGACAAGGAAGTTCACACCACAAGCAAGTGGGATAAACACTGGAGTTTGTAGCTACCGGAGCGCATTAAAACCTTTCTCTAGCTCCTTCAACATGAGGCGCTCATGACACATATGGAGAAAATCCGGAGACATTTGGATGTCTCGGAGCTATGCCCTATTTGTCAAAATAGTCTGGACACCATTTTTCATGCTCTTCGGGACTGTGTAGCCAGCCACTCAGTCTGGTTACTCACTGTCCCAGGAAATACTCACTTTACTCTAGCTGGTCATGACTAGATTAACTGGTGCATTGGAGATGATGCATGTAGTTGCAGGGACCTCACTCTATGAGCCGTCACCTGTTGGCATCTCTGGATGTGTCTGAACAAGCACATACACCAGCACACTGTCATGCCTGCCAGAACGATGGCCGAGTTTGTCAAGGTTCACATGGACACCATTATGAAAATCCAAGCGGCTAGTATACGAAGCCCCAGCTCCAGTTAGTGCCCACTTCACAGCTTCAGGCAAGGAGTTTGTATATCTTCACTGATGCAACCATGAAACAGGCGCAACCTCATGCTGCCATTGGCATCCATGTGGTTAGCTCATAGGGAGTTCATGTCATGGGAACCTGTCAGATTACTATCTCTACCTCGCCTCTGGGTGCTGAGATCGATGCTATTATGCAGGCCTTGCTACTTTGTCACATGAAGGGCTGGCATGACTACTACATCTTCACAGATTTCGTTGAAGTTGTCAACAATTTCACGAAACCAAACCCCAGTCCCAGGTATATCTCGTATGCTAGGGAAGCTATGAAGCTTTATGGTAGTCCGCTGCAGGGCACCATCCACCATGTCCCGAGGGCTCACAATGGAGCGGCTGATAGCTTATCCAAACATTCTCTTAATAACTCAGACTCTGTCTCTTTCTTTTCTATTGTACCTTCTTGGTTTACTTCTACAAACCAAGTTGACATTAGCACTGTTCTATCCATTATTGGGCACAAAGTGAATAATAATTAGCCCTATCCTTTAAAAAAAAGAACTCTATTTCCTAGAGTTTACATGCCAATTCCATGAAGGTATGCTAGTTGTCCTATTATCTTACTGTTTTCTAACATGTATTATCAAAACATTTAACAATTAGCAAGTCTTTAATTTTAGGTGTCGGTGGAGCTACATGACTTCACCATGGTCTCAACCATGTTGATACTTCACGCTGCTCATGGTAAGTTGTTGTTGTCATTGCCATTTAGTTATTTGAGTTATTGCTAGTGTTTAGGTGGGAAACCATATTTTCCATATTAAAACTTCACTGCTCAGGTCATTGGAAGATGCAAAATAGAAACTCTAATTTCAGAAGCTATTGATTCTTTTTTATGGTTTCCTGTGCAGTAGTAGTTTGCAGTCTTTAAGTATTTCTAACATGGAATCATGGCATCTCGTGATGGTAGGTTATTTCTGTGTCGTTTCTATATTTAGAATCTGTTTGATACTATGTCTTTTCCTGTATACAATGGGAGTAGCTTGGTCACTTGATTATAGTGAATTGATCAACATATTGGTTCACTATAGCCGATTTTCAAGGTAGGTGAGAGAATAACTACTTCTTCATTAATTAGATGCTAATGAGTAGCATACAAGGTTGTTCCAAGATATGGTTTCTAGGAGTAACTCTGTAAAGTATTACAAGGCTTAGTAACAGGATCCTCTTCCATGGTATAACAACACATTACTCCCTAAAGATAATGCCAGGGAATCCAGAGATGGCAAAGTTCTTTATCTTTCTATTTTGCAGTTTATTTATCTTATATGGGCAAGACATTGCAGTATTCTTTTCTTTTACTTCTTTCACCTCCATTGAGTTTAGGTATTGGAGTTATTGCATTTTTCTTGCACATCTGAGGACATAAACAAAGTTTCCCATGTAAGAATGCTGAAAGGGGATCTTAACGATGTCATATTTCCTATTTATCGCAGACTTATTTGAAACTGTACACAATATGTCCAATAAATACTCTGACATTCCTATGCTATTACTAACTCATGGCCAGGTAACTATGTACACATTGAGTTCTATTTCAGGCCATCTGTAGGTCAGTTTACTAATACTAACATTCAAGTTCACACTACACAAATAATCATCATAATTCAATGACTCCTTTTTTTTCATTTATTTGGTATAACAAATAATCAAATAAGATTTTTGACTGCTTAGACTGCTTCACCTACAACTTTGGGAAGAAAATGCTTATTTTGTGCATAGAATCAACAAGAAAGGGGAGTAGTTTCCTGGAATTCATTTATTGGGCAAGTTTGTTGTTGTAGTTGGTAACTATAACTCTCATATCGATGTGGTTGGTTTGGACAACTACCTATCCAAGACAACTTTATAAGCAGTAGATGGCCATTCCTCTTTTGATATTATGTCTGTCTAAAGAGGCAAAACTAGCAAGCTCTTGCAACCCATGTGCCACACTGGCTGACCTCTCTCCTATAGGACCCAATCTAAAGATTTACATATAATGCCTTCCTCAGCAGACTCAAACACTGGCCAGCTATGGAATCCTGTTGTTGATTTCTCTAAAGTGATTACATTGATACCACTAAATTGCACTTAAATTTGCACCATCCAAGTGTTCTTCTTGCTACTCAAGTGGCTCTATCAGGCCGCCACTCTAGTAGAGTTGCTGCTCGCAGGAATAATGATGTTCTTCAAGTCTCAACATCTAGCTTCCCAAACTCTTCTGACCACTCAAATACTTCTTTGATGCCTTTGGAAATTATTCCCTTCATGTTATTTATCTATATTAATTTTGTAACATAAAAACTAACGCATTGATGTTCAAACTAAGACATTGATGTTCAAACTAACACAAAGGATCCTCTTTCCTTGTAGTCCCGTAGATACACAAAGAAGGTTGTTTGACTTGGTCCGGTGGTGTATTTGATCTTCATGCAGTTATGCTTATATTCTTAATATCTAAAATTTCACTTATGTGATTGTTCATTCTCTTTAAATTGTATCCTAACTACTCTATCAACTTGGGCAGATCAAGACAAAGGTTCAGGTGTATGACAAGTTTGGGAAGCCTCATGTATCACCCAAATGACGATATAATTTCTATCATTTTCCAGATCATAGCATTTATATACAGAGTACAGACTCTCAGTCGGAACTACTTATGGGACTTGAAATGGAGATGCCTTGAGGTATGTGTCCTTTTATTTGACAATCTTAAGATCGAAGCCCTTTCTTGTAACCTTGTTGTACTTTGTGATTTTTTTTTTTGCACTGACATTTCAAGTTCGATGGGATGAACTGTCTTCCATTTTTTGCTTGGAGGAAGCTTCTCCAAAGGAGATTGAACCTACTTCAACTCCACCTACTATGTTCCCATGTCTTGACCCAAAAGACTAAGGCCTAAAATGCTGCCTTCTTCCCCTGATTCTTTTATCATGACTAGAGAATGTATATTTCTAGCCATATTGTCTTCTACTTCTTAGAATTGTTTCCATTGTGTTAATAGACTCCATTGTTTTGAACTTATACGCCCCACATGAGATGTAACATTAGCAGTAGCAGATTATTCTTCATAAGAAAAAAGGAAACGATGAATCTACATCCAAATATGCATTTAAAGAGCAGGAGTTATATAAGAGAGATCTCATGCGATGGGTAAGTAAGCAGTAGCTGGTACTTGATTTTTCTTTTACTGTTTGAAATATGATACAATAAGTAGAGTAGTAGATCTGTTAGCTAAAACCCCATATGATGATCCTTGTGGACAGTATGAGACATATATGATGTTCTTAATATCCATTGTTGATTTCAAGAACTCTAAAACATCCACATTGGGATCAAAGGTGAGAATCCAAAATTTAGTTGTCTTCTAAACCAATAATTATAAACCAATGGTACATACATAACAGTAGAAGAGAGCAATCAAGTATATAGTTTTCAGCTGTGTTTGAAAAAGTTAAACAAGAAGTATGTGATATTAAGATGAATAATATTTATAATATTATGTGATATTAAGGTGATAATGGTCCATAGTATGCATATTGTTGTTTATCATGCTCTTGTTGCTGAGAGGTTGAGTTTATCCATGAATGGAGTGGCAGAACTCACTCTTATATGTGCCTTTTCCTGAGGTGGAGCTTATCCTAGACAGGAGTGGAAGAGCTCCCTCCTGGTGTTATGCTTGTTTTTCTGTTCTTGAGCAGTTTATCCTCATAGATTGCTATAGTTGAGTTCTTTGGAGATCTGTTTGAAGCTGTGTTTTTTTATTCCTTTTGGAAGTAGCTGGCAAAGTTTTTTTGATGGACTTAAGCTTCAGATATCCATCTTACTAATGGATGTACGAATCTTTCTCTGGTCTTTGATGGTTGGTTCTTCTCAGTATTGGTCTCTCTAGAGATGGCCTTTGAAGATTATCTGCTCATCTCTATTTTCAGATGCTTTATGCTATCTTCCTGCAGTTTATAAGCTTGATATTGTGATGCTGGGCTTTCTGCTGAAGCAACTATGGTCTATGGACTCACTCCTGGTTATCTTGAAGCTTGGTTGGTTTTTTTCTCAGAAGCTGATCCCTGTAGTCTCAAACCTCTATTGTTATCTCTATCTTCTCCTTTTTCTGGGCTTTCATGCCTACGTCTTTTCATATGAAGAAGATTTGTCTTCTTTTTCTTTTATTTATCTCTCATAGATTCCTTTTCAGTGTATAGATAGTTTGCCCTCTTTTGGTCAGTTCTCTTTTAAAAACTAACATGCATTGTACCTTCAAAAACAAAAATGAAAAAAAGCAACAGAAGTTTTGGATGACCAAAAAAAGATGAATAATATTGTTTGTTAGAAAGAAAACATTAGAGAAAGTAGAGAGATTTAGCCACATCCAAAATGGAAGAAAATATGGAAAACATGTAATCCAGGGACAATTGCGTTGATATTTAAAGAACAACATACAAATTGGGAAGTACTACTGTCCATATTTTATGGTGTATAGGTACCCTCCTCTCTATTGATCTATTATATATGCCTAAAATCCATATGTATATCATGGACTGTGATAAGTAGTACTATAAATATTTTTAGGGATACCCACAATCTAATGGCAAGGGAATAACCATAACAGTAAATGACAAAGATAACTTCATATCATCAGAGCATTTAGCCTTAATATTCATGTAGTACATCTTTAATGAATTGCATAGACATGAACAAATTGTGGCTGCCTCAAGGAGTTGCAACAAATATCTCTCGGGTTTTGAAGTAGCTTCAAGTTGTAATCATGCTCTTAGTTACTGACATTTAGTTATGTTTCTTCAAATGTATGACTCAAATTTCTTCTCTTGGCCTCTCAGTTCATGAAGGTCAGCATTCAATTACATCTTCCCATGTGGTATATGAAATGTATATGTGCTTATGGTGTAGCAATATCTTTCCAGAAATGTGGTCGGGCCTGAAAGAAAGTTGGGAGATGGCAGAAATAAAGGATGTCTGGAGGTGTCTTCATAACGTCAGACAGACCAGATGGTCATTCTGTAAATAAAATAATGAAGGCAATAAGAATAAGTGTTACTCTTATGACAGTATGTGAATACTACTCAGACTTGTATCTTTTCTAGTATGCTCTTGAAAAGTTCGTTTTGGTACTAGTGAAACTAGTAATATCTCTAATTTATGTTTTTAGTTCATAACAGGTCTGGCTGGTCAGGTCCTAATTTCCACTGGATTTGGGCATTAAATTACAATGGCTTGCATGGTCTCACCTGGAAATTTACAATGGTGATCTCTAAATTCCATTTTGTAATTGTAATTGCCTCATATTGAATAGTATCTTGTTTGTAACATGATATTTGTCTAATTGAATAGCAGTTCTAACAAAATCATGAACATCACCTGCTTGCCCATTCTATTCTATTTTTAGATGGAAAAATGTGCTTAAATTTTCATGGTTTTGAAAACTTGCTACCAACTGAACCAAAAGTTTGTCATTGATAAAAATTAATTAAATATATCCTTTGATTGAAGAGTTCCTTTCTAAGATCCATTGTGAGATCAACAATTTCTGGAAATTTCATCTTGTACTTGGAACCAAGCTTAATTTTGCTTAAAACTTCATTGATTTTACTTATTTGCATTAATAATTTGAATTTGGTAATTATGCAGAACATGCTTCTTCATTAGCATGATCACAACCTACCTTGGAAGCTGAAATACAAGGCCAACCCATACAAGGTACACTCAAAGGTTTATATCTACTTGAAGTTTCATGTGTGCACCAGGAGCATGACCCAAAGCTAAAGGAGCAATCCACAATATGTGAAGTGTTCTCCATGAAGTATGATGGGACATCTGAATGGTGTGTTCTCATCAAGATGTGCGAGTTTAAGGAATACTGATGAAAAATCCTCTTCCCAGGTATATATGTGCATGTGTCTCACTATAATGATTTATCTAGTCAGACATTGTCAATATTAGCAGTTTAAGAGGTCATGTATTAAGTTCTAATGAAGCAAACTATAACAAATGCAAGTACAATGCATAACAAAAGATGTATTGATGACAAACAATATATTTGTTGATGTCAATTCTCCCTGCTCAACCCCCTTGAACTTGACTCCATATTAATAGGATATGAGTCCTAGATAACATTATAGTTTCTAAAGATTTCTACACTAGAATTAGAGGGTTCACGAAGACAAGGGCATGCATTCTAATGTTCTCTAAAGGATTATTCAAAATGAATTTCTTGGCATGTTATAGAGTTAATTGAAGTTGATTTTTGTTTTTTGTTTCTCTGGGTTTAAGTCTTGTGGTTTTCTCTACTATTTTAGAATCCAAAATCTGTTAGAGTTGTGTTGTTGAGGCTCATGTAATTATTGTGAAGCCTGCTTGGGCTTACTGTTCTAAAACATAAGAATGACCTATCTTTTGATATTAGTCTTGATTCTTCTTAGGTTACATTTTGTTCCAATATAACTGCTTCCTATAAGGATGATTCAAATTCAGTATTCAGATACTATTTGAGATGTCAGATAACTTCTTTACCACTTTAGAAGTATGATGCAGCTTAAAAATGAATGAAATAATTATACTATTCAATGACTGCAATTTTGATACATATATGATGCAGGATAAAAAAAGGCCTCAATGTCAACTTACTGCTAAACAAGAATCCCTCTTTGGGTCTATATCAAGTCCAACAAAATAGAGTACAAAGAAGATTCCTAGAACACCTATGGATGGTCCAAGTTGTAATAGAAAGATGTCACTATGACGGGTGATGCTACAATATTCAAATCAAGACTTCATCCATTCAACAAAATCAACCCACTCATCAAGGAAATCAGACAACTTTGTGCAACACAAGAACCCATGCTATCGCCAACTCATTGAACAAAAGGAGAAGACAACAATGATTCTAAAACTGGTCGAGAAAGATACATACTCTTTTTCCAAGATGCGTGTAGACCTCACCGAATTGATTAGTATATGTATATCCTTTTCTTTGTACACATTATGTAATAGGGGCAAGGTATACGTCCTCCCCATGTACATTTGACGTTTCAATATTTATGAAAGTAAGTTTGTTGGCATAAAGAGCATAACTTGGTCTAACTACTACAAATTTGTTACTAAAGATCTTTTGGACTAATTACACAATACATGAATAATCAAACTATACATATATGTATATGTGACACTACATATGTAGCTAGTGCATAATCCAACTACATATATATGTGTGCAGTTGATGTTGCCTTTCCCGACACATTAACTACATATAATTTGTATTAGCTTCATGTTTTGGCTACATATTGATTATATATACAATTGTAGGCATACATTTAGCTATAATTATACATATATTTAAATATGTAAGCATAATATCTAGCTACGCTTTTGGATACATATGAATTTGTAGCGAATGGATTATCTAACTACATATTTGAAAAATATAGTTAAAGGCTTTAGCTATACGAGCATATACTACAATTTGTATGTGTAAAGAAATAAGTAGTCAAAGCCTTTCGCTACAAAATATGGGGTTTTCACTACAATTTTTTTATATAGTTAAAGACCTTTTTTTAGTAGTGCCAAATGACCTAATGTTGCTATCACTATCACTAGTACTCCCCATTCATCCTCTCATACCAGAGTTAAGATAACTCACCAAATTATTATGATGCATCTTAGCCATGCTTCTTCTTTTCATTCGGTTGGATACACTATGAGTACATGTTTTTAGATTCAAGGCCTCCCTTTAATGCTCCATTTTTCAACATAGGTTTCTTTTTCTATCAAGCATATTTAGAAAAAAAGATGTCTACATGTGAATCGAAGTCAGTTGTCAATATTGATAGATTTACATTTATAGAGCTAGGTTTAGATAACTTTGTGTTATCTACCAATTCATTTATGTCTAGAGTCTCGACTGCCTATTGTGGTGTTAATATCTTATTGTATCACTAGTTCTTCTTTAGCTTGGAAGTCGAGAATGGCCAATTATTATACCTAGAGCTTGCACCTACCTCTACAAGGATCGGTATCACAATATCTAAGTGGTGTTCTATTGGGAGGCTTCTCCTCATGCCAATCCTTTAAGGAGAGATACCATCTTTGTATTTCCATCAATGGAATCTTGGCTACCAGGTTTGTATGATGAACAGTTGTTCCACCTTGAAACATTTAAGCTCGATCTTTTATGTGCATTATGTAGTGAGTCATTCACGTTGTTCAAAGGAGAAATAATTCCGTCAGGCAGACCTAGAGGAGGTGTTTTTGGTCTTGATACTCCCCAAAAGAGGTTGTTTATGTAATAAAATCCTTTACAAGTTTTTGCATGTTGAAAAACCTTACTCTCTCAAGGAAAATCCAATAATGTTGTATTTTTATAAACTTAAACCTGCATTTTATTGTTGGATAAAATTATTATTAATAGTTATGTTGGATGATGTTTTAGCAGACGTTCAACTTTTAATCTTGAATGTGAGATATAGAAACTTCAAGTAACACAATTCTTAAGGGTAATGCTGAAATCTACATACTAAAAGAGAATTAACCATGTCAGTAAAAGAAGCTAGATGTTTTGTTGAAACTTGAATCTGAGCATTCATGAGTGATTCCATGGTGATACATGTCTTACATTAGGAACTAGTTCTACAAAATTTTAGACTCTCCTTGATTCTTTCTTTCATTATTTGTAAATATTAGGTAATTCCTTTTAAAATAGATAACTAACTAACAATTTGTAATCCTAGATAACTTTCTTTCCAACCTTTTGTAGCTATTTGGACTTGGATTCACACAACAATAACTGAGAAGTGTTCTTTCATTATTGTACATTGATATAACGGTTAATCTTGGAGTTCCTATTTAATACCTTTATGACTGCTTATGGCTTAATTTTCAATGGACTTGCAAGTATTCTACATATACATGTATCTAGTTGTGCAATGTCAAACATTAGACTTATCACCCAATTCTTCTTGCTTTTATAATTTTCTTAGAAACAATTGCTTTCATAGATCCATGTTTATTTATTTTCATGATTCATCATTGATGTCTACTTGAGGTTTAGTTTCTCTGATTACTAGTTAATTTATCAATTTTGATAAATATTTGGATAAATTACCTCATTGAGTATGTCTTTCATGGATTCCTTGACTCCTGGTATCCTTACAGAGGACTGAGGTTGTTCACTGTAAATCATTTTTTTAATAACACTACACAAAGAATCCTCAGGTCACTAAATATTTTCAAGCTTAAGATAGTATATATCAAGCTTTCTTACATGTGTTATATTATTGGTTGCACATATTTTTGTTGGAACCACATGATGTAGATAATAAGAGACAAGTTGGGAGGAGCCAGACTATAGCTTAACAAAGAGTTTTGCATTATGTCCTTGTCACTAGTTCTATCACCCATGGGTGTGGCTTATGGAGCCCCAAGTTCAACCAAGGTAAGGTTTCTCTATTGAGAATTAGCATCATTCAAAGGCAATAAAGAACATCCATGTATCAACCATCTAAGGAATGTCTTCTATGGAGGAGAGTTGCCTTGTTGTCATATCAGTTCTTGTTCTGGAATTTTCCTTCGTCAACCTACCTTCTCCACCATAAAGGGGGGATAGATTCCTCCTGTTATTATGGCAATTCAACACACCTCTTTTAGTCATGTTATCAACAAGTATTGATTTTGTGTCTAAATGTTTAATATAAGCCAATTATAATAACCACTATATGATTTTCAATCGCATATCTAAAATAATTATTGCAAGGACAAATTGAAGCATTTGATATCAAAGTGAATATAAATCAAATGAGAATGACCTCTGTTTGTGACCCATCATTTTGGTTTTACTGATAGATTTATAGTCAAATCACATTGTAATTCCCTTTCTATGTAGGTGAAACACGCATTCAAGAAAAAACAATTGAAATGGAACAAGAGGAAGAATATTTAATGGGTATCCATCAATCTAGTTTGTTCTAGCTGTGTTAACCTCTTGTGACAAGTTGTTGAGTCACTTGCCTATGTACCAATGGATATCATCTTATTTTGGCTAGTTCTTTAGTTCATAGGTATTAAATGCATGTATTGATATTTCACTTTGATGCATGTAACTTTAGAAATCAAATAATTCTTGGTACATGAAACACATACCATCTTCATGTTGTGAATGAAATACATGTCCTTCATTCATTACGACTTCCATCTTCTCGAGGTATAATACTCTGGCGAACATATGTACGAGTGAGAGAGTAAATATGAGTGTCAGGGATTCCAGAGCTCTCTTTCCTTCAACATCATGAACCTAGACAGCAACATAGAGTATGAATGGATCCTGTATTGAAATATGGAGATTGGCATTGGGTGAAACTTTTTCAATGATTTAAATTTATTTTCTCATGGTGGAAGTCATTGTATATATGTATTTTTCTATGCATATTTTAAAATACGGGCATGGTTAATGTCCTCCCCATGTGAACTCATTGATTTAATATAAATAAAAGTATGTTATTGACATTACAAGCATAAATGTTCTGGATCATCATTGCTTTATTTTTCTCTATGAAAAATGCTTTTGTATTGGCAAGATACTAACCAGATACATAATCCTATTACATATGTATATGTAGTACATGATGCCTTTGACTATACATCCACTACATTTACAATTGTAGTAAGAGACATTTTTTTACTACACATGAACTACATATGCAATTGTAGTAAATGTAATCTCCCATTACATATCATAGCTACATATACAATTGTAGTAAATTATTTAACTACAATTGGAACTACATTTGTATGTGGAAAGACAATTTTTAGCTACATTTAGGGTTACATATGAACTTATAGTTAAATGATTATCTGACTACATATTTTAAAAATGTAGCAAAAACCATTAGCTACATGGGTATTAGCTTCATATTTTATGTGTAAGGATAAATGTAGCTAATGGTTTTAGCTACAAAATTTAGAGCTTTTGCTACAATTTTTTTTCATTGTTCAAGACCATTTTTTGTAGTGGTATCTAAAACTTATATGTCTAGACATTGTGTTCATTAGTGTAAACCACATGTAATGATCTATGATTATTCTTTTTAAAACCAAAGAGGCAATGGAAGAAGAATCCAAATATTCTATTTAATCTACCAAACTACTCAGAATAAGAATTAATTTAAACATAAAATTTATATTATAACCAAAGAAATTACAAATTAACATGAAACTAAGATTAACTATTCCATTTTAAATTACATATTTAAATGAACTACATATTTATAAGGATTAATGCAAACAATTCTCCATCATCAAAGTAGCCTTTAAATATGAAATTCAAACCTGATATTAAAGCATAAGATCAATTAGTAAACTATATTTGGAAACAATATTATTTTTTGACTATCCTTATGAAATAACCTCAAACAATTTTGTGTGTTTGAAACACAAAAATGAATGATCATCACATGAAAAACAAAAATTCCATAATATCCTCCTAGTTCTATTAAATCATTATAAATTCCACAAGGAAGTTTATGATTATTTTTTTGTGAAAATAAAGTAAAATTATTTTTATTTTTCATATATATGCTCAAATCCTTAAAATTTGTATTCTTCATTTTATTTCCACATATCTGGTTACCATCGACCATATCAAATAGTTGAAAATTCTAAAAGGCCCTAAATTGGATGCATGACTCCAAACATATTGTTAATTATTTCCTTTTCAGTGTATGTATAACCTCTAACAATGAACTTTGGGTCGTTACTAACAAAAATGTTAGAATGCAAATAACTAAAACATCAAAATAACTTGTACCAAATGGCATTTATAACACCACAAGAAATTTAAGGAAAATTTAACAATGAAAAAATAGCTAAATAGAATAAAGTGTTAGATTATACTATTATGTAAGAACATAATTCCATATCCATCAAGGTACCATTTGGATTATTATTTATATGTTTCATTCCATGTTGGACTATTTCAATATTGTTATAATCATATGATTTTATGTGTCACATAAACCATGACAAACATGCCACACAAGTCATTATGGTATACCTTGAAAACATTAATACACTGTCACAGTGTGTTACTATGCAGTGAGGATGTCATGTCTGAGTCTATATAGCACAATGAAATATATATCTAAGCACTATGACCTATGAGCACATAATATATAGTTATTCTATAGATGACAAGTCATAATACATACTCATTCTATTAATGAAAAACCATGAGCTAGTGATAAGCAATTGTTTTCCATGTCTAGGATGCTATAAGTTAGGATGAATGGACGTGAGTAATGATATTCATAGACTTAAAGTCATACCACTTGGACTAGCTATTTTAGTAGGGTAGGCAATCATAAGGAAAAAAAATCAAAATCATGTGCATGATCCCTATTCCCACAATGCGATTAACTGCTTGCAATGTAAATCCTTTCATAATATCTATTAAAGTATGCATGTAAAAGTTTAGGCTTTATCAAATATTTTTACAAGGAAAAGAAAATATCAACGAGTCTTCATGAATTGAATTTTAGTTTTTTGTATAGACCTTCGTTTATCCTTTATCATAACTAATATTTATCTTATCATAAACTTACCATTTATGTCTTTATATGGACAAGGGTACTTCCAATAGTAGGGAATGTAGTGTTTCATTATTTTCACACTTCTGACCAATTAAATTAATGTCCTCTTTATTTTAATATCAAACATATTACACAAAGATGAAACGGGTCCTCAAAAATTACCATTAAAAAATACAATAATTAAGGAATCTAATATTAAACACAATTTATAATAATAACATTGTTGGATAGCATATATTCTATCATTAATCCACATGGTTTGTAACCATCATATCTCATGTGAACTCATAGAGAATCAATTAGATATAGTATAACATGATTAATACCAACCATCACTAGTTATCTAGTCTTTCATATAACTAGGAACAATACATTTCAAGGAATATTACTTTTAAAAACTCCTAAGAATATAATCAATTCCAATTGTAACGTTTTTAGGAACACCACATATTTGATTTTTGTATATTTGTTGTTTATGATTTTTTCAACTTATTTAAATGATTTGAGGGTAGGGTAAAAGAAATATTAGATGTATTTGTTGACATCTTAAAATGTTCTCAAATCCACCATCATGTCTTCCTTTTGTATCGTCTTATTTTGTGTGAGTGTGTGTGTGTGTGTGTGTCTTCCTTTTGATTTATGTATTTCTATTCAAAATTTATTTTCATCTATAACCTTACCGAAAAAATTCTTTCGCACCACAAATATTTTATATAACTTCAAATGATAATTCACTCAGTAATTATGATAAAAGACTTAATTACACTTGTTTCTATAATTAAATCGCAAAGGAGATATACACTCAATAACATAAGGTGAAGTAGCAATGTAGATCTTTTAAATGTAAAATTGTATTCACCGTATCACTTTAACTCCACTTGTGCTACATGGAATGGGCATATAAAAAATCACACGAAGTTATGTATCATATTAAGAATGAGTTAGATTAGATTTCATACGTATTTCAAATTAACATAACATACTTAAATGTTAATTTTGAGAAAAAATGAGCATTCTATGTGTTTTTCTTATCTTGGCTTAAAAGTGTGTAGCATATCAAATTAGCTTGTATAACTCAGATTGATGTCTTGATACAATTAGATTGTTAATATGTACTTTTTTATATGCACAATATAATTTTGGGAAACATTTACTGTCAATATTCATCCACAAAAAAAGAAGTTCCTCCATATAATGAAACATTTCAAAACTAATAGGAGAAAGTATGAATTAGTTTTGATATTTTCATAAAATTCAAAGATTTTATTAATTCCAGGCATTCTCTCTAACAAATAGTTAGTGCATTCTCTCTAACAAATAGTTCGTGACCGATGACTATCTAGTAATTCTTTGTAAGGGTATGATAATTGTACCTCATCATTGTCCACTTCCTCCCATTTCATCGGTTAATTAACACTAATCATTTGAATATGACGAACCACCTACCTTGGAATCTTTCACAAGAAACACAAAACTATACTTCTAATTGGTTTAGAATAAAGATTAGGATGTGTGACTTCCAATGTGTTTCCAAATATGTAGAGAAGAGAATAACAAACACGTGGAGAACGTGTCTATTCATGCATGGAAGTAGTCATCATTTTTAAAATTATAAAATGAATCTCATATTCCTTAGATTGTTTATTCTTATGGTTCCCATATTTTGGTATCCAACATACCTTGGAATAATGAAAGTAGCCAATTTTAGTTATTTCTTTTCATAATTTGTGATTACAAGAACAGATCATAATAACTTTTTTCCAAGATAGATTTATAAGGAGCCTTGTTCCTTTTTTGTTCATTGAAATTTGGTTAACTAATTTCTTGTAATATACTTTAAACATGAATCATTCTTGTCGAGAATTCTACATAAAATATTCATTAATAAATAAAACTCTATCTTAGCATTTTTTGCTTTTCAATGTTTGACCATCCCATAAAATCTAAACATATTTTTTAGATATATCTTAATTCATTTTAACAAAAAATTACTTACACTCCATTAAAAAAAATTACTTACACAAGTAGTATTTAAGTATAGTTTCTTATAAGTTGGCTCTTCTGTACGTATGGATGTCGGAATATGATTTAATTAATCGTGGAATGTGAAATTTTATCTGATAGATAATAAACAACTTCATTTCATAGAAATTACATATCCACAAGGTATATGTTCTAGTGGTTACCTAATTAATTACCCTCTCTCTTAAAGTGACGGTGACCCTTATACGCATTCATTATCCCCATTCTACCTTAACCCTACTATAATATGTATTTAGAACACAAATCTTATTATAGACGATGGATTCCAAGTCGTCCTACGTTTCCTTTGATAATTTCTTAGTTTTTTTGTTCTAATTGCGTTGTTTTTCAATCTGTTTATTTCCTAATTGTTATGAGCGTTGTGCTTGTTTTATTCAATGCGACGTTGTTTTAGTAGCATATCTATGTGAATGGACGTTATTATAGCTACCACAAAGAAACGATATATGTTGACTTTATATAATGATATATAGAATGACATATACCAATTCCTCCGTCATCAACAGTAAGAAGGAACAATTTCATAGTCACCGTGTGGAAGAGAAATATATGTCCTATTGTGATAACTCACTATGTGAGGGCAGTAAGTGTTCATTTGAATGTTTTTTTATAATTTGTCACCGTCGTTATTAAATCTAACGGTTTTTGTAGTGACATTAATGCTTTTTGTAAGTCATTTAGATATTATGAAATCACCTGATTACAGTCTACTTACTCATATGTCTTATTGATCTTGCTCACATATATTAAATCCTTCTCCAAGTCAAAGCACCAACGATATGTTGACACAATTTTTTTTTACTGATATGTCAGAAGAATTTCCCTACAAAGCCTTGTAGACTAATAAAAGGGTAGTAACAACGTTACGGGACAAATCATAGAATTTGATTTTATGTGATCCTACCTTATCTTTAATTACCTTGTTTGTTCAGTGTGCAAACAAATGTCATTCTTTCTTAGCATTTAGGTATTCATGGTGACGTCAACATTTGAGTGGAATATACTCTCTGTTTAATCGATTTGGGCACTATTTTGGTATTACTGGAATAGCTACACAGTCAAACGAGTTAGTATGATTAAGAGAAAATGGCAAGTGCTATTTAAACTAATATGAACCCCTTGCTCTTGATTTTGGTAAATGAGAATTCGAAGTTAAAACAAACAAATAATTTGTACATGATGTTTTAAGAATCTATTGAGGTTAAAACATCACATCCAGTAACAAAGTGGCAGAATTTTTTTTTGAGAATGTGTATATTTTCCTTTTCCTCCTTCCTTTTAAGTGAACATCCAGCTTCGTCTGTTCTTCATTGGCACTTTCAATAGTAGATCTTTGTATATGTACTGGATATTAATTATTCCATTTTCTGGGACCTCACGTTCACTTTCATTTGTATTGCATTGAGACATTCCATAATATACTCAGACCGACGGTGTCATCTTCAGACTCCATACTTTTAATCGCATTTGAAATGACAAGGAAACTCTGAGGATGAAATGTTTTGAACTTATCGTCCAAATCTCTATTATTTAAGAAGAGGTTCGAAATCTGCAGTATATACATTAGAAAAGAGTTATCACTGTTATCAGTCTGGGTAAGACAACCACGGGTTGTGGCTTATAATTTTATATGATCATGCCTGAAAATAGACTTCTTGATCACTAGTCTCGTCTTTTTGCTGTGATCTTAAGATGTGAAAAATCCTTGTGCCGACGTTGCTATCTTTGGGGAAACGATTCTGAGATTTAGGCAAAACTTAGTAAATTGTCAAAACGAGTGTTAAAGAAGGTTGGTTCAATTAAAGCATTTGGAGCTGCATTGGAAACGTAACAGATTACAGTTTAGTTGTTGAGGTACCTTAATCTCGTTAGCGAAGTTCCAAGCACAAACAATTACTTCGGGATTTATCTTCCTGATAGCTAAGGCTTCATCTAGATAGATCTCATATGTTTCGGGTAAGAATGTATTAAATTCCATCAGTAGTCTGACGTCGCCTATGAACAAATCTGTCACCCTATGAACGACCTCAAAGAGGCTGATTCTGTGATCACAAGAGAGTTGCGATAATAAGATTAGAGACCGGAATAAAAGGAAATTAGAGATATGCAAATGACCGTTCTGTGTAGGCTCACTTGTACCTCTTAGTATAGAAATCGTTCAAGAGCTTAATGAACAACGCATATGCTTGTCCGTTGTCCAGCATTACTGGAGATACCTTCACTTGCATCAAGTACGATAAAGCTTCGTCAACGGTTGGTATGGGTTTCCGTAAACCATCAGATGAAGATGCCATGTTGGCCAATCCTAGTTTGGTTGTGAGAGAATATGCCATTGAATTAAAGATGCAGATAAATGAAACAGAAGATATTAGGTAACACGTAACGCGTTAGGAGTTTGACCAACTTGATTCAGGTAGTCAATATATAGTAACGATTGGAAATCAAATAAAAAGGGAAACACTGTAATCAGCTAACGGAAAATTGGAACATGAGATACACGGAAAACATTACTCAATCGTGCACCTCAACAAATTAAAGCTCAATAGTGTAAGGAGAACTGAAGGTCTAGGTTTATCGGGCCTTTACCCTTTACAACTGAAATTGAATGGACACAGAACACTTATCTAAAATACGTATACGACGTTGAGAGAGATAGCTACTCCAATCGAAAACAATAGCCATAAGCATCATCACGGTGACAGATAATTGACACTTGGATTTTTCTTGGACACTGAATGTCTGTAACCACTAAACAGTGAAGGCCAAGTACGTTCCACAACATGGAATAATCATGCAGCGGAGAAGTACATAAAATTTAACTTGAAAGTGCGATTTATGTACAGAGAATGTAAAAAGAAAAACATAGAGACAAGCGGGAGTGACGAGAACCTGCTGTGGAGCTAAATTCATCAAGGACAAAACCAGTGGTTAAAGAACCAAGAGGTCCAAGAACACCGGAGAAGATACGACCGAGCATTTGCGAGGTTCCGGAAGTTTACGGAAACATCAATTTAACATATATAGAGCCAACTATCGTTCCACATCTTACCAGGCGGCTTGAGTGGGAGATGTCCGATGCAAGATGCCTTCAGGTAAGGCTCAGATGAGAGGGAAGATGACGAGAGCTACTTATACATAGGAAGGCTCACCCTCCTGTCACTAATACTGCCCTCCTATCTTACTGCGGTGTATCTGCTAACAAATGGACGAGAATTTGCTGCAACATTGACGAGTGGGGACCCATTCAGCAACTGTTGGTGTTTTATTCTGAAAATGCCTGTCCTAATTAATTGTTCGTGTTTTATTCTGAAAATGCCGGTCCAAATACACTGATTTGGGAATTGTGTCCTCATGTAGCGCTGCACCGACCATATGTGTAGAAGTTAGACTATCACCTACCAGCGCATGTAAAAATATTCCGACACTTCGGAGAAGTAGTTGAACCGTCCCTGACTAACTTTAAATATCCATAATTAGTAAATTATGAGTACTGTGGACAGTTTATATATACAATGAGTTAATTTATAAAGATTAAATTTTGATTTCCGAATCTAAGGTCCGGATATTTTTATGTAAAAGTTATATTTTTCTTAAATGTGAGATACTCTTGTCAAACAAGGTTGGCACTTCTCCTGTGTTTTCCAACAGCGTTTGTGTTGATTATATTAGTGGTGAGTATATGCTTTAAATAAAATTTAGTTTACATATTATTGTAAAAATTCTCTCAATATTTCATTTGCTTCGCATCTTGTCGAAGATGTTTGAGGAAAATATTCTTCTCAATGAGGTACTTCTATATAATTCATGGAATTTTGTATACATGGCTGAGGTACATTAGAAGTACTTCTGTTGTATAAATCTTGTACTATTTACAAGCATTTAATTAGCATATACAATAGAAACAATAAAATATTGCAAGCGTGTAAAATTTTGACATATTTACTGTGATGGTAATTATGTGTAGTTTTGGGCAATGTTTGATATGAAAGTGAGATATTTTTATTGCAATTTGAGGTATGGACGGGTGAAATCTTGTGAAATATTTGTATCAAATTATATATAGTTGATATTTATGATTACCTATTTAAGTGTTTTAACTATATAAAGAAAAATAAGTTATATGAGGTACTTCTGATATAGCCGGAGGGACTTTTACCTTTAAATCATGCATTTTTTATATGATACGAGGTTTTTTGTCTGTATCGTGTACACTTTTTGTCTCACTTTACTTTCTGCCTCCTATATTTATAATGGCATTTATATCATGTATTTATTTATGCATACATATCATGTATATTTCTTCGCTCCCTTCACTTTCTGGATGTTTCTCTTATAGACATTTATATCGGGTACTTTGACAACTATACACGGTTTTTGTCTATGTATGTTGTGTATACTTTTTCTCTCTCATCACATTCTCTCATCGTTATGTGAAATTACATCGATGAGGGTACTGTATGTACGTATGATATAGAATGGTTTTGCATGTACACCATGCACTTTTTTATCCCTTCACTATTACCCTTATTTGGGTATGGTGACATCTAGTTAAAATATATGACGTAAGGGAGAGTATAATGAAATAACTTCTAAATCTGTAAAATCTCATATTTTAATAAAAATGCAGCTCCATAATTAGTGCAAAAGAAAACAGTGTATTATTAGGAACAGACATCAACGTGTATGCCATTGTTTAATGAATACACTACAAAAAATTGCAACGCATGCAGCACAACTTTGACACGTATGAATACATTGCTCTGTCCCGAGAGAGGGACAAAATCTTCTGTCTCGAGCGTGTCATGTGTAATCTCTAATATTAACACAATTGATTACTTTTAAGGGTGGGTTTTTTATGTTTATTTTGAAAGAGATAGAATGAGTCATAGTTTACAAAATAAAATCGGGATATAAGCTCCTAAGTACCTCCGATCAAGTTATATGATACCAGTTTGCCATTGTATGGCTTGTAATACTCATACCTCGTCCTCTAGCATTTTATGTGAGCCCATATGGAGTTGACACTGATATGGAAGGTGGAAGTTCATACAGGGCATTGTATTTAAATCCCTACATCTCTATTGTTGCACATTGCTGATCAATCATTACAGTCATGAAAAATTACATGATGTCACAAAATAATCATCATAAGTAACAACACAATCACCATTTCCCGTTAGACATGATGGAAATTCAATATGGTAAGTATGTTTTGTTTGAAATTAGTTACGGTTTGAGACATCTACATCAAAAGTTCGAGATTGAGTAAGATTTTTGGGTTGAATTGATTAAAATAGAATGCAAGTTAAGTAAGAAACCAAGTAATGCTAGGGGTATATAGCTACCTGTTTTGATATGTATGTTCTTGTAAGCATACATTAAGAACTATAAGTCAATGATATATTTCATCACTTTAAAGTCATGTAATATTATTTTCACACCCTTCCAAAGACATGTACAAGAGATATTCAATTAAAATTTTATCCTTTTTGGTAGTGAAATGTCGCGTAAAAAGTGAGTCTGGAGTTGCCACTACGTTTTTAGTAAAAAAAAATGATAAGTCATTGTGTCAAACTAAGTGATTATCCAAATTGGGTAGAAATAGGAAACAAAAGAAAGTAAAATCAGGGATTTGATCCATGGATCTAGTAACGACTGTAGAAGGATTACTACCCATCATGCCCTATAAATCAATATCAATATACTTATCTTATTGCACACAATTATACAAATCAAGATGGTTAAATGATAGAAAATAACATTAAAAAGTGTTTTTTATTGGAGAGTGGGCTTTTGGGGCTAGAGATGACCTTCTCTTCTTTTTGGTCCTTCCATGACCTTGTCTTTCCTGTCATCACCTTGAAAGCCCTCATTTTTTAGGTGTGTAATGAGTCTCAATCACATGAGGACCGCCCACGATGGAGATCCATCATTAGTGAACAGGACATATATGTAGGAGTTTAGAGGATGTATCTTGTTACAACCCCAACTTTTGGGTTCATTTGGTGAGAAATGTAATTTCTCATATTAAAGATATTTGAATAAATAATGATATAATTTGTTTTGAATAAATGGATTTCATTTACAATAGCCTTGATGGTTGTTTTGTGGGCTTTATTGGCTATTGGGCCCAATAACAAGGAAGAGACAAGGAAGTCTATTATTAATAAGAAATGGAGAAAAGAAAAATGTAGAAACCTCTAGAAGGAAAAAGAGTGTAATCCAAAGGTGGATTTCGTGCCTCTTGGGTTCCTTGGGTTCCAAGGAGTCCAAAGTTGCAAAGATAATGTGACAAGAAAAGAAAAGATCAGTTAAGTATTTCTTTATTAAGAAAGAAATTGAAAACAATGATAAAATGTGGAAAATAAGTGGAAAGAGGTATAATTGAGTTATCCTTGGTGGATTTTCATAACCAAAGGATTCCTAATGTTAAAAGGAATGTCAATGAGGAAAATTAAAAGAAAGATAAAGATAAATCCTCAAAAAGAGATATTTTAATAAGAAATAAACAAGATAATGTGAAATAATGAATATAGATGCATCTAGAAGGATAATAAGTATCCTTACAAAGGAATTTCGAAATATTTGAGTTTCTTGGGGTCCAAGGAGCCCCAATGGAGAAAAAGAAAGAGAAAATACCAAAAATAGAAAATAAGATAATAATATGATGCATAATGAATGCTTTTTGTAGTATTGTTTAAAAGGAAGTTTGTTCTATTAAATGAAAATAGAATTTCGTGTCGTTAGAATAAAGGGAAAGTACTAAGAGAATAAAAGAAGTTATTTTCAAAATTTTAATATCTAAAGAATAACAGATATCAAGAATTTTTGTTTTGAGAGAAAAGATTGCTTTTTCATGAAGGAATATAGCTTCCTAGTGGGAAAGGGCCTTGGAAACTCGCAGATAGCCATATGAAGGCTCCGTTACCCCCTCCATAAAAGGAGAGAGAGCCCTGGGCCGATTCTAGGTTTGAGAGATCCCACATACACTCCTTTCTTCCTCTTCTTCTTCTTATTCTTGGCATACAAACCCTAACTAAGAGGAGCGGCGTGAACCTAAAGCCAGGAGGAGGCAAGATGGAGTTGCGAGGAGGAGCCTGATGCCCCATGGAACCAAGGAATAGCTCTGACATCGAGGATATGCCCTGACTTATGCGCAGCTGCAGCTACATGGCTGCAACGGCGGCCACACATGGCAGGTCGAGTGATCTTGCATTAGCCAGCTAAATCACGATCTGGGTGGTGCCCTAGGTGCGACAGAGGGCAGAGGAGCTTGAGTAGCCATCAGCAGCGGTCCATGAGCCCTAGGAAGAAGGGGGCACATACACAAATGAACTTCAGATCGGCAGCGTTGCTAGGTTGCGCAAGTTTGAAGACGGGCCGATCATTGGACCGTTTTTCCCCTCCGCGGGCTGAAGGACCAACCACTTACACGGGGGTAGATTCGTCATTCAGTTATATTTCCAAATCAATAACGTTGCAAGGACGGAGACTACGTGTTAGCCCCTGATTGGCTCAAGTAAGCAAATTCTTACAAAAATCATATATCCTTAATAGTAGCTCAGATGAATATGCATAAAATATGAAAGTTGCTTAGAAAAATGAGGGGAATCCATTAAAATTATATTTAGAAGCTAATTCCTCTTTCTATTCTAAGATTCGTGTAAGTTATCAACTTTAATGAATTAAAGGTTAAGAAACCCTATTTTGAGATGATTAATGTGTTTAGTATGGTTTAATGGATGATTAAAGTTGATATTAACCTGTTAATTGTAAAAGGTACTTTAAGAATAAAATGGATGAACTTTGCACATAATTAGTTTAATTTAGAGTTTCATATGCATGAATATGCTTTAAGGGGCCTTGAAACCCTAATATTGGTAAATGCGACTCTTAATGGCTTTAATTATTCAAAATCGTGAACAAAGCTAAGATTTGATGATTCTAAGCTATTTTAAGTATAAAGGTTCCTAATTGTGGATAAATACCCTTAATGTAGTAATTAGGGTTTTCTAATGGATAAAGGTAGAATTAATGACAAGTAGAGTTCATATGTGAATTAGACCATAATTAATGATAAAGGAGCATAATGAACTTGTCATGGATTAAAAGGATAAAAATGGTTGCTTTAATGTAAAAGAGGCTTAATGGAATTAGTTGATGGTTAGTTATGCCTTTAATCCAAAATTGAGGTTTAGATGTTGAGATAATTAGGGTTTGTGATTAATTGCATTAAATTAGGGTTTAACATAGTAAAAGATGAAGGGAAACCCTAATTGCAATAGAAACCCTAAAAGTGGACTAGAAACCCTAGGAAGCGAGCTAGATTTAATAGATCTTGATGGCATGATCAATAATAGGAAACTATATGCTTATTTTAGGATCTTGTTATGTGTGCTTGCTTTCTTGGATTTCTTACTTTCATGGATTATTCTGTCTCAAATCAGCCTGACAGGTATGTGGTTACGCTTATGAATAATCACTTTAGTTTCACGATGATTTCCGAACATTTTTATCGGTTGCTTGAAAATAACTGCTTAGATGTCGTTTATTTCATGCAACTATAGAGTGACTATGACTATCACCATAAGTATGCATACATGACTGGCTCAGATCCTGGTCCTCCTCTGTGGCTTTGCAAAGGCTAAAAAATATGGTAACCTAGAGCAAGGTCTGGGTTATCAAGAATTAGGGATTGGGCTACCTACGTGTAGTGCCATGCAACTCTTTAGCGCGCCATGAGTTAAGGAGTGGGATACCTACAGGTAGTACCATGTGGCTCAACCCTAGAAACTGATTCACCTGTTAGGTAGAATCATGAGGGGTTAAATGGGGATCTACCATAAGGAAGGTAGCACTCAGGTCCACTGTAGGGTCAGCACAGAGGTCAGGGTATGTAAGGATTGAGCAGTTGTGTTGAAAACATAAAGTTGTTTGTTAAATCATATTTGACTGTAATATGTAGTGACAGTTAGTTGCATGATTTTTGTTTCCCCCACATACCAGCATAATTCATTTATGCTAAATGACGTTTTGTTTGTCGGTGTTTTAGGTACAAGTGAAAAGAAAAAATAGTAAAGTGACATATGTGGAAGTAAATGAGAATTAAAGTGCAAAGGAGGATTAGTTAGAATAGACTCCGGATGTGGATAGAAGTAGATGTCCAAGTTTTGAAAAAGGTATGCGAAGTTAATTTTTATTACAACCTTTCAGTTTAGTTTAGTATAATTTGATAATTATTATAGATTATTTGTCGAACCTTTGATCTGGAAATTGGGATAACGACTTTGACCTCTTGGTCTCCCTTAATTGGGGGTTACTGGGAGGCGGGGTCGTTACATTTGGTATCAGAGCATAGGTTCCTCACTTAACCTGTAATAATTATTAAATTTTACAAACTCTGTAGAACCCAAGGGAGTTATTAGAGGAATTTTCGAAAGACAAAGGTGTCTAGAAAAGGATCATGTCCGGGGGCTGGTAAGATTTTCCTCTGCACCGCTAGTCGGAATACGAGGACTCCCAGATTAGTGTGAATGTCTGGCCGATGTCTTAGGATTTGACTTGAAATAAGATACCTGTAGGACTCTCTCATCTTGTTCATCCCTTCTCAACTCAAATGTTGTTAAGGATAATAAGGATTAGGGTTTTCTCTCTTTTCCTCACCCTGTTGAGGTATGGGTAAGATTGATAAAGTTTAAGGAATCCTCCACCAAATTAATGAAAATCATGTAAATAAGATGTCATGGACATAAGCTTAATAGTTTAATCGTAAACTAAAGAATAGATACATGCTTAGGTCGTATGACATAAGTTGTCATGCCCTCAGGAGAGACCTGAACCTCGACCTTCTTGTCAGGAGGATAAGTAAAGAGAGTTAGTTTTGGAGGTAGAGATCTCCATTGCAGGTAGAGACCTGGAACATCCTCTGAGGATGATGTTAACCCTAACCGTAAGTGAAGGTTAGAGTGAGAGATGACATGATGAGTTAGATAGACATGCCTTGGATGCCATATGAGCCATGAGAAGTTGGATGACCGAGTACCTTTTGCAACCCAACCCTGGGAAGGGTCATGCATGTTAGAGCAAAGGATAGCACCTTATTTGATGAGGTTAGAGAAGAACCTATACAAACCTTATGGGATTATATGAGCATGGCTTAGTATGCACAAAGTACGTCAGTAGTGCTGATAGTAGGCTAAAACCCTGGCCAGGAGAGTATGATGGATAGCTTGTAAGGTAAGCATAAAGAGCTATGGATAATCTTGAGCAAACATAAGTTGAACATTGGCTTCACCCCGGTAGGGGTATGCTTGTGAGATTGATCCATCTTCATGGAGAGAGGACCTCTGGTAGTGAGGTTGTTTGTGGAGTTAGCTCTAGAGAGAGGGAGCAGGACCCAAGCAAGAAGATGGGAAGCCTAGACTCCGAGATATGAGGTGGGGAGTTGAGGATGATGTGACCTAAGTGAATGTTGGTGGTTGCCTCATGCTTGATCCCTGGAGGCTGGTGATGTCTTGGTTGCCATGAGAGGAACCAAACCCTAGGGAAAGGATGAGTCTGCTGGTACCTCTGAACCTATGGTATAGATGAGAAGAAGAGTTCCTTAGACCTGGAGAGGTTTAGTAACAGGTTGTGAGGCCTTCTACCTTGTTGGTTGTCCTTGAGGAGGACTCCACTCTGAAGTGTTGCTCGAGTAGAAGGATGAAAAGAAGTGCAAGTCATGCCTTGTACATGTTTGGTTCGTGGTTAAGAGGTTGATCAGACAGTTGGACATCAGAGGAGTGATCCTAGGGTTCCTAGGACTAAGAGGGGAAGTGGTGTACCTGATGCTCATGATGATATTTGAGTCTCTATAGATTCGAGCATGATATTCCTCATGTTTAGAGGAAAAAGGAAGCCCCTTGAGTTTAAAGGTATGTTTGATGAACCCCTCACAGCTAAGTGGATGACATGGGAAGGTAGGATCTTGATCCAATGTTGAGGATGAGAACAAGTATGACCTAGCATGGTTTAGTAGGTGCTCTGCTTGTACCTTAGTAGCTGCTGGGTTAAGCATGCTCATGTTGATGTAAACCCTAAACATAAGGACATTTGTGACCTTTGTTATCAAGGTGTGGTTTCTTCCCATCCTAGGAGAGGGACCCTTTTGTAGGGTGTATACCAGTTTTTGGTGGGTTTCGAGGAAACCTAAAGAGGTCTCATAGGATCTTGAGAAGCTAAGTGAAATGTACATGGTAAGAGAATGAACCTATAGATCCATAGATAACCATCTCTAAGTGCATGTGGATGTGTTACCATGGAGATAACCGGTATGGAGCCTGACCAAGGTAGGTAGGTTGCTGTGACCCCTATAAAAGGATGGAAGTCAGCCATGAATGCAGAGAGAGAGATGATTAAGGCTTGGGTAAGGTTCTAAGTTGAACATGTACTACGATAGAATCCTAAGTCTATCCTAGGGTCAGGTAGGGATAAGACCGATGGAAGTAGGATTTGCCTAATTCCCTAGATGCACATGACCATAGGGTCGGGAGGTAACATCTATCATTGTCTGAGGGCCATGGGTTAGGGGATTGATCACCTTCATGAACTCATGGGACCCAAAGGGCGGATGAGTAGGGCACTCTCTGGATGCATAAGGGAAGAGGGATGACCCCAAAAGTGCCGGAACCCTATAGACCTAGAGGAGATGACCAAGGATTGTATGGTGACCCAAGTGGGTTCGAGACCAGTTTTCCATGGAAGTAACTTTGATATTGAGATGTTTGTAAGGTAGAGACATATGTGGCATATTTCAACTTAGATTTAAAGGTGTACTGGCAAGGTGGGATGTACCATCTCTACTCTTGGAATAGGAAGAACTTTGTATTTGGACTGCAGCCAAATGCTTATTTCCTCTTGTTATGGAAGTGAGAGATAAGACAATATGCATGCCATACACCAAGGATAAAAGGCGATGTGAGTTGGAATGTTTCTATGAGGTATGAGAACATAGATGATAATATGCCCTTGTGGGGTGAATGATACATGGATGGTTTACAAACACCAAGAGTATTAAGGTAGTCATTTTATGAGGATGTTTTATCATGAGGTATGAGTCATACAAGGTTGAGTTTGAAAAACCAAGAGAATAAGCTCAGAGTTTTCTTGATGAAGATAGACTTAGAGCTGATATGAGATAATAAGTGGAATACATGGAGGTGTATGTCTTCAACGTTACCTAACACCTAAGGATGTGAAGTGGTAATGGATGCTCTAGATGAGATACAACTTCCTAGTTTAGATGGAGGCTAGAAGAGGTTTTTAGGATAACCCTCAGTTGGAAAAAGAGATAAGTTTGGCTAACACTCAGTTGTAACAATATTGGTTGATCAAGTTAAAGACTATTTGGTTAGCCAGCCCATGGCTTACCATGATGAAAGGATGGTTGTAGAACCTCAAATGCACTTCTCGGGAAAGGAGGGTGATGAAACCCCATTTAGAGTGGTTTAGGGTTTCTGAGAAATCGAACTTAAGGAATCATGACAATACATGAGATCATGATTGAAGATCACCATACACCATGGTACTACGAAGATAGTAAGTGACAATAGTACTTTGAATGCTTAAGATGAAGTTGCATGTGGTATGTTTCCATGCAAGCTAGGAGGTGAAGGACGAACACAAGTAACCCAGTGTAAGGATATAGAAGATAAGAATCCCTGAGAGGGAATCGGAGTTCATCACTATGGATGTGTAGTAAGTTTCCCATGGACCAGAGAAGGTCAAGATGCAATTTGGGTTATGGTAGATTGCCTTACCTAGATGACTTGAGAAAGAGAGAATACTGACAAGGGACATATCCAGTTGAACTACACATGAGAGAGAGTTGGTTCAACTAAACCATGATGTGAGTTCTTGAGTATAACCTAAAGGTTCACTTCCATAAGGTGGAAGTACATACATGAAGAACTCGATGTTAGTATAGTTTATCACCTTAACTAATGGTTAATATGATCCAGACTAGAGGGTCTGATGAGAGCATGTGTGCTCGTTCAAGGTAATACATAGAGACAGTTCTTGTCTTTTGTAAGATTTGATGATAACCACCATAGCCAGTATCGGGATGTAAAGAGGCTCTGTAAGGGAGGTTGTGTCGGTTACCACTTCATTAAGATGATGTTGGTGAAGGGACCTTGCGAAGGTTAAGAAAGGACCACAGTGTATGCAAACGAAGTCACTTTGATCGTGCAATGGCTGAAAGGAGCCCAGAGACGACATGAGTTGTAAACTGATGTAAAGTCGACTGACATGCAGTTCACTATCGGGGAATATGTGACATGAAAATACGACCCCTCTAAGTTATAGCTAAGAAAGTTGAGTCCCTGATGCATGGGTTCTTTTGACATGGTTTGGTGGAGAAGGTTAAGTTTGCCCTTACCCCTCAGGATAATGTGATGTGTGATGAGTTCCATGTATCCAATTTAGAGCACTATGTGAGGTACCTGGACCATGTACCAAATGATGAACCTAGTGAGCCCCAAGGGTGGCTGAAATGACCTGAGTCACCTGTGAGGTTTATAGATGCCAAGGTGAAAGAACTTAGACAAAAGAATATGTGATGATAAAGGTTCTTTGCAAGTGCCATGGATAAGGTAAAGCCACATAGTGGCCAATGATGGACATGGAAAAGTATTATCCTGAATTGTTTGTTTGCTTGAAGGAATTTTGAGGACAAAATTCCTATAAGAGGGGAAGGATGTTACAACCCCAACTTTTGGGTTCATTTGGTGAGAAATGTAATTTCTCATATTTAAGATATTTGAACAAATAATGATATAATTTGTTTTGAATAAATGGATTTCAGTTACAATAGCCTTGATGGTTGTTTTGTGGGCTTTATTGGCTATTGGGCCCAATAACAAGGAAGAGACAAAAGGAACTCCATTATTAATAAGAAATGGAGAAAAGAAAAATGTAGAAACCTCTAGAAGGCAAAAGAGTGTAATCCAAAGGTGGATTTCGTTCCTCTTGGGTTCCTTGGGTTCCAAGGAGTCCAAAGCTATAAAGATAATGCGACAAGAAAAGAAAAGATCAATTAAGTATTTCTTTATTAAGAAAGAAATTGAAAAAATGATAAAATGTGGAAACTAAGTGGAAAGAGGTATAATTGAGTTATCCTTGGTGGATTTTCGTAACCAAATGATTTCTAATGTTAAAAGGAATGCCAATGAGAAAAATAAAAAGAAAGATAAAGAGAAATCCTCAAAAAGAGATATTTTAACAAGAAATAAATAAGATAATATGAAATAATGAATATAGATGCATCTAGAAGGATAATAAGTATCCTTAAGAAGAAATTTTGAAATATTTGAGTTTCTTGGGGTCCAAGGAGCCCCAATGGAGAAAAATAAAGAGAAAATACCAAAAATAGAAAATAAGAGAATAATATGATGCATACTGAATGATTTTTGTAGTATTGTTTAAAAGGAAGTATTTTCTATTAAATGAAAATAGAATTTCGTGCCATTAGAATAAAGGGCAAGTACTAAGAGAATAAAAGAAGTTATTTTCAAAATTTTAATATCTAAAGAATAACGGATATCAAGGAATTTTGTTTAGAGAGAAAGGATTGCTTTTTCGTGAAGGAATATAGCTTCCTAGTAGGAAAGGGACTTGGCAACTCACGGATAGCCATCCTAAGGCTTGATTACCGCCTCCATAAAAGGAGAGAGAGCCCTGGACCGAGTCTAGGAGAGAGAGATCCCACGTACACTCCTTTCTCCCTCTTCTTCTTCTTGTTCTTGGCATACAAACCCTAACTAAGAGGAGCGTGTGAACCTGAAGCCAAGAGGCGGCAAGATGGAGTTGCGAGGAGGAGCCTGATGCTCCACGGAACTGAGGAATAGCTCCACCATCGAGGATATGCCCTGACTTACGCGCAGTTGCAGATACATGGCTGCAACAGTGACCACGCATGGCAGGTAGAGTGCTCTTGCATTAGCGAGCTAAATCACAGTCTGGGTGGTGCCCTAGGTGCGATAGAGGGTAGAGGAGCTTGGGTGGCCATCGACGGCGGTCCATGAGCCCTAGGAAGAAGGGGGCACACCCACAAATGAACTACATATCGGCAGCGTCGCTAGGTTGCACAAGGTTGAAGACGGGCCGATCATTGGACCGTTTTGCCCTCCGCGGGCTGAAGGACTAGCCACTTACGTGGGGGTAGATTCGTCATTCAGTTATATTTCCAAATCAATAATGTTGCATGGACAGAGATGATGTGTCAGCCCCTGATTGGCTCAAGTAAGCAAATTCTTACAAAAATCATATCTCCTTAATAGTAGCTCAGATAAATATGCATAAAATATGAAAGTTGCTCAGAAAAATGAGAGGAATCCATTAAAAACATATTTAGAAGCGAATTACTCTTTCTATTCGAAGAGTAGTGTAAGTTATCAACTTTAATGAATTAAAGGTTAAGAAACCCTATTCTTAGATGATTAATGTGTTTAGTATGGTTTAATGGATGATTAAAGTTGATATTAACCTGTTAATTGTATAAAGGTACTTTAAGAATAAAAAGGATGAACTTTGCACGTAATTAGTTTAATTTAGAGTTTCATATGCATGAATATGCTTTAAGGGGCTTTGAAACCCTAATATTGGTAAATGCGACTCTTAATGGCTTTAATTATTCAAAATCGTGAACAAAGCTAAGATTTGATTATTCTAAGCTATTTTGAGTATAAAGGTTCCTAATTGTGGATAAATACCCTTAATGTAGTAATTAGGGTTTTCTAATGGATAAAGGAAGAATTAATGACAAGTAGAGTTCATATGTGAATTAGACCATAATTAATGATAAATGAGCATAATGAACTTGTCATGGATTAAAAGGATAAAAATGGTAGCTTTAATGTAAAAGAGGCTTAATGGACATAATTGATGGTTAATTGTGCCTTTAATCCAAAATTGAGGTTTAGATGTTGAGATAATTAGGGTTTGTGATCAATTGCATTAAATTACGGTTTAACATAGTAAAAGATGAAGGGAAACCCTAATTGCAATGGAAACCCTAAAAGTGGACTAGAAACCCTAGGAAGCGAGCTAGATTTAATAGATCTTGATGGCATGATCAATATTAGGAAACTGTATGCTTATTTCAGGATCTTTTTATGTGTGCTTGCTTGCTTGGATTTCTTACTTGCATGGATTATTCTATCTCAAATCAGCCTGACAGGTATGTGGTTACACTTATGAATAATCGCTTTAGTTTCACGGCGATTTCCGAACATTTTTATCGGTTTCTTGAAAATAACTGCTTGGATGCCTTTTATTTCATGCAACTATAGAGTGACTATGACTATCACCAAAAGTATGCATACATAACTGGCTCAGATCCTGGTCCTCCTTTGTGGCTTTGTAAAGGCTTAAAAAAGGGTATCCTAGAGCAAGGTCTAGGTTATCAAGAGTTAGGGGTTGGGTTACCTATGTGTAGTGCCATGCAACTCTTTAGCGCACCATGAGTTAAGGAGTGGGCTACCAACGGGTAGTGCCATGCGGCTCAACCCTAGAAATTGATTCACCTGTTAGGTAGAATCATGAGGGGTTAAATGGGGATCTACCATAAGGAAGGTAGCATCCATGTCCATTGTAGGGACAACGCAGAGGTTAGAGTATGTAAGCATTGAGCAGTTGTGTTGTAAAAATAAAGTTGTTTGTTAAATCATATTTGACTGCAATATGTTGCTACAGTTAGTTGCATGATTTTTGTTTCCCCCACATACCAACATAATTCATTTATACTGACCGACGTTTTGTTTGTCAGCATTTTAGGTACAAGTGAAAAGAACAAATAGTAAAGTGGCATATGTGGAAGTAAACGAGAATTAAAGTGCAAAGGAGGATTAGTTAGAATAGACTCCAGATATGGATAGAAGTTGATGTCCAAGTTTTTGAAAAAGGTATGTGAAGTTAATTTTTATTACAGCCTTCAGTTTAGTTTAGTAGAATTTGATAATTATTATAGATTATTTGTCGAACCTTTGATCCAGAAATTGGGATAATGGTTTTGACCTCTTGGTCTCCCTTAATTGGGGGTTACTGGGAGGCGGGGTCGTTAAATGTTTGGTAAGAGAAAATGGATCTAAGTTTTCAAATATAAATAAAGGCAACAATTATAGTAGCAACATGGTAGCACTAGTCAACATGCTAGATGCAAATATGAATCTTGTTAGGTGTAATAGTTAGAATAGTTAACGAGATAGATGCAATAGTTAGGGGAACAATAGAGTAGTTTATTGTTCTACAGATCTATCAGAGTAGGAAGTTTTAGAGGAAGGATCCTCTAATCACAAGTGATATGGAAAATAAAGAGCTAGGTAGTCATTTATCTACCTTGAGGAGAGATGAGAGGGGTCCGGAATACATTGAGTATGGGGGTCTATTTTAGGATTCTAGATTTAGGGAAGAATCTTCTGGAGAGGCGGCAGATCACTATGATACACCACATCGAATGGTGAATGGATCGAGGCAATCCACCATGTGGCATGGGGCAGTTGGATGTGATCTACTTGGTGTCTCCAGGTGAAAAATGGTAGTTCCTCATTTACCCTGTAATTTTAGGAATGTTTTGGAAAAAATTGTAGAAAACATGCAAAGAAAGATAAGTGGGGATTATCTCTCATATTTTTCCAAAAAAAAAGTTGAAAAGGGATTATTTTATTGTAGACACTTCAATTCGATAATTTGTGAAAAATCACTTATTTAAAGTATAATTGAAGGATAATTGCACTTACGTATCAAAGAAGCATTCTTTTTAGGAAGCCCCAAACTGGGTGAAATTGGGCAAAAAATGATATATAAAATATGTTGAAAATTGTGAAAAAGGAGGAATAGGCATATTTAAAAAATGAGTGGAATGTGGAATGAACTCCATCATTAGCCAAAGAATTTTTATGAAATCATGAATTTCTCCTAAGTAACCATAAATGATCTTGCTAATATTTTTCCCCTACTAAGGCAATGATATAAAAGTGATAATCGCAAGCTTGAGCTATGTTTGACCCCCATTTTGGATCACAGAAGATCAAAAAGGTAGGACTCATCAAGGATGTTCTGACAAACCTTGTTGAGGGTGAAAATCGAGTGTGATTTCCTATCTTTTTAATAGTTGAATTAGTGAAGAAGAGATTGAGAGTGAATGGCTTCTCTAGCGTAAGGGCAGCCTATCACTTAGGCAGTTTCCTATGTCTGATCAATCATTCGATCCTCTGAATTTCTAATAGTCTTAAAGAGGTTTATTGGCCACATTAGTGACTCTCATCAATGCTTTAGTTCTTAAAGCATTACACGTCTAGTTATCCAACTAACTCATGCCTTAGTCAGAATAGGGTGAATGCGAAAAAGCAAATGTTGGTTGTTGTTTGTGAAAGACTTTAATATTAGGAGTCTGTAATCACTGAAAAATAGTGGCAACTTCTTGCCTAAAAATAGATCTTGGAGAAAAAAGTAGTCATCCCTCTTCCTACGCGTCTTTGATTTTATTGATTGGGATAATTTAGAGTCAAGACTAGAACTCTAAAAAGAAATAATATGAGTATATTTCCTATTAGGATAGGGCTTAGATTGAAAAGATTGGTGATTAATTTTTAGAAAATATTTTTAGACTTGTGGTGACTTTCCTAGCCAGTGGTTGTATTAGTTAGTTGTCTATCTGGTCGATGCATTTGGGATTAAGCTAATATTGGGCATTTTGGCCATCATTCGGTGAAAGGTAGTCTCCACTATGTGTTACCTTACTTTTTAGTTTTCCATCCTCTAGAGTGTCAACAAGTGGTGATCCTCGACTCTCTAGTTCTTAGTTTCTGAAATGGAGATTTGAGCCAATAACACATGGTTATTAGGTAACATTGGCATTTAGTTCATTTTTTAGTCATGATCCTAGATTGTCAAAGTATGTGTGTGTGAAAGAAAAGTTGATAACATTAAACATGATTGCTTTGAAAGGTAGTACGTCTTGAATAGTGACCCAAAAAAGATTTCAGAAATGAAGCTTTGAGTTGGTTCAGTTTTAGGTCGCAATCCGGGACCTATGATTAGAAGAATTGCTGTAATATTTTAGTCTAGTTCTAGGTCATAGTCCTGGACCCTAAATTGAATGAAACATTTTTTAGCTTTCCGGTCCAGTTGTGGGCCATAGTCCAAGATCCATTGTGTAGAGAAATATGGCGACAGAATAGACACAAGAAAAAAAATTAATTGACATTTTCCCCTTGAACCAATGAATTATGTCAACAACTATGTAATGGGAAGGATGATTTATGAGGCCATACATGGTCCTAGAGAAAATTCATCCACTATTCCCTCATCGTGGTGTGAGCCCTTTCTTCAAGTCACTTGAATAACATTTGTGTTAGCCATCTGGTTGATCACCACAAACAATAGGTTGACATTGTCCTCCTGGAGGGAAAAGGATCCACACCTCTAGAGTAGTCTACTGGGAACTTTTTTCATTCTAGAATAATGGACAAGAAGGAGTTGTCCCCTCATGTTGGCATACTAGTCACGAACTATCTCTCCCACAATTGTTATTTATTACTATCCCTTCCCTTTAGTGGGTAAGACTTGCTCTGGTTCTCTCAGTTACCACAACTAGAGAAGACAAACAATTGTTAGAGACAATTGGGTTGTGTCTGATAAGACTCCAACACCCATCTATTTATAGGAGGGTCAGGGTCAGTGTTCCCAGACTACGTGGTAAAAAAAGAGACTAGAATTTTATGAATTTTCATAACCTGCGAGCTGAGAAACCATCAGTTCATTGGTGAACCAATTGGTTGGCATGTGGGACGATCATTTCAACTCTTCCACAGATAATTTCATCATGTTTCGCAATCGCAATTGTATTGCCAAATAATATCCAATTTAATACAAAACATGGCGTCATCACAAATCATTGAATCAGTCTAATTGATCCACCAATCACTCAATTCACAACCTGAGACGGTCAATTCATGGACTTCAGCCGATCAGTTCACTTCCTGAATCGGTCAGTTCACTATAAAAAATTGTTAAAAGTTGGTTCAATTTACCTGACACATTAAAATGGTCGGTTCAACACTTGAATGGTTTGGTTCACTTGTCCAGTCAATCAATATTCAACTAATGTTGTCTAAATTGAATACCTAACCCTTTAGTAATCAAGTTTAAACCATATTCATGAATGAACTCCTATTCCAAGTGTATCCTATGCGTGTGACCCTGTAGGTTCCAAGTTACGTTGGAATTGAATGTCTATGATTTATTCATGACATCACACAAAAATAGAAGTGTCTAGTCACACATAATTGCTACCCAATCAATTTGAAAGTTGGAGAACAAATTCAACCTATAAACTGTGATATGTGTTACAGTGATTGTACAATTCCTTTAGCACTGGTATATGGATTGAACTCGAGGCATGAAATCATCAACCTTTCAATGTTCAATCCATGTTCCTTGAACTAGAGTAGTCAGTCTGAGATATATGTGACCTCAAAATCATATTTTCATTCATATGTGAATTTGCAGGCCTTTCTCAGTCTAGCTTATCAAGTGGACATGATATCAAACTCTAGTAGGTGGGAAAAATCACATCTACATCACTCACAGTCATCCCAATGTGTCATAACATATCCTATCATCACCTTTATGGCCATCCTTTTTCAAGGTCATGTAGATGATGTGAAAATACACTGAACTACATGTGATGAGTGTAGTGATTTCAGGTCTAAGAACCACAATCACCACCTACATTATGAGCAATGATTATGACCACCAATGATGGTTTTCATGTGCAACTCTCAAGGTGAGTCTATCTGATACACTATTCTTTTAACAAGTATCTATGTACTTGGTTTTATATCACATATCAAGACTGATGAGATTTTGTCATCAATTAAACCACATTCTATTCTTATTTGTTATTATTGTCTATTATCCTTCTACAATAATATATGACTAGGGACATAACAAGAATCTAGATACTCTTAACATCTGTATGATCTCATTATTTAGGTCATGTACCTGAAGACATACAACATTGAGTGATGTCATTCTTTATACATTCATTATGTTTCCTCATTATCTTATAACTGAGTGAAACAAAATAAATTAGAAGATTGCCTTTATTGTTTATCAAATCATTCACATAATATCGCATCACAATCATCATATGATTGGCTCTTTGGACATACATACCAACAGACTCCCAGTTTCACTTAGATCTAATCACCAAGGAATCTCATTCTTAGTGATCTAAACATGTCCACCATGCTTTCTACTACAGATGTTATGACCGTATCTGAGCTTAATAGGTAAACTAGGGTTTACCTGGATGATTATATGCTTAATTGGATTGATCATTTCTTAAATATAATTAATGAAGATAATTCAATTATGATGTTTTAAACCTAATAAGAACGTTAAGTGTTCTATTGTATGAGAAATTAGGGTTTGAGAAATATAAACCCTAGTTGGCTGAAATTAGGGTTTTGATGGTACACGAGTATGGAATTTGATCAAAATAGTAGTACGGTAAATAATTTATCATATTTTCTATGTAATTTGGATTTATTAAAATTTGGATATAATCTGTATAACTCAATCATACATTTCTGTGAAAAATTTCCAAATTTTTGGATGTTCTGTGAAAGTCATTCTCGATCGAGATATACTTCAACTGACCATGCTGACAGAATGTTGTTTAACATTATATTGTTTGATTTTTAATTATTTATTGGTAATTATAAATCATATAAAATTTTAACTGAAAATATGAAACTCAATATTAAACAACTTATAAAAGTTTCATAATTTTTTATGCGTTTAGACCTTATCAGTAGATCAATTATAGTAACTGACATTTCTGTAGAATTCTGGATAGCAGTGTAGTATTAGATTTTTATTTATTTAATGGGAGTGTCGAATGATCTAAACTTTTACCTAACTCTTAGTAACTCAATTATAAACAACATGATAAAATATAATAATTTTTGGAGAAGCTTTGATCTCTGAAATACACGAATTACAAAAACCTTTTTAAGACATAAAAATCTGGTGAAATAAGAAAAAGTTTAGTGAGGGGCCAAAGTGCAATTGACCCAAGCAGCTCAATTGCTCTATACGATCAACCTAACACACAAGGAGCTCTCATAATTCATGGTTCAATCTAGAGAAATGAAATCCTAGAGAGACATGGAGTGTTAGGGTTTACGAGGAGAAAATAATGGAGATGCTGACCTAGGGTTTTGCAGTCCGAGGAATGATGAAATCATGTAAGTTTAGCTTCTTTGGATATAGTTTCATAGTGAATCTTCTCGCACATGTCAAAATTTGATCCCTCCTATGATTTGATCCAAAATGGTATCAAAACATCCCCTTTTCTCACTCTTTCTTCATAATTCCTCATTTCTAGGGTTTCCGAGTTGAAAGGAAAAAGAATCGGGTGAATTGCTAGGAATTTGATATGGATTCAAGATTTTCAGATATGGGATACGTTTTTAAGGTGTTTTCACACCTTAGGGTGAGTGGAAACTTCCTTTAAACAATATATTGCATGAAAATTGGTTAAATCATTCATAATCTTTAATTGCTTAGTATGCAACTACAAACATTGAATTGTCTGTTTGATCTAAGTTGTTGCAAAATGATATGAAATGGAATCTTCCTCTATTTGAATAAATTTCAGATGAAAAATCATATTATAAATGTATACAATACATCCTAATGAGAATTCTCTAAGTATTGACAGAGGTTATAAGAGTAAACTGAAATATAGGGAATTTGTATATGACTGAAATTATTGTATAATTAAATAGAGAAATTTGTTTATCTGGATCCCCATGGTTATGAATGATTGTTCATCTGAATTCATAGTACATATATGTCAGATACTATCTTGGATTTCATTTAAGGTTAATAGTGTTTGTTTGATATCTCAGTAAAGAGGGTGAAACCCTAGATGCTAGGAAAGTTGGATATTTGTGAATAGATATCGTGAAACCCATTTGAATGGATTTTCTTGACATAATAGACTTTATTTATTCAATTTTATTATTGATGCATGTTATCTCAGTGAATGGAATGGAAACCCAAATTCAGCTCGATTCTAAGGTTTCATACATGTATTGATTTTATATGATTTGTTGATAGTAGTCTTTATTCAGTGAATGTTTATGTCGCATAAAATCCTTATGAGAGCCATGTGATAAGTGAATGAGGTAAATGAAACCCTAAGGAAGGGTGTTCAATGAATCAAGTATTTCGATATCAATGTTCTCAGTATGAGATGTGGTGATGCAGAACTCAAGATTTGGGTTGAGGTGCTCATTTTCCAAGGAAGTCTAAATAGTTTATAGGTGCTAATAAAAATAATTTATATGTCAAGTAATTAACTCTTATCAGTGTATTAAGAAGTTCAATTGCATGATTCTAGTGTATAAGTGCTAAATGGACATGTATTCAGTTTATTTAAGAACTTTAGTCTGCCTACATTTACAGTATGTTGATTTCTCAGTAAATTACAATGTTTTAAATATACTGCTTTGCCAAGTTTAGATTGATGTACATTATGTATTATAAACTTCAATTAAATTGACGTGGTACCATAGAGAGATCAGAGTCAAGTCTAAGTAAGAGAAAGGTACAATGTAGAAAGAGCTTTCTAAGAATAATAAAATAATAGTCATAGGTGCCCTGAACACCTTAGATTCCCTACTGATGTCTGCACTGTAGGGAGGAAACGATCCACCCTGGAAGTGACCAGTATACAGGGATCAGATCGTACCCACAGGGCGTGCGGGGAGACGAATCCCTAGAGGAAGTCTCCTAAGAGAAGATAGATTACCCAACATGAACCAGAGATCCCAATGGTAACCCAGAGGTACCCACAGAGCACACCAAGATGAGGCCCACATAGCGTCTCAGACCCTCCGCCTGTGTACTCAGCCTAGAAGGAGAGGTCTAGTTAAAGGCCAACTGTTAGTCAGACGTGACGGTTCGAGTCAAGCAGACCCAGATTCAGTTCTAGGCTTAGCTTCCCAGGTTTTAAGCTAAGTCTTGTATGGTGAGATAGTAGTTCACTATGAGTCTTCATATGTAGAGTACACTGCATATGATCAGGGCATAATAAAATGAATGAGAGGTCAAACAACTGTGTACAGTTATTCAATTATTCTTTGTATGTTTTTGAATTATGATTTCTCTTTATGATCAATCAAGCATTTCATATATTGATCCACTCTTATAGATATTTAGAATATCTTGCCATATTTATGATTGTCAATTATTAGACTCTATAAAGCTTACTACTGTTATAATTGATATCAATTTCTAAAAAGAATATCTATAATTTTATCAGTGCTTTAGACTATTTCTTTGAAGTACTCATTCACTGAGCGAGTAGGCTCACCCCTTTACTCTCAATTTTTAGGGAAATCATGTGGACTTGAAGAAGATATCATTGCATCAGAGTAGATCTACCACAAGAGTTAAGTCTGAGTATAGTTAAGTTCAGTTAGTCCCTGTCACTCTAGGTCCTTGTATAGATCTGAGAGAGAGTTGTAAATGATGTTTTGTATGTTTGTTTCCTTAATAGGAGAGAATGAAAATGATTTTCATGTCGTATGTACATGGAAGTGTGAGAAACATAATGAATGTATGGATTAAGATCACAAATATAAAATGAGATAGAACTTTCATTTCATATTGTTGTTTTATTTGAGATGAATAGAAAAGATCTTATATGTTTGGATTCAGATATTCAATATTTTGAAATATATATGGGTCTTTCATATTTTTTGTACACTATTCAGTTGTATCATTTATTGATTACATTCTTTGTATCAAGTTGACTAGATATGATCTTTGAATGAACATTCTTAAGTGGATAGTCTTTCCACATGTTTGAGATTAATAGGAGTTGGTTAATCTTAAGTAGCTCTTGACTAGAGGACTGTAGGTTCATCCTAGTCCAGCTAGCAGGATGCATTATTGGGATCTAATGACTCCTATTAACAATATGATAATAATAGACTCTGGATAAATTAGACCCACATCATAGTGAGAATGTACATACACTAAGATGTTGAAACATATGGGAAAGATTAGAATAGCTAAGAATCAGTTGGAACTGATATCTGAGACCCAACTTTGGGGCCTCATATGAGAAATCCTTAATTCGGAATAAAGGAACACGTCATAAGGTTCTGATTAAGTTTAATCATTAGTATTATATGAACTCTAAATATGAAATATGGTAAAGATATGAGAATAGTATGTAAGGACCAAGATAGTAAGAAACAATCATGAGGAATGAATTACATAATTGAGTACAATGTTTTTATGTACTCCAAAGCAAAGGGGAAATGAAAGAAAAGAGTTAAGTATTTGATAAGTACATATAAGTGAAGAGTCTTCAAAAAAGTTAAAGTGAAGAGAACTAAATGAGAATGTAAATCATAAAAATAGGATAAGAAACTTAGTTGAAACAAAGAGAAATGTTGGAAATAATGAGCTTGATTAAGGAATGAGGGTTATGATATAATTGAGAGCATGGAATGTATACATTTATTGTGAAGTTAATACATTCATCCTTACTGCCTTTGGATTCTAAGTCTCTATAGAACAACAAACTAATTTCTAAAAGAAGAACAAAAGTGTAGCTAAATAAATGAATAAGTCATACAAAGGTAGATTATATTTAGGAAGGAAAAACTTTATTGAAAGAGAAACTATGTTTCACCCATGCATGAGCCGTTTGATTTAAAATGAAGAATATGTAATGTATTAAACATGAGTTGAAACAAGTAGGGATATTATTGATTTAAAATTTCAACTTCACATTAGTAGAAGGATAAAAAGAAATATATGAAACATGGTATACATGATCATACACCTAAAAGAAGCAACATGATCATAAGGGAAAACTAGAAGTTAAAGATCATATGTGGAATAGCAGTATATGGTAAGGGGATTATGGAAAGTAATGAAAATGTTTGAAACATGGTGGAGTAATATAGATTATAAAAGAAAGAGGTTGTGAGATTCAAGAAAGTGCTAATTAGTCAAGTATCCTTGTTGATAATTAATTAAACCTACATATGAGAAATGTATTAATGAATGTTTGAAGATAAGAATTCTAAGTCTCAAAATCATCTTCTCTTTCATATCTTCCTTAATGAAAGTAATGTGGGAATGAAGTGATAAGAAAATGAATCATATCTGATGCATAACCACCATGGTAGAGGCATCTATTGAATATAATAATGACATACAATATGATGATGAAACCCTATCAGGGTAAATTGAGAATGTAATATATCTGAATGGCCAAGTAAGAGAAAGGAAATTCAATTGATAAGATAAGGAAGACTTTAGTAAAACTTGTGAGATCCAAAGTTTGACTTTCAAATTAAGGGAGCAAAGTTACACACAACAACATCATGCTACTGATAAGGACCAAACCCTAGAATGTTTAGAGTTGCAGTAGTTCAAGGGTTGTCACTAATGATTTGACCTTGAATACTAGCATCTCTATAAAACAAGATCATGTGATTTGCACTATGAGAAGTAAACTAGCATTGATAGTAATCCTAGCTAATCTGAAACGTTGATGAACAATATGAAAATTATTCAGAGAAAGGGGTAAGAAATAAATTTGAAATGTAACAAGTGTGTTTTGAACAAAAGAAGAAATGAAAGATGAGCAAAGTGTAATATAAAACAAATTCTTGCAGTGATATCAAGAATGGTGAATAATCTATTCTTAGCTTGTATGTTTCAGTTTTAGGGATGTTTAATCTACATGATTAAAATGAGAAGGATAAGTACCAAAAAGTAAGTAGTAAAGAATGAGAAGAGAGATAAGAGAAAATAATGGCTTTTAGTAATATGTGAATTTTTTTAGAAGTATAATTTGTTGAAGGTATATTAAGGGGTGTAAATTGGTTCTACGTATGATTCCAGTGTACATGTGCAACCAATATGTTAATTAAAGGTGTCTGATAGTTTAAGTCATTCATACCAGTAATCCATCTTAGTATTGTACAATTGTGGTATGGTGATATGGGTTGAATGATGATAAAACAAATGGAGGGTTACCCTGAATAACGTAGTCTTACCTATTCACTCATAAGAATAGAAGGGATGATAACCATATTGTATTCATTTATAACCCTAATGAGGTATAGCTTGTTATACCTAGCTTTAATATAATTAAGTGATGGTAATTGGGTATGAATTGTCCTTGAATGACTAATACAATCATGAAGTACTTTGTTACTGTTGTTGAAACCCTAGTATGCTATAACTCGATGGTTACACCTTGAATTATGTGTGGGTTCATACTTGAGAATAATATGGAATGTGATGGCAATGGTTCACCTTATGCATCCACGATGCAATGGGGATGTCGTGAGTAGTATTGTACAATTGTTGTTGAATCTAGTATTCCAACTCAATACTATTTTGCTATTTGAGTAGCATAATAGTAAAAATTCAAAACAACATGGGGAACTCTCTTTTGTGATTTAGAGGTAATACATAACAATAGTACATATTGAGCCGTATGAATTGAGATAGTTGGATCGGATTATCAATGTTGAGGTAATACCTCAAGAGTATGAAAATATTGAAATGGTTGTTTCTCTCCCTATCCTATGATTGATTGTGACATAGAGAATTCATTTGTTATCATTGAGCAGTCATGATTTAACATTTTGTGATTAGAAAAGAAATACAAGACTTAATGTTGAAAACTGCATTCAAGTATGAAATACAAGAATATAATGACATGTGAGATTTCAGAAGCTTAAAATAAACCTTAAAAGTACTTTTCTTACACGTTTATGTTTCGAAGACGAGACCTTTTAAAGGGGTGAAGAATTGTTATGACCGTATCTGAGCTTAATTGGTAAACTAGGGTTTACCTGGATGATTATATGCTTAATTGGATTGATCATTTCTTAAATATAATTAATGATGATAATTCAATTATGATGTTTTAAACCTAATAAGAACGTTAAGTGCTCTATTGTTTGAGAAATTAGGGTTTCAGAAATATAAACCCTAGTTGGCTGAAATTAGGATTTTGATGGTACATGAGTATGGAATTTGATCAAGATTTAAATGAAATTTGGATATAATATGTATAACTCAATCGTGCATTTTAGTGAAAATTTTCATAATTTTTGGATGTTCTTTGAAAGTCATTCTCGATCGAGATATACTTCAACCGACAATGCTGACAGAATGGTGTTTAGTAGTATATTATTTGATTTTTAATTATTTATTGGTAACTCTAAATGATCATAAATTATAACTAGATATCAAAAACTCAATCTTAAACAACATGCAAAATTTTCATAATTTTTGGATGTTTTTAGACCTTATCAGTAGACGAATTACATTAACTAACATTTCTGCAGAATTCTGGATAGTAGTGCACTATTGGATTTCTAGTTATTTAATGGGTGCTTCAAATGATCTAAAATTGTAACAGAAGATTAGTAGATCAATTATAAACAACATGATAAATTATCATAATTTTTGGAGAAGGTTTGATCTTTGAAATACACGAATTATAGAAACCTTATTATGACAGAAAAATCTGCTGAAATAAGAAAAAGTTTAGTGAGGGGTCAAAGTGCAATTGATGCAAGCAACTCTATTGCTCCATACGATCAACCTAACACACAATGAGCTCTCATAATTCATTGTTCAATCCAAATAAATGAAATCCTAGAGCGAGAGTGTGATAACCTAGAATTTTAGGGAAAATTTAAATTGAGGAATTAGTTATCCAATTTCACTTCATCTAAGGGTGTGATTAGCGATACAAATGATCATGATATCTAATCAAGCTCAACTATAATGAATATCATTTGTTGATATAATAGAGTACAATATGTTAATACATCCATTACTGAGATATGTGCATTTTAATGTTTGAAATAACCCATGCATTATCACAACCCTATTAAGTTTATAGAGATTCATTGGAAATCAATGAGCATTTATGGTTGATTTGTGTAATAAGGAACGCAAGCTCGTTGAGTAGTTCATTTAGGTGGCCATATAAATAATATGGAATTCCTTTTCTTCAAGAGTTAGATTAAGTGTAGTCAAGGTTGTATTATTATTCTTGATATCTTGAGTTGCGTATAGGAGATTCAATCCTTGGAAGTTGGAGATATAATGTATTTCTTTTAGAGATTATAAACAATCGATAACATTGCATGAAATAGCCGACCCATGAGTAAGGATACTTGGGCACAGGTGAGTGGATGGGATAGGTTGCACCCAGATTCGAGACTAAACAGTCATCACCTGCTCCTTTTCTTACAGATGAACTGGTATCAACGAGACCAAGTCTCCTAGTCTCACACATCTAGTTAAAAGCAACAAGATCCAGATCTGAAGCAATCCACTACCTCTGCCAGGGTCGGAACTTTCCACCGAATCCATCGCTATAGGAATAAGAATCATCGTTGTCGTCTTCCTAGGAGCCTCATTGACCTAAACATCTGGAGGGCGTCACAGGTTCTGGTGAGTCTGTAACCTCACAGAGAAGAAGGTCTGCGGCTGGAGAATAGATGAGTTAGGGAGATAAAGTTGGCTGTGTGAAGGGTGTATACCATCCCAGTCAGAAGGAAGCCTTGAGTAGAGACCACAATGTCTCAGAGATCGGGACAAGGAGATCCGCGCTGCCCTGGAGCACTTGGTTGCGATGGCAGATCTGCTGCAGTCCACCGTGGTGCAGCGACGCCCAGCATGAGAGCACAAGGAGGAAGTGCTGGCGGCTGTCCTCGCGCCAGAGACCCAGCCATGATGGTGGCATGGATCGGGGAGACGACGAATGGCACCGTTGGGCTTCAAGCGGCGACGGCGCTGCGTCTTGGGGAGAACCCAGTCCTCACGCAGGAGCCCAGAATGGAGGATGTGAGAGAAAGAAAAGGGGGTAGCGGGCGGTTCCTCGCCGGAGTCGACCACAGCGGCAGTGCACCATGGTGGCACAGACCCAGGCGCTAGTGAGGAGGCCAATGGAAGCAATCCACGACAGCAACACCGAGTAGGATAGAGGAAGTTTTGGAGCAGTCCGCGAGGAGCCGAGTCTTTGTGAGTGCTTGTCGGAAGAGGACCAGAGGTCGCAGACCAGGCTGAGACTCAGAGACGGCTAGGGATGCCCTTCCTCTTCTCCATTGATCGTCGCTGATGGTTTTGTGGAGGAGCTTTCGGAAGGAGATGGTCCTCTCTGTTTCTTGTTGCTTCATCCAAGAAACAAGAACTTCAGGAATGGTAGATCGTTGAGGTATCAAGATCCCCACGACATGATGGAAGGAGTCGCTCGTTGCTCGCCGGAGAGAAGCCTCACGGCGGCGTAGCCCTTCCGCCCAGATCATATCGCTCACAACAGATCGCGTGGGAGAGGAAGTAGGAGCCGGATAAACCATGGCAACGACCTACCTGGTTTATCAGCTTGAGCCGGGTCCAAACCTACTGAACCGGTTGGCCCAAAGTCATTTTAAGGTATGTTTTTCCCTCAAATATATGCAGATCTTAGAAAATGCATTATAAATATATCCCTTAACCTATAAATGCCAGAAAAATATCCACAGACTCAGAAAAATATCTACTTCATTATAGGACTCCTATATCAGATTTCTGAGCCACTTATATAGATGATATTTATTTTAGATGAGAATGCTTCATTTAAATGGTATAATTAGAAATGGATGAGATTAAATCTGATAAAAATAATTTTGAACCATGATATAATCTAGAAACTGAATGTGGACTCCTATCTTGATACTATTGAGTAATTTAAGGCCTTTTCTCATTATTACCTAATTACATCTTTAATCCTTATATTAATTATAGAAAATAGGGAAAGTACCAGAAAATTATGAAATTCGTACCAGACCTTAATAATGACATATATATCAGACTAAAAATATAGGAAACCCTCTCTTACATCAGATTGATCTAGATTTGACCAAAACCCTAATATGAACCTAAAATATCATTAATAATGGTGAACGTTGTATTAATGATGATTAAATGTTATTAATCAGGTGCTGACCAGATATGTAGATGATCCAGAATGTAAATAGAAATCTCTGAACTCAGGTACGTGGGATTTATTAAGTATAAGACTAGTTTTCTGGTTGCATATGATATGTGATATCTTGAATGCTTGTATTTGGATATGATTTCTTGGTTGAACTATTATGAGTTATACTTCGCGAAATCTAATAGAACATAAATGAGTATGATGGGTTGTAGCTACTAGAGAACATAGCCTGGTGTGGATGTATGTTGCCTAACATAGATGTATGATTCCTTGGCCCATGTTAGATGTATGATGATACTATATTGCCCACACTAGATGTAAGTCAAGTGCAAGTATGAGTAGTACAACCGCATCAAAGTGATAGCAATAAACAGAATGTTTACCTGATTATTGCTTTAAATAATGTTTTCTTTTACTCTTTCTTTCTCAAGTTATTTCAATTATGCAAACATATTAGTATGTATCTTTCTATCCACGTACACAACACCTTGTGTGTTGATTCGTTGTTTCACATATGTTTTAGGTTCAGAGATAGCATGGGAGAAAAAGTGTAGGATGTGAGCAAGTTGTACAGGTTGTACCTATTGTCTAAGGTCCTGTTAGCATACATGTTCAGACTTGTAGAATTTTCATTCAATATGTAATTGTAAATCATTGTGTAATAATTCATGTTGTATAAATATACACGTTGAATGCTGAGAAATGTTATGGTTGTATGTTCATGTATGCGTAATATGATTCCGCATCGCTCTCTGATATGATTGGATGATGTTTTCAGATTCTGACATCTCATTCCCAATAGGGTTTGAAGAAATCAAAATCTGGGGACGTCACAGTTGGTATCAGAGCATGAACAATAGCTACACCTAACAATTGCTCACCATGAAACATTAAAATTAAATTTCACCTTTCACATTAAACCCTATAAACTTAGTAAGTTGTTCTATAGGAATAAGGTTTGACTTAGCCTCTAAGTTAGAACCTAGATGTTCGAGAACTAGGTTTAGACAAGTGTGAGAAACCCTTTCCATATAGAGCTCATATGTATTGGGTAGCTACACTAGTCTACATCTCGTTCTCACCATTTCACTAGGTGACATGACACTAGACTATCTACTGTGTGTGGGACACTCGAGTTTGCTGGTTTGGTTTTGTTTCCCAATCGGCTCGCACCTCGACAGTTTTCTCCGACGTCTGCCTTCTCATAGAAAAACTATATAATATTTTATTACCTATGTGTAAATATAAAAATGTGTCCCTCACACTGTAGAGTAGTTAGTGTTCATGCAATCTAAGTGAAAAGGAGCGAAATCAGTCTAGAAGAGAGAGTAGTCTAGATTAGATGTCTAGAGCCTTATCAAGATATGTGATACATAGAGTAGATGATAGAACAATAGTTAAAATAAGCATGTGACATCTTATCTAAGTTTGATCTCTGATGGTATAAGTTTCCTTATAAAGGTTTAAGTTGTATACTTCTTAAATCTAATTTTGTAGAATTTATGCAAAATCTTGATGATGAAAGTACATTCCCTTTTCCTACGTAAGATAAGCTAAGTTAAGATAGAGATGAGTGTGCATGAGCCTCAAGCTCTTATACATGGAGGATATCTAGTGGTAGGATGATATATGTGGTGAACTCTAGAGAGAGTAAGACCCACAGGGAGAAGGTCATAGGACCTAGCCTCCAATATATGAGATATGTGTTAAAAAAAAATACTACACTAGATTACTCTCGAGTGTTGAGTTGAGTCCTTATGCATGATTCAAATCTATATGTGAGAATTGGGTAAAATAAAAGGATGGGTAGATGACCCATATGATAAAGTCAATCCTTTGGCTGAGTTAGGTCCTAGCTAGAGTGACATATTTTGTGAATCTCATCATTAGTTGCAAGTGAGGTAATATATGAACTCTAGTTATGAGAGTAGGATGCTTTGTGCAAAAGATACTCAAAATACATGTTCTCCCTTCTTCTTCTCCTTCTTAATATATGATGATAGAAACCTCACTTGAGCTATATAGATGAGTTATATATATGAGGAGTCACTCGTATAAGCTTGACCTATTATATATCCCCCCCTATATCATACAAGTAGCACCAAGATTGAAATCATGATAAGTTTGACTTTAAAATATTCTCTTCCCCTTCATATGAAACATGAAAGATATGATGTTGAGATCATGGGATAAACTTAGTATATTCTATTTTTCCCTTCACATAATACATGTAAGACATAAAAAGTTGAACTCATGAACTTGATATAAAGATATTTTTGGATCATATGATATATGATCAAAAATATAGTTCATAACTTTGATCCTTCTCAATGTATGCTTCTAAGTTGGGTATGAATATCACACCATAGGGTGAAACCCTAATGGTCAAGCATGCTACATAAGCCCTTCTTAAGTAGAAGAATTCTAATATCAAGGATGAAAATAAATCTCCTTTAATGCTGAAATCATTGTAAGATGTTGATCATAAAACATATTAATGATGTTAGAGTTGAATGATCTGAATGTCATGGCATATAAATGAATTCCTCCTAAACATTGAAAGTATGAACAAAATCCGTACCCTTAGGGGTGATGTAATCCTAAGATATCATAATGTCATGTTATGACTAAGACTTTAAGTGATGCTTCCATATATATATAAGGTGGGGTGGACACACCCAAGAATCTCTAGACCCTAAGCTAACAATTTAGAGTGCATGCAACTATGATGGTCTTAGAACCTAAGAAATAATGATGTATATGAAGTTGAACCCCTAAATAGCCTCTTAAGGATGAGATTGGTTGAATTTCGGGGACAAAATTCCATATAAGATGGGGTGAATGTGATAACCTAGAATTTTAGGGAAAATTTAAATTGAGGAATTAGTTATCCAATTTCACTTCATCTAAGGGTGTGATTAGCGATACAAATGATGATCATGATATCTAATCAAGATCAACTATAATGAATATCATTTGTTGATATAATCGAGTTCAATGTGGTAAGACATCCATTATTGAGATATGTGAATTCTAATGTTTGAAATAACCCATGCATTATCACAACCATATTCAGTTTATAGAGATTCATTGGAAATCAATGAGAATTTATGGTTGATTTGTGTAATAAGGAACGCAAGCTCGTTGAGTAGTTCATTTAGGTGGCCATATAAATAATATAGAATTCCTTTTGGTCAAGGGTTAGATTAAGTGTTGTCAATGTTGTATTATTATTCTTGATATCTTGAGTTGCATATAGGAGATTCAATCCTTGGAAGTTGGAGATATAATATATTTCTTTTAGAGATTATAAGCAATCGATAACATTGCATGAAATAGCCGACCCATGAGTAAGGATACTTGGGCACATGTGAGTGGATGGGATAGGTTGCACCCCGATTCGAGACTAAATAGTCATCACCTGCTCCTTTTCTTACGGATGAACTGGTATCAACGAGACCAAGTCTCCTAGTCTCACACATCTAGTTAAAAGCAACAAGATCCAGATCTGAAGCAATCCACTACCTCCGCCAGGGTCAGAACTGTCCATCGAATCCATCACTATAGGAATAAGAATCATCGTTGCCATCTGCCTAGGAGCCTCATCGACATGAACATCTGGAGGGCATCGCAGGTTCTGGTGAGTCTGTAACCTCACAGAGAAGAAGGTCTGCGGCTGGAGAATAGAGGAGTTAGGGAGATAAAGTTGGATGTGTGAAGGGTGTATACCATCCTGGTCGGAAGGAAGCCTTGAGTAGAGACCACAATGTCTCAGCGACCGGAACAAGGAGATCCGCGCTGCCCTGGAGCACTTGGTTGTGACGGAAGATCTGCTGCAGTCCACCGTGGTGCAGCGACGCCCAGCACGAGAGCACAAGGAGGAAGTGCTAGCGGTTGTCCTCACGCTAGAGACCCAGCCACGATGGTGGCATGGATCGGGGAGATGACGAATGGCACCGTTGGGCTTCAAGCGGTGATGGCACTGCGTCTTGGGGAGAACCCAGTCCTCGCGCAGGAGCCCAGAATGGAGGATGTGAGATAAAGAAAAGGGGGTAGTGGGCAGTACCTCACCGGAGTCGACCACAGCGGCGGTGCACCATGGCGGCGCAGACCCAGGCACCAGTGAGGAGGCCAATGGAAGCAATCCACGACAGCAGCACCGAGTAGGATAGAGGAAGTTTTGGAGCAGTCCGTGAGGAGCCGAGTCTTTGTGAGTGCTTGTCGGAAGAGGACCAGAGGTCGCAGACCAGGCTGAGACTCAGAGACGGCTAGTGATGCCCTTCCTCTTCTCCATTGATTGTCGGTGATGGTTTCTTGGAGGAGCTTTCGGAAGGAGATGGTCCTCTCTATTTCTTGTTGCTTCATCCTAGAAACAATAACTTCAGGAATGGTAGATCGTTGAGGTATCAAGATCCCCACGACATGATGGAAGGAGTCACTCATTGCTCACCGGAGAGAAGCCTCATGGCGGCGTAGCCCTTCTGCCCAGATCATATCGCTCACAGCAGATCGCGTGGGAGAGGAAGTAGGAGCCGGATGAACCATGGCAACGACCTACCTGGTTTATCAGCTTGAGCCGGGTCCAAACCTACTAAACCGGTTGGCCCAAAGTCATTTTAAGGTATTTTTTTCCCTCAAATATATGCAGATCTTAGAAAATGCATTATAAATATATCCCTTAACCTATAAATGCCAGAAAAATATCCACAGACTCAGAAAAATATCTACTTCATTATAGGACTCCTATATCAGATTTCTGAGCCACTTATATAGATGATATTTATTTTAGATGAGAATGCTTCATTTAAATGGTATAATTAGAAATGGATGAGATTAAATCTGATAAAAATAATTTTGAACCATGATATAATCTAGAAACTGAATGTGGACTCCTATCTTGATACTATTGAGTAATTTAAGGCCTTTTCTCATTATTACCTAATTACATCTTTAATCCTTATATTAATTGTAGAAAATAGGGAAAGTACTAGAAAATTATGAAATTCGTACCAGACCTTAATAATGACATATATATCAGACTAAAAATATAGGAAACCCTCTCTTACATCAGATTGATCTAGATTTGACCAAAACCCTAATATGGACCTAAAATATCATTAATAATGGTGAACGTTGTATTAATGATGATTAAATGTTATTAATCAGGTGCTGACCAGATATGTAGATGATCCAGAATGTAAATAGGAATCTCTGAACTCAGGTACGTGGGATTTATTAAGTATAAGACTAGTTTTCTGGTTGCATATGATATGTGATATCTTGAATGCTCGTATTTGGATATGATTGCTTGGTTGAACTATTATGAGTTATACTTCGCCAAATCTAATAGAACATAAATGAGTATGATGGGTTGTAGCTACTAGAGCACATAGACTGGTGCGGATGTATGTTGCCTAACATGGATGTATGATTCCTTGGCCCATGTTAGATGTATGATGATACTATATTTCCCACACTAGATGTAAGTCAAGTGCAAGTATGAGTAGTACAACCACATTAAAGTGATAGCAATAAAAGGAATGTTTACCTTATTATTGCTTTAAATAATGTTTTCTTTTACTCTTTCTTTCTCAAGTTATTTCAATTATGCAAACATATTAGTATGTATCTTTCTACCCACGTACACAACACCTTGTGTGTTGATTCGTTGTTTCATGTATGTTTTAGGTTCAGAGATAGCATGGGAGAAAAAGTGCAGGATGTGAGCAAGTTGTACAGGTTGTACCTATTGTCTAAGGTCCTGCTATCATACATGTTCAGACTTGTAGAATTTTCATTCAATATGTAATTGTAAATCATTGTGTAATAATTCATGTTGTATAAATATACACGTTGAATGTTGAGAAATGTTATGGTTGTATGTTCATGTATGCGTATTATGCTTCCGCATCACTCTCTGATATGATTGGATGGTGTTTTCGGATTCTGACATCTCATTCCCAATAGAGTTTGGAGAAATCAAAATCCGGGGACGTCACAGAGAGGAAGAGTTAGGATTTGAGAGGAGAAAATGATGGAGATGCTGGCCTAGGGTTTTGCTATCCAAGGAATGATGAAATCATGTAAGTTTATCTACTTTGGATATAGTTTCATGGTGAATCTTTTCTCATGTGTAAAAATTTCGTCCCTCCTCTGATTTGATCCAAAATTGTATCAAAACTTCCCCTTTTCTCACTCTTTCTTCATAATTCCTTATTTCTAGGGTTTCTGAGTTGAAAGGAAGAAGAATCAGGTGAATTGCTTGGGATTTGATATGGATTCAAGATTTTTAGATATGGGATACGTTTTTAAGGTGTTTCAACACCTTAGGGTGAGTGGGAACTTCCTTTAAACATTATATTGCACGAAAGTTGGTTAAATCATCCAAAATCTTTAATTGCTTTGTATGCAACTACAAACCATGAATTGTCTATTTGATCTAAGTTGTTGCAAAATGATATGAAATGGAATCTTCCTCTGTTTGAATGAATTTTAGATGACAAAATCATATTATAAATGTATACAATACATACTAATGAGAATTCCCTAAGTATTCATAGAGGTTATAAGAGTAAACTGAAATATAGGGAATTTGTCTATGACTGAAATTGTTGTATAATTAAATAGAGAAATTTGTTTATCTGGATTCCCATGGTTATGAATGATTGTTCATATAAATTCATAGTACATATATGTCAGATACTATCTTGGATTTCATTTAAGGTGAATAGTGTTTGTTTGATATCTTAGTGAAGAGGGTGAAACCCTAGATGCGAGGAAAGTTGGATATTTGCAAATACATATCGTGAAACACATTTGAATGGATTTTCTTGACATGATAGACTTTATTTATTCAATTTTATTATTGATGCATGTTATCTTAGTGAATGGCATGGAAACCCAAATTCATCTCAGTTCCAAGGTTTCAAACATATATTGATTTTATATGATTTGTTGATAGTAGTCTTTATTCAGTGAATGTTTATGTCACATGAAATCCTTATGAGCGCCATGTGATAATTGAATGAGGTAAATTAAACTCTAAGGATAGGGTGTTCAATGAATCAAGTATTTTGATATCAATGTTCTCATTATGAGATGTGGTGATGCACAACTCAAGATTTGGGTTGAGGTGCTCATTTACCAAGGAAGTACAAATAGTTTACAGGTGCTAATGATGATTATTCATATGTCAAGTAATTAACTCTTATCAGTGTATTAAGAAGTTCAATTGCATGATTCTAGTGTATAAGTGCCAAGTGAACATGTATTCAGTTTATTTAAGAACATTTCTCTGCCTGCATTTATAGTATGTTGATTTCTCAGTAAATTACAATGTTTTAAATATACTGCTCTACCAAGTTTAGAATGATTTACATGTTGTATTATAAACTTCAATTAAATAGACGCAGTACCATAGAGATATTAGAATCAAGTATAAGTAAGAGAAAGGTACAATGTAGAAAGAGATTTTGAAGAATAATAAAATAATTGACATAGGTGCCCTGAACACCATAGATTCCCTACAGATGTCTACACTGTAGGGAGGAAACGACCCACCCTAGAAGCGACCAGTATACGGGGAACAGATCACACCCACATAGTGTACGGGGAGACAAAGCCCTTGAGGAAGTCTCCTAAGAGAAGATAGGTTACCCAACATGAACCGGAGATCCCAGTGGTAACCCAGAGGTACCCACAGACTGTACCAAGATGAGGCCCATGGAGCGTCTCAGACCCTCGACCTGTGTACTCAGCCTAGAAGGAGAGGCCCAGTTAAAGGCCAGTTGTTTAGCCACCTTAGTCAGACGTGACGGTTCGAGTCAAGAAGACACAGATTCAGTTCTAGGCTTAGCTTCCTGGGTTTTATGCTAAGTCTTGTACGGTGAGATCGTAGTTCACTACATGTCTTCATATGTAGAGTACACTGCATATGATCAGGGCATAATAAAATGAATGAGAGTTCAAACAAATGTGTACACTTATTCAATTATTCTTTGTATGTTTCTGAATTATTAGTTCTCTTTATGATCAATCAAGTATTTCATATATTAATTCACTCTTATAGATATTTAGAGTATACTACCATATTTATGATTGTCAATTATTAGACTCTTTAAAGCTTACTGTTGTTATAATTGATATCAATTGCTCTAAAGTATATCTGTAATTATATCCGTGCTTTAGATTTTTTCATTGAAGTACTCATTCACTGAGCGAGTAGGCTCACCCCTCTACTCACAATTTTTAGGGAAATCACATGGACTTGAAGAAGATTTCATTGCATCAGAGTAGATCCACCACAAGAGTTAAGTCTGAGTATAGTTAAGTTCAGTCGGACCCTGTCACTCTAGGTCCTTGTATAGATTTGATAGAGAGTTGTAAATGATGTTTTGTATGTTTCTTTCCTTAATAGGAGAGAATGCAAATGATTGTCATGTTGCATGTACATGGAAGTGTGAGATACATAATGAATGTATGGATGTGTATCATTAATGTTGAGATTATATTAGAGAAATAAAAGTTTATTTCTCTTGTAAAGTTGGTTTATGTGGTTCAATGCGAGAAAACAAAGAGTTTGAAAAAGAAGAAAAAGTTAAGGGTGATCTTTGTATTACATTAAATCCTCAATTTATACCCTAATCTCATGATAAGTGGTAATTGTGAGATCGGGGTGTAACAACATAAGTGCTAATCCAACATGTTAGCAACATTTTTCCATTGGTTGGTATATTACATGTTTCACATCTATTCGATGTACGACATTTTGTATAAGATGGGATTGTCATAGTATGCTATCTGATATTCGTTGAATAACCAGTATCTTCATTTTTCATAGTATTACTATTGTGTCATCAATTGTTGGAACATATCATAAGTTCATCTATATGAACTTCTATATCCATACAGTTCTCACTCATGTGTTCATAATACTAGGACATACAACTTCTTTTGTAGAATTATAATAATGGTCAATAGTACAGAATAGTTTCCAACTCACAACTCTTCTTTTAAGATTAAACACAATTTTATTTTGTGATCATTCTCTATCATTTCTGAAGCTTACATCGATTAACCCTTTACATCCAACTCTTCCTTATTAACATAATGGATCAAGTAATTTATATTGCTTTCTCAAGTACAAATGAATGCTCTTTTTGGTATTTCAATGACCCTCATTATAATCAGACTGAAAACATCTTGTCATGTCCAACACATAAAAGATAATGGGATGAGTACATTATATTTCATACATGATAGATCCAAATGCAAATGCATATGGCATCTCTTCCATTCTTCACAAGAATTGGATCTTTGAATACTTGATAGATTAATCCATCTATATGGGCAGATTCTCTATCATTGAATTCTTCATGCTGATCCTTTTCAACATATTGCCAATATATGTGCTCATACATTTTTTTAGAAACTTTCTAGAACTATCATTATAGATCTCAATTCCTATCATAAAGGATGTTCACCTAATCCTTCACATTTAAGGTAATTTTCATACTAGGTTTCAATACATATTAATAATATGTTATCCCATATCAATATGTGGAATATTCATATGCTCTCACTAAATTTTTGTAATCATAAATTCCATCTTTTATGTTGACTCAAGTTAGCTTCTATGATTTTCTTTTAAAATCAAAATATTTTACTTTGAGATGTTTTCTTCAACCTCTAGATGAAACTTTCTAGATTATATAAATTATTTGTTTTAATGGAGTTATAAAACCTTTTAGTTGTGTCACTTGCACATCCTCTCAAATTTTCCTTTTCAGGAGTGTAGTTTCATCTCCATATGACAAATCACATAATCTTGACAAGCTGCAACAACAAGCATGTCAATTGGTTAAGGGATTTCATCATGTTCAACACTTTGAACTAATTTGAAAACCATTTCAATGAATGACTCATCATGATTTAATTTTCTCTTACTGATACATCATCATATGTCAGGTGGAGTTGATTGTGATATACTATTATAGTCTCTCTAGAAGGTCCTCAAACTATCCCTGTAAAGTATTTAAACATTGATCTCATCAAAATATCTTAATACTTTTAAGGAAGTTGTGTACTTCTTACATGTAATATTCTTGAACACTTTAAGAGATTTGTTTTTACTGAGTACATATCATCATATCATCAATAACTATAATGAAGTACAAATAACTATATGTAGCATTTATTCTAAAGGTCTTTGTACATAATTATGTACATATCATCATTGAATGCTTATTCTCCCACTACACCTATTGATAGGTGGCTTTTAATGTTTCACATATATAAGACTTGCATGTCTCTTATTGGTTCAATAACCAAAAGAGTCTATATAAACATAATCCATTTCTCGTATATGTGCTCTAGATGACAATGATGATATTGATTGTTTGAGCTTATCATGTTTTAATCCTTTAGGTATTCATGTGATAAAAAAATTTCTTTTGATCCTTGACATAAAGATCACAATATGTTTGGGGTAATGCCATACAAAATCACATCAATGTATGTCAACTCTACATCTGGTATTATGTAACCAAGATGAAGAAGTATTTAGATTTATCTTATAACATATATAACTAAGAAGGATCTCTCTATCCCCTCCTTCTTCTTCTATAGTTCCTCAATGTAGAGAGGGTAATTCCTTTTCCAGTGTCTAGGCTGGTGACAATGTGACAATTGTCTCTCTTTCTTACTCCTCCTTTTGCCTTGAGTGTTGATGACTTGGGATTCTGGCCAACTTTAGAACTCTTCTTAGCTTTTCCTTTGCCTTTACACTTTCCCTTTGTCTTGTCAATCATCATCATAGACTTGGGATTGTCTTTCTTTAGTTGCACCTCAACTGTTCTAAACATGCCAAGTAACTTTGTCAACAACTTGTCAAAGTTATTCATGTTGTAGTTCATGACAAACTGATTGTATGAGTCTAGAAGATTATGCAAAATCACATCAATGTCCAACTCTTGAACCAAAGGGAATCTTAGTCTGGAAAGGTTCTCAACGTACCCAATGAGCTTGAGTACATGAGAAACTACTGGATTTCCTTATGCCATGTTACATTTGAACAATGCCTTAGAGACATCAATTCTCTCCTATCTAGCCTGATCTTGAAACATGATCTTAAGATGTGTGGCCATCTCAATAACATCCATATTATCATATTGTCCTTGGAACTTGTAGTTCATGGAGCACAACATTAGGCACTTGACATCAACATCATCTTCAATATGCTTCTTGTAAGCATCCTTGTCAGCCATAGGTGCGATGGGAAGAGGTTCATCTGGATCTAGTGTCTGTAGGACAGAGAGCATGGGCTCCTGTGTGAGAACAATTTTCACCATCATGTATGGTCGTGGAAGTTATTTCCATCCAACTTGTCATTCTCAAGGATTGATCACAACAAAAATGTGTTGTTGTGTGTTTCCATTTAATTCTACAAGAGAAATTAGCAATTTTATCAAAAACTCATTTTGATTTGAAAATTAATGGTATTCAAACAGGCCTTTCATTAATTATCGCTCCCACTATTTTATTCAAATTTATAGCTCTCACATATCAGTTTGGAAGATTACAGCGTACAACCTTCTAGTGAGTCAAGATAAAAAAAAATTATATTATTACGCAGCCTACACCAACATCCATAATCTATTATTAAGGTAGGAAATGTTTGTCAATTGCAACTTATGTGATTCTTAGATAGATGGTGTGTGAAACTCTTTGACATAACCATATGAATGCTTCTAGGTGCCTAATCTCAATAAGGGGACCCAGTTAATCCTAACCCAAAACCCAACACAATAATAATGCACTCCATTGGGAAGACCCACATCATAAACATCACACTTCCATGAGATAGATGACGCACCATCCTAAGGTTGCCAACACTTAGTCAACCAAGCTTTTCATGTATGTCTCTAATAGAAAGCATCTTAGACCTAATATTTTTTGAGGGATTTTTGTGTAACTACATATACATTATCCAAGCACCACTATATATAGTATGTATCATATACATGTTATATACCACAATGTAAGCATGCTATAAAACATGAGATATGGTTATGGCCATACTATTGTAATTTAATTACTACCACCTAGGTCTATATATCATGCAAGCAACTGTTGTTAGTGTAGATCTGTGCCTACCAACCTGGGTTGATCTGTTCAACCCTTGACCTGTCGGCTCACCTCCTTATTGGTTGGTTGGTCATATAAAATGATCATTTGGCCTCCTGTCCAAGTGATGTATGAACACCTCCAAATGACCGATTGGGTTCATCATACGTTTGATTCACATTTCTTGCAGTCTGCCCTCCTTGATCCTCCAATCAGTTGACTCGTCTCGTGAAGCGGACGGCTCGCCTAGCGTTGATTGTCTTCTTCATCTTTTCAAGAAAGGAAACTATCCTATTTCTATTAAACTTATTACATGGTAATGAGAAAACTCGAGATACATTTTAAGGGAGAAAAGGTAGTAAAAGATAATACTTTTACATTGGGAAGAAGAAGGGAGAGGCTCGGTATGAAAACTGAGATATAACTCAAACAAACAAACCATTCAACCACATACAAATATTTGGATTATTTGCCATAACCATGCTACACATCCACCATAAAAACTCACTTTTAGGATGAAGAGTGTAAATTGCTTATATATATATATATATATATATATTAGTTTGAGATCTTATGTGCTGTTTAGTCGGATATACAAATTAATCAATTTAAGTATTCACATTGTATGCAATAAATAAATGATGAAAACAAAATATCCAATCATATCGATTTTCCCAAAGCATAGTATATTGACATGTCTCTAATATCATTGTAGGGAAATATGGTGATAAAATAGGCAGTGGAAACAAAAATTTAACTGTCATATTCCCTTCAAACAAATGAATTGTGTCAACAACCATGTAATGGGAAGGATGGTTGATGAGGTCATGCCTGGTCCTGGAGAAAGTATAGTGATTATTCCCTCATCCTGGTGTGCGCCCTTTCTTCAAGTCACACTCGAACAACGTATGTGTCGACCTCCTAGTAGATCACCATGGACAGTAGGTTGGCATTGTCCTCCTAGTGGAAAAATGATCCACATCTCTAGAGTAGTCTACACAGACCTTTGGGAACTCTTGTCATTCTAGAAGAACAGACAAGAAAGAGTTATCCTCTCACATTGGCATAGTAGTCACCAACTTACTCTCCCACAATTGTTCTCTCTTTTTGTCCCTCCCTTTAGCGAGTAGGACATGATTGGGTTCTCTCAGTTACCACCACAAGAGAAGACAAACAATTATTAGAGGCAGTAGAGTTGTATCTGAGAAGCCCCCAATACCCCTCTATTTATAGGAGGGTCAGGGTCTGGGTCATGGTTCTAAATCTGAGAGGGAGCAGAAAAGACCAGAATTTCACAAATTTTCACAACCAGTGAGTGGAAAAATGGTTGGTTTACTACTGAACTGATCGGTTGTCATGTGAGTCGATTGGTTCAACCCTTGAACCGGTCGTTTCATTATGTTTCTCAATAGTAATTGTATTGGAATTTAATAACTGATTTAATGCATAACATGACGTCAACATGAATCATTGAATCAATCGAATTGATCCATCAAACGCTTAGTTCACAACCTGAGATGAACAGTTTGTGGACCTGAGTCAATCGATTCACTTCCAGAACCGGTCAGTTCACTGTCCATAATTATCAAAGTTTTTTCAATTGACCTGGCATTGAAATGGTCGGTTCAACACTTGAATTGGTTGGTTCACTTGTCTAGTCAGTCAATATTCAACCAATATTGTTTAAATTTATTACCTAACTCTTTAGTAATTAAGTTTAAACAATATTCATGAATGAACTCATATTCCAAGTGTATCCCATGTGTGTAATCCTATAGGTTCCAAGTTACATTGGTAGTGAATGTCCATAACTCATTTGTGACATCACAAGAAAAGAGTGGTAACTAGTCACACATCATTGCTACCCAAGACATTGGAAAGTTGGAGTACAAATTCAACCTACAAACAATAATAGGTGTTACAATGATTGTATAATTCATTTGTCACTAATATTCATATTGAACTGGAGGCATGGAATCGTCATCCATTCAATTTACAATCCATGTTTCTTGAACTTTAGCAGACTGCCTGAGATATATGTCACCTTAGTATCATATATTGATTCACATGTGTATATGCATACCTTTCTCACTCAGTCTTATCAAGTGGCCAGCATATCAAACTCTAGTAGGATGAACAAATCCCATTTGCATCACTCAAAGTCAACCCCATGTGTCACAACACATCCAACCATCACCTTTACGGAAACTGTTATTCAAGGTCATGTTGGATGATCTCAAAATACACTGAATGACATGTGTTGAGTGTAGTGATTTTAGGTCTAAGAACAACAATCACCACCTACACTATGAGAGATGATTATGACCAACAAATATGGTTTCAATGTGTCACTATCAGGGTGGGTCTGTCTGATACATTGTTCTCTAACAAGTATCCATGTGCTTGGTTTGATATCGCATATCATGACTAATGAGATGTTGTCATCAACCAAACCACATTCTAGTCTTATGTGTTATTTTTGTCTATTAGCCTTCCATAGTAACATTTGACTAGCAACATAACAAGAATGCATATACTCTTATCATCTATATGATCTCATTTTTTAAGCCACATACTTTAAGACATACGTCATTGGGTATTGTCATTCTTTAGACATTCGTTATGTTTCCTCATTTTCTCATAACTATTTGAAATAGAATAAATTGAAAGATTGTCTTTATTATTAAACAAATCATTCACATAATATTCCAACACAATAATCATATGAATGACTCTCTAGGCATACATACCAATAAATAGATCATGTCAAGAATCTAATGAATATGTTGTTATGTTATTGTGTTCTAATTTTTACCAATTGTTTTGGTACTTCTATGATTTTTTTTGTGATGTTTATATGATTTTGATATTCAACTGAATATCTACAGACTTGTTTGTCATTTTTGCATGAATTTTTTGTCCAAAAAAGATGAGAAATGAGAGTGTCGAGCACCCTTCCCATTTCTTCTATACTCATGAAAATAGAAGTGTTCATGACCACAATGGAGCATCTAGGGTGACGAAGATGGGCAGGAGAGAGAAAAACAAATAAGACATCCTCATGATCTATAGGCTTCAACTCTACAAATTGGAGTCTCCCACCTGCTTTCTAGGTGTCATTGCACAAAATAGATCACCAAGGCGGAGGAGCTTCAAATTGCCTTTTTCTATGACATTTCAGTGTGGATTTCAGCTACATCCATCTCAGGGAAGGTATAATTTCCATTTTTTCACTTTTTTTGGCCATTTGGCCCTTGACAATGAAACACAATTTTTGGCTTCCTAACATTATTTATGGTTTGGAGGTTGAATATGACCTAGATGTGCATTCTATTTTGCAATCTGATCGATTTTATTATTTTTTACATTTTGTAATCTGATCGATTTCTTTATTTTGTCATTTTCTTGGTCATCCATTATCCAATTGAGTTGATTTTAGATGATGTGGAAAGCTTGCGATGGGTTTTTGTTATATATCTATAAAAGGAGAGGAGGGGACTCAAAAGTAAAAGGGGGATTTTGTAATCGATTATTTTATTTTTTATTATCTAGCTTTTGATTTTGTTCTTTACATTATGACTGAGTACTTTCCTTTCTGGGGCATGTAATCTAGTCTTTGTTTCAAGAAAATAATGATTTTCTTCCATTTCTTCTTTGACCGTTGTATGAATTGATATATTCGTTTGGGGTGATATGATAGTGGATCCCCACAAGAATGAACCCATACTTACTTAATTGTGATTGTTATCTTTTTGTCTTTTGATCTCGTACTTGTTCTTCTGGTAGAATGATTATATTTTTGTCGAGGTGCCAAGATCTTGGATTCCCATAAGAACAAACTCATGATCTTTTGATGCTATTACCATATTTAGATTATGATCATTTTACCCATTTGACTCATTTATTATAGCCCATAGTGACATAATCACATGATCCATGGATTTGAACTTTGGATGAGAACCACATGACTTTAGATGAATCATGAAAAGTTGACATATAGGACGGTTGGATGAGGATCCCCAAATTTTGAGATCAACAAGTTTGTGGGATGTTTGACCCTTGTGTAATTGTTCTTTGCAAGGACACAACCCACATGGTCCTGATTTGATCATTCAAACTGAGGAGTTGATTCATTGAGTAAAAGAATGACTATGTGTGGTGATCCCCCAAACCCCTGGTTCCATTATTGTTGGATCTCAAATAGTTATTTTTGCATCCTTTACTTTATGTTCTTATCATAAACAAACTTCAGCAAACCAGAATTTCATTTCCCATTTTAGCAATTTGTTTCTGACTTCAACCATTTTCTTCCTCCATCCCTATGACTGATACTTTAGTTTACTAAAGTTGACTTGGTGTTTGCATTGAGTTAACAACCTAATTATAAGGTTAACCTCTAGGACATTTCCTACTGATTGGTTTGAAATGACATTCTTCATATGTACATTAATTGAATGAGATTGAAAAATCTAGATTATCACAACTTCCCATTAATTGTCGATCCCATAGGAAATCTAATAAAAAAAATCATATTTTCACTATGTAATTCGTTATTTTGTCAAAAACAATAGAGAGATTCAATTTCATGACATGTAGCTTGCCTTAGATGCTCATGATAGTAGGTGTTTTCTTGATGCTCTTGATCTATTAGGGTTTGTACACATTATAAAATATATTTCATGACATTTGATTGTTATGCCAAACCCAAAGCCTGGATAGAGATCTCTTAGGGTATTGATGTTGTTTATATCTATAATCATTATAGTCATGTGGTTACATTTGCCTTGTGGTTGGATCCCAACCTTTTTCTCTAATTTTTTTTCTAAGTAGCTTTGATGTTCTAGATGAGGTGGTTAATGATAGCCTAAAGAACCTCTCCTTAGAGTTAGGCTATGATGGTAGTTGTGAATAATTTGTTTTTATGCTTGAACCACTATACAAAATTCCTAAATGGTTTCCTGATATTGTTATTTCTGGTATGCAATTCACGTGCTTCCAATGACTTTTAGTGTCCCATGTTCGGCAAATTGGTTTAATATGATTTTGACAAGAATGACAAACACCATGAACTTTTTAACCAAACATATTTACTTTGTTTACGTACTTTTATGTATGTTGAAAATTACATCTAAATGTTCATAAAACAATTACTTTAAATTTTGAGTTTTTTAATGCATAATACCACTAGATTGAGGCATTGGTTGGATGAATTCAAATACAATTACATTTGTCTAGATTTATATTTTCTCTCCTGTCCTCTATCTTTTTCCCTCTTTTTAATATATATCACTAAATTAAAGATTTAACAAAACTTGTAGATGTCCTACAATTTCGAATGTTAAAAATAATGTATGTCCAAATCTTACTTTACCCATCCTTGATGCTTGAATGAATGATCCATAATCATTGTTCTTTCTCTTTTTATTATTCAAGTTGGATTTGAGTTTACATTTTTTCTGTTCTAGCCATTGTGTTACCAACTCATCTTGGAAAGAGAATTTTAAATAAAACGAAGATTAAAAAAAGGATATGCAAGCCACTTTTAAGTAAAACAATTGATTTCTGCTAGGCTAACATAATTTATATGTTGCAAATTAGCATGCAAACTTGGTATAATATCTACATTTTTCTATAGTTATTCTTCACTTATATGGTAATGTATTTTCATGTCCTTTCTATCTTGGTTTCTTCTCATATTTCCAAAAATTGAAACAAATTCATATCTTGTTTTTCTTATTACTTTGCCTAATATTTCTACTCTTTAGAAATGAATTATTTAGTTTTGAATTTAATCAAAGGAGTGGATACAATGACAATTGGCATTCCTTGATTTGGGTTGCCATTTCAAACTTTTCTTATTCTAAGAAATTGCTTCCTTTACATTTGTTAGATTCTTGTATTTGGATAATCATATGAAACAAGATCCAGAGACTACCCTTTAATGTGACAATTTAATAAATGCATACAAATATGTAACATATATTAAATATGTCTAAGAAACATGTTGGTAATTACTTGAAATGACATTAATCATTCGTTTAAATGTGTTTGTAGTTTTCTTACAAAGTCTAGGGTTGGTAATGACATACATAAGTACTTCTTGATGTTGTTTGACAAGAGGTTCTAGAGAAGTCCAAGGACACTAATTGTGGGTCTTGGTGGTTTGTTGGCATGGTGCCTCTCTATGATCCTTCCAGATATTACAATGTCAAAACAATTCAGAATGTCCTCAATCTCAATATTAATGCCAAGATAATTATTGGTAGGAAATCATTATTGTGTCCTCAAGGAAAATCTACACTTCTTTGCATTGATAATAGTTATTAATTGATATTATTCTACTATATAGGTGATCAATTTTCCATTGCAATGGAATTTGAACGTATCTTGGTATATTTAAAAACATGTACCATTATTATTCCTTTCTTGGTCAATATATGATGCCAAGTCAATGGGTTTGTTGAAGTTTCCCATAGTAGAATTCTTGGGCTCCTTATAATTGGACATTCTTGCCATATAAGTTGATTATCTTGTTTAACTAATTGCTTTTGTGAACAAGCTTTTTAAATTTGTTTGCAACACTTATGTATGAAATTATCAAGAAGTTACACTAAAGGAGCTCATTTGTGGAATGACTACAGAGGGTGGTAGTGATGCTTTGACATTAAACAATACACATATTTTCCTTGTTGTTCAAGATGTAACTTATGTTTCTAGTATCACATTTGATATTGTCTTGATTGAACCTAGTTTCAATAATATCATTCGTGTTATTCTAAATAGTAGATCAAATTTCTTTAGGATGAAGAATTATTTTATAATTAGAATTTATTTTATTAGTATCACAAGTATTTTCCACACTAGTAATTATAATGATTGGTTGATTGTGGAAATATTCCTATTCACTTGGTAGATATATGATGTGTCAATCAGAATATAGATTGTTGCAAATACATGATTTCTTTATTATTACTTGATACTTTATTAAAATGATAGTTTGGTGTAGGGGAATTTTTAGATGTTTCATTTCATGTTTCTTTTGTTCTTAACATGGTTTCGTGATTATTGACTTTTTATGCCATTGATTTTTCACCCTTCATGGTTCTAACCATTTCCATCATCAAAAATGGTAATTATTCGAAATTGATGAAAGTTCCAACTTAGATTATTTTCCTAATCATAAATGATTAACTTGGTTCTTTCTTATTAAGTTTCTATAATAATTTTTTTGAAGATAAGGTGAACCCATAACATGTGCTAGGAAGTTTTTTTTTTTGGTGATGGAGAGAACCCACCCCGGGCAAACGCGACATTGTAAACCTCGAGGCATGAAAGGGTGTGCTCTGATCACCCCCTTCGACACAAAATCAATGTGTATTGTCGTTTACAAAGTGCCTTCAGTGAGGTTTGAACCCAGGTCCTTCATTGGGACTTAGTGAGCTCTTACCACCCAGGCTACTATGGTCAAACATGTGCTAGGAAGTTGCAAGCTAAAGGGGATCTTTTATACTAATGTTGTATTTGGGAGTTACACAATTGTAATGTCTCAAATTTTCTTCTAGAAGATGAAGGAAAATGATTTTTTCTTCTTGCCAACTAAAATGTCACAATGAATAGTATCCACAGTAAAATTATGCACAACAATATTTATAATGCTTCTATTTAAGTGATGTATAGATTTTTTTGGTTATAAACATGATAATTTATGTGAACTTCTCACTATTCTCCTTATGACACATGCCTTGGTGTTTGATATTTGTGAATAACAAATCTGGCATGAGAAACATTAGTGATAGTGAAGAAAAGTTAATGATGCCTATGTACTCTGAAGTGAGTATGATCAGTAAGACAGTATATTTGTTACCATCCCACGTATCTAGTCAATCTTTGAACACCTTGGTTTTGTAGAGAACAAGAAAACTTCCTTAACCAAGAAAGATTATGGTAGGGAAGAAATAGATGCTTAGGGAGCCAATATCAAGAGGAATCTTCATCGACTTCAGTATCCAGTGACAACTAACTGCTTTGCTGATAAGCATTGCTATAGAGAACTCTCAAAGGTTGCTGAGAAATCTAAGAAGTGTTTTGAGATTGCTAAGCTTCAAGAAATCAATACCTTAAAGATCATTTTTAATCCACCATGAAGCTTAACACTTCTAGAATTGATATCATTCTGTAGCACTACACAATATGGACAATGATTCCAAATATCTCATGCAATACATATGCTTCATGTGAGAGATCAACAACTGATTGAAGATATAACTGCATGCACATTATTTTTCTTTTATTTTTTGTGACATTGAAGTGTTATATGTATAAATTTTTGATCACGTATAGTTTTAGAAGATGCAATTTTTATCCAACAAATGTTCAATGTGCATATTCTTTTCTAGTAAACATGTAATTGGGGAAGGGTATAATAATATCCTCGTATTCATTGTATGATAATAAATGAAAATATGGTTGTTTACATTAGAAGCAAAACATGATCTAGATAAATTTTGATTATCCCAAAAAACTTTTTAATTTCCATGTTACTCGTTTTATACAGAATTTGACTACATATATATGTGGAGAGAATGATGTTTTCCCTACAAATGTCATTGTAACCCTACACATTAACTACAAATAAAATTGTAATAAATGTACTTTTTTTCTTACACATTGATAACTGTATCTACAATTGTATATGTGTATTTAGTTAGATTTATAGCTACATTTTATGTGTAATACATTTTTAGCTAGATACAAATTTATACCTAAATAGGTACTAAACTACATAAATAAAACATGAATGAAAAATAAATATTTATACGGGTTTTAACTTGTAACGTCTTAGGATTTGAGGCCTTAGATAAGATGATCTTAAAAGGAATGATTGGACTACCCATATCACCAAGGTGCACCTCCTTTTTCAGAATTCCACCACTAAAGAACTCCATAGTTAAGCGTGCTCATCTTGGAGTAGTACTAGGATGGGTGACCAGTTGTGAAGTTGACCCTGGCTTGCGCGTGAGTGAGGAAAAAGCATGTGGTTAAGGCTAGTGTTGGTCTATGGGGCCAGTCGTCATTCTTGAAACTCTACTAGAGCCTAGGGTAGTGGGCCCAGGCATTAAAAATGGTATCAGAGCCAAGTTCCCCCCCAGAAGGTGGGGCCCACATGGGCCTATGGCATGCCAGTCTTTGAGTTGTGCTGTCCACGCATGTTGGAAAGGGATATCTGAGTTGATGGATCCGCCCACATTTTGGTAGTGTTCAGGCATGTTGGAAATGGCTATCCAAGTTGATGGAGACGCCCTTACGTTGGTAGCCGTGATCGGGAGCTGGTGTACATGAGGCATTTGGGTCAGCACTGAAATGGGAATGATTGTGAGGCCATATACTTGAGCCTTGATGAGGATGTGAAGAGTCTAAGTTGGGGAGATTGTAACATCCTAGGATTTAAGGCCTTGGATAAGATGATCTTAAAAGGAATGATTGGACTACCCATATCACCAAGGTGCACCTCCTTTTCCGGGATCCCTTTGCTAAAGCACTCCATAGTTAAGCATGCTCATCTTGGAGCAGTACTAGGATGGGTGACCAGTCAGGAAGTTGACCCTGGATTGTGTATGAGTGAGGAAAGAAGTGTATAGTTAAGGCTAGTGGTTGTCTGTGGGGCCAGTCGGCATTTCAGTGTACGATAAAAATGGGATTCTTGCTTCACATCTTTTTTTTTTTAATGTAAAACCTTCTTTTTAGTGTACGATAAGGTGTCTGACTTTCCTTGAGGAATGAGAACAATTGGGCTAACAAATTGTTAAATGAGGCACACTCTACATAAAATGATCTGCAAGTGCATGGTATCTATATTTAGTATAGTAGTGGTGAGTATGAGTTCAAATCCACATGGAGGGATGGGGGTAATATATCTAAATTTGTTTTAACTAGGTTCTTAATGTAGAGCATAGGGTTTTTAGGCTTTTATAGGAGACAAGTTAAACTAAATATGTAAGAAATTAAAGAGAAAAATAATTAAACATAAATGAAGCAAATAAAGGCAAGCAATTAAAGAGAAAACTAACAAGTTAAGATGTAAATTACATTAAATGAAGCAAATAAAGGCAAGCAATTAACACTACATTGAAAGGTAAATCTTAATTTGCAACTAAAAGAAGAAATTAGACAAGACAGGCAAACTCACAATTAACCAAACAACATTAGCAAAAGAAACTACCATCTAAGACTAACTAACCCTAGAAACCTATTTTACTATCAATAAGTCTATTGTCCTAATTAAACAAAAAAGAAATCTAGATTACCTATAACTAGCTAGAAATGGGAAATTAGGATTCTAGTCAAGCAATTTGTGCATTAGGCCATTTGGGGGTTATATAACTATCAACAATGTTTAATAGTCATATCAATACAATCACATCTAACAAGCATATTAGAATACCAAACCACTGAGGGTAATGAGGGTACATGGTCCTATTCTACTAGTTGGTGATGGTTGGTATAGAGTTTTCATAGGGGAACTAGTCCCTATCACCTTCCACCAAACCTTAGGAGGATCAAAACACTAGAGAATGAATAAATTGCAACCAATACCACCCCAGTCTAGGTATCTAATAGTGATTCGCCTAATATCCTTAGTGTTAAGGGGTGATATGGGAAGTAGAAAAAGGGTAGTTCATGTCCTTTTACCCCCATCCAACCACATAATGTTCTCTTTTAAAGTAAATATAAAGGGGAATAACTAAAAATAGAGAACCTAGATAAGGATTCACTTTATGGACATATGTGTTTTTCCTCTTTTGGCTTCCTATTTCCCCTTTTCTATATCTCTTAGATGTTTTTATACACCAATCACCAATAAAAGAGATATGAAATGAGAAATACTATGCATGTAGCACATTCCTATGAATGTAAAGTTATTTTCATTAATAACTTTCCAACATAATTTTAGAATACACAATTTCCCCCAAACAACCGACCAAAGGGGCTTAGTTATTCATAGTACATGAAAATGCAATAAAGTAGAAGAAAGGTGTAGAAATGGAATTGGAGTTCTAAGTGTAGGTCTTGTTCTTCTTCCACAGTATAAAAAAAGGTTGAGCTCCTCCCTCCTCCAAGGAAGATTGGCATGGAAATATGGAAAGGAATGCCAAAAATCCAAGAAAGCTAGGGTTTTGGGTAAGAGATGAAAAGAAATGAAAGGAAGTGGCAAGAGAGTGGTAGGTTGCAGCCTTGAATGCTAGGGTGAGATAAAAAATGACTTCCATCCACCACTGATGTATATGTAGTTCCATTGGAAGCCTAGGGTTAAGTGGGGGTAAAGAGGTAAAATTGGTTGTGAGTACAATTAGGATTAGGTGGGTAGCATGACCCTGGTGATCAATACAACCATGGTTTTAGGTGAACGAATAATCATGATAGGTCAAAATCAATATGAGGTGATGTAAAATGTTATTAGAGAAGTGGTGAAATGGAAGGTTGGTGGCACATACCCTAGTGTTGGATTGTGTTGATACTTATGACTTTGCAAGTTTTTTCAAAATTTTATGATATCCTTATAATGTGTGATATTAGGAATTGTTGAGAGGAAGTTGTGTTTTGAAACAAGTTCATGTATAAGGAGATGACTAGTCTTGTTTAGTGATCTCAAGAGGTTATTTAGCTTGGCCATAATGAAGATAGGAATTTAAGCAAGGTGTCTGGTTGAGGCATACACATTGGTTCACAATATATATTTAAATAGTATTTTTATTATTATTCAAGGATTAGCAAAGTTCAAGTTTGGGATTTTTGGTCAATTTTTATTCATCATGTTTCTATGTGCATTCCATATTTAGTTTTGCATGTTTATATTTCATGTTTTACTAAAATTTGTTCTTATTTTAGAATATTTGTTTATTAGTAAAATTATTTGATATTTAATTAGATTGTATGTTTTATTTTTAGGATTCATGCAATGGAAAAGAGTATGTATCAAAATACCTCCATCTTACGCAATAATTAACCAGAGAATTGAAATTTGCACGCCACAACTCTTATAATTGGAATGAGGATCAATAGAGTATATCAGGTCAATGAATTCGTTCTAAATTTCACATCCCCTAAAGGAATTCAATAATTTTTCAGTTGGCGGTTGAGTAAATCATTTTTCTATAGAAAAATGCATTGTTGACACATCCAACTGATTGGCTGATTCATTATATAATCAACTAGTAGAGTACAATAAATTATAACAAACAACTCACAATATTTGGATGATTTTAAATATACATGAGAGAAAAAGAAATTATATAAAATTAACAATAGGGACATAAGGTAGTATCCTACTACATCCTAGCAGCCATCCCAGACCACAACCACAATTGAATTGAGCCAGAGATGAACTTTAATGCCTTAACATGGAGACGTTCTCTCTTAGAGACTACTATATATGTTTTAGGAGTGGCGATGCATGCCAAATATCTACTCCTTCACCCTATTGTACTATCCATAAAGCTCTTCACTTTCAATATTTCTTGTATCATTAACTAGACTAGAGATTCTAACATTACCGTTGCATGAAGAGTAGCTCTGTTATCCATTTTTGATATCATATAACTATTTTTATTATTATATGAACTATTGTGATTGGGAATGACAATTTTGATGTTGTCTTTCCTTATTGATCACCTCGAATGTAGGTATATTCAATCATAAATTTTGATAAATTTAGAATTTAGGACTAAGAATATCATTTTCTTTCAAGTTGACCTCTAGCTAAGAACTTCATAAGGTTGATTTTTAAGGTGATGGGTAGAAGACAATTAGGTAATTTGATGTCGACCCTTTGACAATATTCGTCAATAAAAATTCATAATTTTAAATGGATTGATATTTTTGTTGACTCAATATATATACGTATACATGTTATAATTATTTAGAATGTGAGGATCAAGATAGTGGCATGAAACCCATCATACTATTAGTCCAATCAATTTATAAATCATCATTTGCTTACATTTTTTCTGTCTTTCCATGTGTACTTATTTGAACAAACCACCAACCAATAATACTCATTATTTAATTACTTCATCTCAATTAGATTAAGAATCTAATTTTCTCTTTAAAACGTCATCTGTTTGATTTGATCATTAATTGCATAATGATAATTATTATCCACTTGAATGTGGTTATTTTCATATTAATGTTCAGGAAAAATTTAGGGTTTCCATATCCTAGTAAATTTTAGGTCACACAGATATACAAAACACATATATGTAATTAAATTTTTTCCATGTTATGTTGGAAATGTAGAACTTGGAGATATTTTTTTCCTAAACTTAGGATGTTGACCAATGTTGTCTTATTGAATTATCTACTTGGGATGATCTTGTATATTGTTTATTAATGACATCTAAGAATTGGATTTGCACTTGAACCACATATCTACATCGCCTGTAATAATCATGATTTGATTTGTTATTAGGAGGGGGATATGTTAGTATTTACTATAAAGATATATATTCTACTATTAAAATCAATTATGGGTATAGTATATATACGAATTTGGTCTCTATTTATGGGTTCCAACCTCAAAAAATTGATGTTTAGACTACCTTTCTAAATAGAAACCTAGAAGAAGTAGTTTGCATGGATTATCGTTAAGGGTCTTGACAAAAGGAAAGGAAAACTTGATATTAAGTTATGTAAGTCAACATATGCACTAGAAAAACTTTTACAAAATGGTATCTTAAAATTTCACAATTTCATTACACTTATGGAATTGAAAAAAAAATTGTAGAAAAATGTATCATATGATGTATATTTGGAGAAAGCTTATTTCTACATTAATAGAATTCTTCTTGATGCAAATTATATTGGTTTCTTAATATATATATATATATATATATATATATATATATATATATATATATATATCAATGATAATTTTCAATGAAGGGTACAAGTCAGGCATCCTATGAAGTACTAGTAAATGATATGTTAGACCACACAGATTCTTGCAATTGTCTCCAAAGGGATGCATAACTGGGTCCACACAGATTCTTGCAATTGTCTCAATATAAAAAGTTACAACTCTAATGCATCCATAATTAAATGGAATATAAACAAAAGTGATGCATAAGAATTTTTGCGCTTTGAAATAAATGAATTAAAACTCCAATTGAGTAGAAAAATGTAAAACTAATATAATTAACTATAAAACTAGAGAATAATGACAAAATGATCGAAAATAGAGATCTAAATCATACAAATAAAAAAGATAAATATGCATTTATCACCGCAAGTTGGGAGGGCCTCTAGCACCCCTTGATCTCAGATTGGGTGCAGTGTTTGATTATAGATCTTGGTTTGTCCACTTCCATTGCTTTCTCTTAAAGAGTTCTGAGAAGGTTGCGGGTCTAGAGAAGGTTGGGGTTCAAACACAAATGTGTTTTAACCACCTACATTTCTTATTTACCATTGTTATATATATGCACAGTATGTAATGGTCCTATATATGCACAGTATACACAGTATGCACAGTATGTAATGTTCTATATATGCATAGTATGTAATGGTCCTAATTTAAACACAAATGTGATGATGATGATGACAAGGTACGAAGGACTACATGTTTACATGTAAATTTAAGGATTGTTTTTATATTATTACCTATTAAGAATCACATTTTGTGTGATACTTAGACTAAAACAAGTCAACATTTAGATATACGTCAATGCTAGGTGGAGCTTTATGGCGTAGCAGAACACAATATATTATCACTTTGTGCACAATGAAGGTCAAATTTGTAGCTTACATTGATCCCACTATTCATTGATTGTGGTTGTGAAGCTATATTTTAAGACTTGGTGTTGTAGATGGTATATTGAATCCCCAATAAAATTATCATAACAACTCTATCAGTATCTTACTGTAAAACAACAATATGTACACAATAGTGCATAACACATGGACTTGAAATATTTATATGTCAAAGTAGAAGTATTATAACATAGATTATCAATTATCCATATAGATACTAAGTTGATTGTAGCACATTCATTAACTAAGGGACTTCGACCCAAAAATATACATTGGTCAAGATGAAGAATGGACATTATGTATAAGCCTTGTTAGAAAAATGATAGTGGGTTTATATATCCATTTGGTAAATTCACTTATCATCGTAATGAAATTTTTGAATTTGAGAAAAGTTTTCATATGCAATGTATATTTATTGTTCATAGCAAGTTGTATACATAAAGAGTTGGATTGATGATACATTTTGGCTTTGAAAGATAGTGAGGAAGTGATGAATAATGTGCTTTTATAATGAAGTAACATGGACTTGTACTTTTTTGTGAGAGATGAAGGAGATATGTCACTTATGAATTCAAACTTTCATGATCCAAACACATCACTTTTATTAGGTATGAAAATTAATCATATTCAACATTGTGGTGCATTCTTATGATTTATAATTTAATCATCAAGTCATTACATGGTCAAGACAATGATTTGTTGAAAAAAAATGTGTACATATATGTCTAGAAAACCCATATAATATTTATTTTGTCTAATTGAGTTTACATATTAGTGTGATGGTTGCTAGAATATGTGAAGCTCCAGACAAAGGGGTGTCAAATTCTCCTACTAGATTTTTACTTTCTTATGAAGAGACACTCATATTTTCCACTATGAGTAGTAAGTTGTGGCACACTGATGCTACACAGCGAGATAACACAAAACCAAAGTGTGTTATTAACATGTAAGCAACCATACTACCACAAAATAGGGTAAATTAAAACCAATCTTATATAACCATTATACACAGAAACATATAAAATTAAGGTCAAAAAATTGTACCATATAACATATCAAGACAAGTATGTACATATGTATATTGGATAACTACCACGCACCTGTTACAAAAAATAACCTACTAACATGTACAAGCCATATATACAACCAAGGCATACTGCCGAAACACATACTAAGGTACATATCATCTACAAAATACAACCCTCTCAGACCTGAGAGTAGTAGGGAGACAGATAAGACTATACTACACAACATAATGACTTATCCAACCTTCTACGTTATGTGATCTCTGAATTGCTCTTCTTCAACAACATGATCTCTACCATGATGTGTATGAACACCTTAAAAGATGTGGCGAACCACAAGGGTGAGACCCATGTCCTAGTGAGAGGTATAACTCTCCACCAACAACTATCAAAACATATATTATGCTTAAATAGGAAATAACATTATTAAAAAGGATGAGAAAATTCAGCTAAATGAATATTTTGAAACTAGTTACATAGACTAAGAAGGTTAAGAAGCTACAACTGATAAGTAAAACATATTATGTATTTAAACGAATATGAATAACATGTATAACAGTTGATTTCTCTTACCAAATTATAATACAACTCAGAAGTATAAGAAACAAAGCAAGGGTAAACATCCAATGTGACATGTTTAACCCTAGACAAATATACTACATGGCTATATACATCTTTTATTAAGCCCTAGAGAATTTGAGTCGTACCACCCAAATTCCAACTGACCACCACTTGGTCGCAATCAGTTTTATACAAGATCAAGGAAGAGTCGAACTCCAAGATCTTTTTTAGGACTTATCAGTTAGTATCAGTCTACAACACAGTGACATATCATTCATACTACTAACAATGACATATAGTCAAGCTGAAAACACCTAGCCCACGTTGGTACATGTCACGGTGCTAGAAATCAGGGTATAAAACCCAATCATTGAGGTAAAATTATAATTGTCCTCCAATCTCATCTCACACATATATAATCACAGAGACATGACTGCAGCCATTCTCAAACAATTGAGATTAATATGACAAGGACACATAGTAACTTGCACCTCACATGCTCAACAATATGCACTCTGAGTTTCCCTTAGGAAGACTTATTTCACCATCCAACAAGTTCTGGCACTGGGATGGATCTATGGCACATGTACATGATTAGGGCTCCACTTGATTATTTAAGCCAATTGGATATCTTTTATTCTACATCAATCAAGTTACATACAAAATATAAAAGGATTCTACAAAATTAAGGGTAAATTGCAAATTTAGAATATATAAACATATAAGATATAAAATGTCACATCCCCACTTGATATTATTTAAATTTCATACACAAAAGAATGACCATTATCACATAACCATGGCATACCAATCCTTAATCACATCACAGAGAGAATATCATCTCAACTAGGGCATAAAGCCACTGCCATGGTTAAAAGACCATTCACATTGTTCCTTATAAGAAACATCATTATCTCTCTATGCCTCATCAAGTCTCATAATCACCACACATGTGTCACATAAGTATTACCACGATCAAGAATTACCTATGATGTTTATTAAACTAGAAAATTAGGGTATCACCAAGTAGGAGAGAGATAGTACTTCGTTATTATACTAATTACTCAAGTAAGTTAATCATTAACACCATGTTCTCAAATTAGGATTTGTATTTCTCATAACTAACTAATTTAGTGTTTCAAAATAGAAATTAATATTTAACCTTAATGTTCACCACCTTCCACATCCTTGGAAGTTATTTGATTAAAATCATTATCATACAAAAATGATTATGAAAATAGGGAAGCATAGTGACCATGTTAGGCATAATCATCTCTAGTGACATGTTAGGTTGAGGTACCCCAAAGACCATGTGGGTTGGGACCCTTGAGAAACCACTAGGATTAGTTTCCTTAGTGTCCATTAGGGTTAATTTCCCTACTGACCATTAAGGTAGCAACCACTAAGGTCATAGCGACCACAAACAACACCTCAACGTAGAGACCACTTCCAAACCCAAACATAGCGACCTCAAGGTTTCTCCAAGCATAGAGACCTCTTGAAACAAACTACCTCAACCAAAATGGTTCAATATAATGACCATGAGATCATAAAGACATAACAACCATGCAAGGTCAGAGAATCAAAGTGACTACTTGGGTTTGATTACGTTGGCGACTTCATGGAAAACATAGTGACCAAAACAAATGGTTCATCTTCAAGGATCCAAAAAGTCATCAAGTTGTAAACCGCAATAAAGAGATGAAAACCAAAACCCTAATTATGGTCTTCAATCAGAAGAAAACCACACCATGATGCAACAGAGAGCAAACAAATCATTTAGTCACCATTGATGTATTCAAAACCACCAATCTCAAACAAGAGAGAAAAACCATGATCTTGAAAGAAAACTAAATGTTGAGCACAAGCATGCAAGAATCAAACATCCATCTTTAACAAAACACAGTTCACTAGATTATGGTTTAGTCAAAAAAGTTAATTGCACAACAATCTCCATGAGTAAACCTTAAAACATAATATCATCACCATACTACCTATAATCACGTTTCTAGGGTAGATCGTTAACATGCAAGATGAGTGCAACAATAATTGAGGGGAAAGTTATATAACTTTCCTTAGGTTATGAAAAAATAACTTCCAAGAAAAGAAGCTCCAAATAAGAAGAAACCTAGCTTGATCACCTCCACGTCCAAGCTAGCCACCACCTTGAAAGAGAATAAGAACAACCCTAGGTTAAAGAAAGCTTAAGATATAGAACAAAATGTAGGTAAAAAGAACAAAAAAGGGAAGAGAGGAGATCTTCTATTCAACTTAGGTACTACCTTGGGAATTCCTCAAGAGGAACTACCATGATGAGCCATGTATTTGTCCAAGAGAATAAAAAATATGTAGGGTTTGCAAGAAAATGAAATTGAAAAGGATAGATCACTTACCAAGATCAAAGAACACCCAAGGATCACCAAAAGAGAGTTGCTCCAACCCTAGATCACACATGCAAGGGTTTAGCCACCTTGATCCAAGGTTTTGCTCTTCTCTACTGCCAAGAAAACAAGGGACAAGCTCAAAGGATGAGAGAGAGAGCAAGAGGGTTTAAAGAGATCAATTGAACACAAAGAGAAGGGTATAAATACCCAAGGGTAGAGAGAGGTAAAGAGGGTTAGGTGTCATGGAAACAAGTTCCACTTGTCTTCCAAAAATCAGATATGAAATAACTAGGAACATGCATGAATCATGGGTGATAATATTAAGGAAGGCTGGAAACCATCTTGGTCAACAAAACACTTCGGTCAAAGAAGATACATAGCAACCAAACATGGTAGCAGCTGCTATCACCATGGTGACCAAGAAACATAATGACCATGGTGATCATAGTGACTAAGGTTTAAGAGAAAATGATTGCCAAGACTATATCACATATCCAAAACATCTTCCACCGCTATAAATAAGACCAAAAGAAAGCACATCGGTCGCCATACACACAAAGGGGTCAACATGCACTTAGGCATCCATGCAAAAACCCTAACTTCAACACATGATGCCACCTCATCAACCAAGGTACAAAAAGGCACTCATACGAACCACTATATCCAACATGATGCTAGACATAGAAGGCACAACAAACATGTGACAGATTGCAAGATAAACCGTAGGCATGGGTAAATTGCAGTTTGGCCCAAAACAAGCACACATATAGCATAAGTGGTTCAAACATCATTCAAACTAGACCAAACATAAAACAAAAGCATGTCAAATGTTATTAAGGCACATAAAATTATTAGATTAAGGTATTAAGCATCTTATTATGCTAATTAAGAAAGATCAAGAAAAATCTATGTCAAAGGTCTTACCTAAGTCTTTATTCCTATAGTAAAGACAAACCCACTTTTCACACTACTAGTAATTAGTCTCTACTCCTCAGGTGTATTCACACCTGTTAGTTACTTCTTATATAATGGTTAGAAGAGTTCTTATAAAAGCAGAAATGCATGGATTGAGAAATATGTTCTCGTACCCATTTTCTGTCTCACCATTAGGAGATCAATATTGAAAAAAGGAAAGATTTAACGAGAGTTAGTAAAGTAAAGTTTGGTAGCAAGCAAACCTAGTAACAAGGTTGGGAGTTGCAAAAGGTACATCTAGAACTCTACAAAAGTGCAATCTTGAATAGAGAGAATTTTCGTTCAACCATCAAAATTTCATTATGGTGAATTTCAAACATGATTTAGGGTAAAATTTTGCATTTTTCTCAAAATATTAGAACAGAATGTTTTGATGAAAAACTAGTTTCAAAATACTTTTTTTAAAATTTTTATTTCTAATAACTACTTTCCTAAGAGATTTGAGCTATGATTTATTTCATAGATTTGACCTAAAAAATATTGGTGTTGAACCATATTTATATAGAATTTGATGGTAATTGGTACTCAATTGATGGTTTCTATGATGTTTCACCTTCAGAACTAGGTAGTATGATTATCCCCAAGAGGGTAATTTTGTGAATTTGTTATTGTAAAATATTGGGATTTCTATGTGATTCATATAACTAAACAATTCTTGTCTAATCTTGCACTCACATGATAAACATTCTATATTCTTCTGTTATATCACAAGTCTATACACAAACAATGTAGGTTAAAAGTATAAATAGAATCTAAGGGTCCACATTTACTTTTTCAAGATAGTAGTCATATGCACTTTTGATTCTTATAAAAAGAGAATTTTTTTCATATCTCTTGTGTTATCTTTTCATCATAACATATTGTTATAAATAGAATATCCATGGGAATATATTGATCAAGCAACCTCATTTTGTCAGTGGAAAAAAGAGAGTTCCCAACTAGTAGTTAAAGTTTTCCCTGAAATTTGTTATTGGTTTAAAAATTCCGGTATATTGATTGATTGTTGTTGGTTCTCATCAACAAATTTGTCCATTAGCATATTACATTTTTTTATTTACAAAAATGTAGTATTATCCCCTAATTTAATCATAAGGAGGTATATTAATTCCACTTCAGAAATCATCATTTATATCAATTTTATTCATACAAAAGATGTAGTTAGGCTAAGCTTGAAGAATTACTCAAACACATTGAATCCACTGAACCTTTTTAAATCAACTTTATTTAATGATTGTAGTTACATAGCATGATTAGATAATTTTATCCTTGTCCATTATTGCCTTCGATGTTCTTTACATCCTTTCTCTTAGTAGAATATCTAGCTTTACTAGTTTATTGTATATGGCACTCACAATGGATATCCTTCCTCTCTGTACTAGATATCTCCCTACATAAATATCTTCTCTTATTTAGATATTGTCCTTTTGATTGATATTATCCCTTTTTCATTAAATAGTTCTTCATTTTATATTGAGTTGCAGAAGAAAATGAACTAGATCTTTGGTAACACCCCGATTTTCATATCACATGAGCAGAAGCTAATTTTTTTCCACTGGGGAGCGTTACAAACATGATATACATTACAATAATGATAGAACCATTACAAACTGTGTAAAAGCATTATCATTAGTTCTTAGGAAAGAAAATCTATTGCATCATCATATGCAAAAGAAAATTAATACCATAATATGTCTTTATACAAATCTCATCTCAAATCATGGACTGTTAAGATGGCGTCCCACCAAGAAAACCTCCTAAAGTTGTCTCTGCATCATCTTGTCATCAATATATCTTGAAGTTTTGTACCTACATACATCTCATCCCCATCCATGCACAAAGGGAAACCTAGGTTAGAGTAAGTGACATTGAATTTCTAATATGATATACATGAATATACTAAAATTGAAAGCTAAACTAAGACCTAAAACTTGTAATGTTATACTGAATTGAGGTGTCTTTTATTTATGTCTTTTATCTAATTTGTGGCCACCATTATATAATAAGTCCTCTTGAATTGGCATATCTACGCCTTGAATTGGTATTGAAGTACCTTTGAATTGGCACTACATGCCTCTTAATTTCACCTAGGTGTCTATGATGTGGTGTGAATACGCCTTGAATTGGTACCTAAGTACCTCTAAATTGGAGTAAACACTCCTCTAAATTAACAGTAGATGCCTTTGAATAATCTCAGGACTAACAAAATGAGGACTTATCATATACTGTCTCATGTGAAGGTTCTAACTTAATTATCTTAAATCTAAAATTACTGAATTCTAAATCTAAATTTAACTTATACTAAAACCAAATACTAATATTTGAACTGAATTCTAGTTCTGAATTTATATTCTTAAATTTTGAATTGAATCTAAATCTGACTGTCTATTCTTAAAATTTTCAACTAAAACTAAATCTAAGCTGAACTTTGATATTTTTATGGCTTGATAAATCTTAATCTAAAACTTTAATTAATACAATGACTTAATTAAATTGTCATATCAAGTATCTGACATCTAAGTCTAAAGTCTTTAGAAAATAAATTTAACTAAGAAAAGTGATATTGAGAATCTAAAAGTAATATAAATCTTAAATATCTAAAATTTGAAAATCTATCAACATAACTTAAACTGAATAAGATCTTCCCAAAGCATGATATGATATGAATTACTCAAGTCTGAAAGTAACCCAATCTCTAAGTTACTTTAGGGGGACGTGCAAGCTAAATCATAATAATAATGAAATTTGATGGACATGGCCCACATACCTTTGATAGTGATTTCATTAATGTTCTTGATTCCTTTTTCCATAACCTAATCACATGTACATCAACAAGTGCCTATAAGTCCATGTATATTTTCCTTCTTCATTTCTAGTTCTCAAACACCATCATCCAAACCTTATATACCAACTTAGGATACATATTTGACTGAAACTAGCTCTAATGTAAATCACATTTAGTGTATAAACATCAAATTAAACTCAATTTACACATTATATAGCATACATATATTGATATATCCATATAGACAAAAAAACATCATATGCCCTATGATATGAGTATATACATCATATACCATGAGTAAATATCAAACGTACTCACATATATTTCTCTAACTGACTTAGTCATAAAACCAAATGAAAATATAATTAGAATCATTTTCCATACTAATTGGGCACATATAATACATGTTGTCTCACAAATAGTCATAAATCATCTTACAAATGGCCACTTAGTCCTAAAATCAAATACTAATATAATAATACTTAAAACCCTGAAAAAACTTTAAAAATAGTAATAAGACAATATACTAGGATCAAGATAAAACTATCATATCAGTTCATAGCCATATCATGATGAAATAACCAAAATACCCTTATTGGGGTTTCATCAAAACTCTTGTATAACATCAAAATATGGATAATCAAGATTTGTAGTTAAGTCAAAATCTACAACAAATACATACCAATGAATTTTTGAGACTGTTTGAAACTTATTACTATTTATTAACCTCAAAATCAAAACAAAAAGACTTTAGTACATAAACAATATGAATTAAAATTCATCAAGGACATTTCTTGAAAGTATGTTTAAATTATTATATACACAAAACCCTTTTCATTGATATTTTATTTGTCAAAAACCAACTTGAATATGAATTTTGGCATAATACCTAATTTAGGAGTGGATGGACTGTTGATTCTTTGATCTAATGATCACGATTTCTACATCTACGAGTTTGACTCAGACTTCACAAATCATAGGGTTGGATCTAGCTTCTTCACTATCCAATTGATCTGTACACTCTTCCTTTCCTTACGTGGTACTCTATTTTCACAGAGTCACATTGCCGCCACCTGGTGGTCTCCGACGAGGTTGATCTCCTCAACTTAGGCTACATCGTCTTGTTCCTTGGCATCTATCAGCTTCATCTATGTCACAGAAACTAGGGTGGCACCATCTCCATGATCAAATGGTTTCCTAGAAAAGGCCCGACCCTCACTTTGATGACCGTTGTTGTAGGGACATCTTCCTCGACTCTCTTCTCATCTTTGCACAATGAGATTCTTGAAACCCTAAAATCTAGTTTTTCTAACCTCATACTTTTCACATCGGGGCCTTTTATAACAACAAGACTAAGATCTTATGAGGAGATCTCTTCTCTCATACGGACTCTCTTGAGTCTCTATTCAAGGAGCCAGGAGAACCCGACGCCCCCTTTTTATTTTTCATTTTTTATAAAAGTCCATTTCTTATAAATAAGTATATGGCCTACATAAAGATCCCATTTGACCCTAAAATCTAGGGTTTACTACATCTTACCTATCTCCTTCCTTGGAAAGAAAGGTTTGATCAAAACTAACTAGATAAGTACTCCAAACTTGTATTTTAAGTAGTTAATAGATTATTTCAAATTTAATTACCTAGTCCACAAGATAAATCATAATTATCTAAAATTTCTCCAATAACCTTATATTCTAATCATTCATCTACTAAAATTATTTCAAGCATCTATTATGATCACCAAATACTCCATTCCCAATTTGTATTCCAAGGACCTATTTGCAAAACCTAATCGACCCAATTGGACTAGAATTGGACTCTAGGGCACATGGCCCATTCGTTAGTCTTTCAAAGGGTTAAAGAGCTTAATCATATTCTCAATTATGAAACTAAAGCCTAAAACACTATATTCCAAATGGAATCTTTCTTATTATACATTCAATCAATATCACTTTGTACTTAATGTGAAAATATAAACTAGGTGTAGGGATCACAACCCATTCACTAGAGTCATCATATTCTCTTGATTGTTCTCTAGTACATAAACTATCTCAGGTGTCGGTTAAAACAACCCTTTCACATCGGTTTAAAAATGAAACATAAGTGGGTGACACTATAGCCATAGGCCTAAGACGTCAGTTCTTAGGGGAAGACAAAACTGACACTAGAGATCTAATTATTG